>JAJKFI010000056.1:3855492-3905013 GCA_029204185.1 Lerista edwardsae | reverse complement strand
ACACACACACACACACACACACACACACACACACACACACACACACACACACACACAAGGATCTTCCAGACCCAGCTTGGCAAACTGTATTTATTATATTGCAGTATTTATGTACTGCTCTTCTCATAAACTCAGGGTGGTTTACATAGGCAGGCTGAACATAAGCCCAATTTTTCAATGAAGTTTTTCACATATTGTTCCAGAAGAAAATCACGGAACCCTCCATTTCTCCAGATATCTCCCTTCATAGTGGCATCAGCATCCTGGCTGCTGAGCCTTGCATCCGCCAAGCTTTTGCAATCAACTGCAAACCAAGCTTCAGATCAGTTCTCAAGCTATAAATTCCTGTACCAGCTGACAAAGCCAGCAGCTTTGGTCTCCCATCCAAGGCAGCTGATCCCGTTTAGGTTTTTCAGGCAAGGCGACAGCTAACCCTCTAGACCACACCTTCTGCACAATCCAACACAGCTCATTTATTTAAAAAATTGTTTAACCATCTTTGTGGGGTGGACTTTATTTTTTAAACAAGAAAACTTAATGGTTTTATGGTTGCTAAGCTATGCTTAAAGATACGTGGGCAATGCCTACTAAAGTCACAACAACCAGACAGGTAGTTGACTCACATTTTCAATAACTTGCCACAGGCAAGCCCTTCTTAATGACATCCCTCTCCCCATACCTAGCAGAACCAAAATAAATCACTCTAATAATAAAACTTGCAAAAAGAAATCATAAAAATATAAATAATTCAAAACCAATTAATCTGCATAAATTATATGGGCAGCAGAACTCTGCAGTTCTTATTGTAGAACTTGGATTGGATGGTATCTATTCATTTGTACTAAATGCACACAACCTCAAGTACACATCAGCATATATTGGGTATATCATAGCACATGGAATTACTTAAGGGAGTGATTTCTAAACCGTGAGCTGTGGCTTCCCAGGGAGCTGTGGAAACCAGCCAGGAGAGCTGTGGAATCTTTGCGAAAAATGCTCTATACAATGTATAGGATTATAGCCCCAATGGGGAGACATGGCCAACCACCCAGTAGATCAAGGGAGCCGCCAGTGGTTCAGGAACCATTGACACACAAAATTTCCTTAGATTCCATGCTTATGAAGCGGGAGAATTATGCTGCAACACAACATGATATTGCCATTTAGGGCCAAATCCTACTCAACTTTCCAATGCCAATGTAGCTGCAATGTAGTTCTGAGGTAAGGAAGCAAATGACCCCTATCCTGAGGAGGCTACCATAACTGCCCCCACACAAGATACCGGACACGCCACATTGGCATGGATGCATCAGTGCTGGAAAGCTGGATAAGATTGGGCCCTTTTTTAGTAAGGTCTTCCAGTAAAGTTTTGCTATACAGGCATGCCCTGGTATTTACTGATTCAGTATCCACAGTTTATCCATGGATACCGGCATGCCTATTAAAAAGATAAGAGAACATTAAACAAATCTCTTTTTACTAGCTCGTTGCAGCAAAACCACTGATGTTCCCCTATCTTTAAAAAGCATCCCCAGTATCCACGGTTTCAGGCAGTGGTGTCATCTAAATGATTTAAGAACAGGTACTCACTTTTGATTGGCATGTGTTGGGACCCGCCCACCAGAAGTGATGTCATAAGCCGGAAGTGATGTCATGGCAGGAAGTGACATGAAAAAAGCCCTTTTTGAGGCCTCAGACAATTTTAAACTGACCCAACAGTTGCAACAGTATTCCACAGCACCCCCAGAACATGTTAAGGAGGCCTGGCATCATGTTAAAGTGACCCAACAGTTCCAAAACCCCAGAGCAGCTCATTTTTCAGTGGCAAGGCAAGGCTCCACTCGCTGCCTGCCTGCCTGCCTGGCTCTGAGAACGTGCAGGCAACTCAAACATGCAGGAAATTCAAACGTTGCAGGGGCGGAGTCGACGAGTGGGCGGGCGAATGGGCGGGGCCAGCCATAATCCTAGAAACCGGTACTCGCGTACCCCCTGCATGACATCACTGGTTTCAGGTATCCACGAGGGTGTCCAGAAAGGAACCCCAGTGGATACCAGGGTATACCTGTACTTTCATTGTGAAGTTTAGGCATTTTCTCTTGAAGATGGTCTATGAGATTACTCACACATGTAAAAGGATTTCAAGATCAGCCTGTGCTTGCCAATGCTAATGTTTTAAAGTTGAGTTAATTGCAGACTTCTTATCATAATAATGTTTGTTTTAAATCCTAGCAGTCTATGTGATTTTTAAAATCACTTCAATATTTAGGTTAAAGTGCCAAGAAGGCCATGCGTAGAATTCCCAGCAAAGAGCATCCGCGTTGGAGAAGATTACTGTTGTGATGCAGTCTTGCTGCTTTCACTAAGTGTCACTGCAGATCAGTGTTAGCTACATGAAGGAATAAGAACACTGCTAACAAGGGGGAAATGGTGGCATATGCTCTTGAATACATCAGATCTCATCTTCCCACATTCCGAGAAAAGGTTAACTCGTTACTACTTCTAACTGCCAAGCAAATGGTTCAATTCGCACAGCAAAGTTCCAGAGGTTCCATCCTGTGCTAGAATCATGCAAAGGAAGTGAACCAAAAGCAGGATTATTATTATTAAAAATTAAGGTGTGCCCCAACATCCACTGATTCAGTATCCACGGTTTCAGTTTTCCACAGATACCATGAATACTGGGACACTTGTTAAAAAAATATAGGGGAACATTAAACAAGTATCTTCTTTTTACCTTGTTGCAGCAAAACCACTGTTGTTCCCCTCTCTTTAAAAAGACACCCCCAGTTTCATTTATCCAATGGTGATGATGGTTCTGAAACGGAACCCAATTGGAAATCAGGGCATGCCCATATCTCCTGCCTTTTCCATGCCGAAGCAAATGCCTAAGGTGGCTTACAAAGCTCCACAATAAATGTAAGATAACAATAAGTAAGTGTGAATGTGTGTGTGTGTGTGTGTGTGTGTGTGTGTGTGTGTGAGAGAGAGAGAGAGAGAGAGAGAGAGAAGCCATGGGGTGTCCAATTTGGTCCAGAAAGAAGCAGCTAAGCCACAGCACAACACTACTACAGAGAACAGAGGGCAGACGTCAAGCCATCACCCGAGCACCAGACAAAACAGACATATTGTGAGCCCTGATGCAGCCATACCATGAGGTGTCCACTGTATTCTGTGGTGGTGGGCAGTCATGGAGGCCTCCTCAAGGTAAGGCAACATTTGTTTGCATTGTGACTGCACTGGCACTGGACAGTTTCATAAGACACTGCAAACAACCTTTACCTGCATCAGCACTGAGAGGGGAGAAAACTCACCCCTCACTCCAGTGATAAAGTCATCAAGGGTCAAGACTTATTTGGCCTTCTGCCCAGTGATGTTCCTAATGTGGTCAAAATTGGTTCAGTTTCAACTGTATAAGTGAGTAGCTTCCGTTTCTTCAGAGGAGAAAAACATTAAGCTTTTGACTTGCAAATAACATTTGCCATGTGGCCCCGCACCTGTCTACAACCCCTGACAAGTGCATGATCTCTAGTGGCAGAGACCCAGAGGGGTATCCAATGTGTTCCTTACTGCAGGGAGTACAATGTGTCCCTACCTCTGCACACAATGCACCCTGGCGTAATGACTGCCATTTTCCTATAAGGAATATAGATACATTGTGTAGATATAATACACAATGTATTCAGGAAAGCAATGTTTATTTTTATCATAAGCCACCCAAAATGAGAAACACTTTCAAGACTAAGATTTTCTGGTACTCTCTAACGGCATCTAAACACTCTAGTTTATATTTATGTCATATTAAAACATGCTGTTCCCCCACCCCCAGCAGAAAACCTCTAGAAATACATTTCTGTTGTCTGAGCTGAATACTAAGCAAAACTGATTTATGTGCAAAGAGTGGTACTACAATGAATAACAAACAAATTCATTATGGTGGCATAAAAATATCACACCAAATTACACCCAATATTTTATTAAAGCTCACAGAGCTATCAAAAAATAATGTTGGCTAATAGTCATTATTATTACTACATAAATAGTACTGCTGTAAGGGAAAAATAAAAAAAACTGCTCACGTTTTCATTCATTAGGCTTGCTCAAGAGCACTTGGAAGTTGGTGGGAGCTGTTCTATTAATTTAAATAGGTTTTTTGGCTTTCCCTGGCCTTTACACAGTGGGTACCATTCACAGCCATTCCACTCACACTATTTTAAAAACATATCAGTTGAAGCAATTTAAAAAATAATAATAATACAATCAAGGTGATTATGGATGAAGCCTATCATTTTTTTTTAAGATTAGTAATTCATTTTTTATATAAAATCAGAGAAAATAGACATATATTTCCAGTTCAAAGATAAATCCCAAAAGCTGCACTCTAAACATAATCCCCATAATTAATAGGTAGTCCATCATGCTGGGTTTTCCTCTTTGAAGCTGAAGCCGTACATTTCCACTTGCCTTTAAAAAAAAAAAGGAGTGAAAAATTTATATTTCTCCATTTTGATATAGAAGTACCGTACTTATGTGCAAAATGCTAAATCACACTGAAATGCTACAAAATATGCTTTAGGAGAAGCCATTTTACTTATGATATACAAACCTGGTGCTAAGTCTTACTGTGATGCTCAGAAAGTTACAAGCAAACTGAGATAAAATAATACTTATGCGGATATGTCCAATTGGGGAGGCTGCCCAATGCACAACATTGCACGTGGTTCAAATATTGTGAGTGGCTGTTCATAGAATTACTGGAGAGAAAACAAGATTCTTTACATATGAATAATTCTTTCCTCAGTCCTTGATCAGAGAATAAATGCAACTGCTATTGTGCCTGAATGGAGAGGAGTTTCTGCACACCATATGGCAATCTGAATGATCTGGGATATTAGTGAGGAGTCTCTTTTAAACAGACAACAAGGCAGGCAAGTACGAGGACACCTGGTCAAATAAAATGCATTAAAAGCTGGATGTGAAGTCATAGGACCAAATTGCTAAGGGGTTTCTTAGCCAAGAAAATACACTGCATAAAATGCATTTTCAGTTGTATGTTTCAGCTGCTGTGCTTGACCCAGCATGGAAAAGAAAAGAGGAAAAAATACACACATGCAAATTTGCTTTCAAATTTGCTTTCTAGACGTAGTCTAGAATCATCTCTAGAACTATAAAAGTTTTATCATTATTTGCTATAAATCACACACACACACACACACACACACACTCTGAGAGTGAGAGAAAGAGAGCTGTGAGGAGGAAGAGGAGGAGAGGTGGTGGTGGCAGCGGCAGCGGCAGCAACAGCTAAATCTCAGCTTATGGTCAGAATCACCTTTAGAGCTAGCTAGGCTATCGTTTATTTTATTTATTTAAAAATTTTATCCCACCATTTTCCCACCAATAATGAGCCATGTATGAAAGATAAAAACTAGCATACATCATAAAAACATGGAAGTAAAAATGTGTAAAACACATAAAATGTTGCCGTAACAATAAACACATCTAAAAATAGCAACACTTAAAAATAGCAAAGGCAGCAGTATATAAAAAGGGAAGGAGGGAAGGCTAAATGAAAAGGAAGAGCCTTCAGCCCCTGCTTTAACCCTGGTCCTCACAATGGGCCTTCTCAAGTGTCCGCTATCTATTTTGCTGGTGAAGACTAGAGCAGCGCCATGTCAGGCTACCCAGCCCGATACAACGCGGTAGTGGATCTGGTGGTTCAGGATCCGGTGGTGGAAGCCACCGCTTGCCCCAACCTTGGCTGGGCCTGCTCCTCTCCCACCCAGTAGCAACCCCTCCTCGCCTCCGCCTGCCCCAACCAGCCTTACTGCTGGCACAGCACCAACCAGCGTGAACCCAGCACGAGTGGTACTTATTTTCCAAGTGCCTGGAAGTGCTTTACGGCACGTTTATTACACCAACAGTTGGTGGTACAAATGTATCGCTATGATAAGCCCCACAGGACTGGGTCTTACTCAATGTATCTTACTCAAGGAAAATAAACACCTCTGCCAATCAGATCTGAATGACATCAGTTGAAGGCAAAAAAAAAAAATCTAATTTAGGGTAAGAGTACACATGTCCAATAACATGCAATTCAGCCTGGAACTTTGACCTGTTGTTCGGTGAATGCTACAGAAGGCATGTTAAACAGGAGTGAGGGGACCATGGTAGGCATTTAGGGGATTTAGAGTATTTTCCCTATCCATGGAAGCTTCCCCTCTTATAATAGCTTGTTGTGAAGGTAATGATTAGGTGCATAATGATGGCAGGGGCAAAGTTCTAAAGCCCTCCTTCCCTGGGCACATTTTCCTCCTGTTTCACATCCCACCCCCAACAGGTTATTTAACAAATAAAATGAGAACCCTCTGGGACAAATTCCATGTTCCCAGGCACATGAGGTTTGGTCCTGACAGTAAAAACTTCCTGCATAAATTATACGAATGATCCCAGCCCATCAGATGACTCATTGCCCCTATTTGGCATCAATGCAAAATGGGAATATTTCTGTGCTTGTTTCAATACAAACTGGCCCAAATTGCCTAAAGTGTGGCACTTTTCAATATGGCCAAAAAGAGTTCCTGAGAAGTGCTCTCCTTTTTGGTTCAGCCCGACAAGAAGCCATGTTACCCGCCCTATTTATATTGTTTCCGCTTGCACCCAACTACGCCGGAACTGTTTGAAAAGCAGTCAGGAAAAGTAGCTTGTATGCTGCTACTGGAAAACAAAAATTGGCCTGATTTATTTTAGCTGTATCTATATTGTGGGCCATCATCACACCTGGTAGTAATACAGTCTTGTTGTGTAATCCACCAAATTCCTGCTTATCCAAATATCTGATTTTTTTTAAGTGTTTTTTTTTAACCTCTCTCGGGATGCTGATGGTTGGAATTGCATAGAAGACATGACGACGACCATTTAAACACTGCAATTTCCTCAAACTTGTCATATTTTAGGTTTGTGCCACTAATTATAATGCCAACTGTTCACATCTCTTTGCAGCAGTGAAGACCTGTTTGTGGTCATAACAATGGAATAACAGATTCATTGTTTTAAAGTTCTGCTGACAGTATTATCAGTTTTATCAACTTCATACTTTAGTTATGTATCTCAGACACACTTCATGAGACTTCATGATCCTGTCATTGCAAATGAGTTAAGCTTCTGTCCAAACTGGCTACAGTACAGGCATGCCCCAGTATCTGCTGGGGTTCCGTTATGGACCACCCCCACCCCGGCGGATACCTGAAACAGTGGATATTGAGGACGCCTTTTTAAAGATGGAGGAACATCAGTGGTTTTGTTGCAACAAGGTAAAAAAAAGACATTTGTTTAATGTTTCTTTTTTAACACGTGTCCCAGTATCCATGGATAACTGAAACTGTGAATACAGAATCAATGGGTACTGGGGCACGCCTGTACTGACTTTTTACCAAAGAACCAGAAGAATTTCTGCAATATTTTTTTCCTAGCTAACTTAAAAAAAAGAAAAAGGACATTTCCTTTTAGAAGAAGGAACAATTCCATTACACTTTTATCTGAAAACGGTTGAATTTAATTTTGAAGATATCCAAAAGCAGCCCTGTAGTTCTTGAAAATCTTGCCTGCCCCTGCCACCCACTACCCACCACTACGTGAGTACCAGTTCCTAGAAGTTGAGCTGGTCCCGCCCACTCAAAGCTGGCCCCGTCGGCTGGTTGGCTCAGCAGCTGCGCATGCGTACTGCACGCCCGCAGCCGTTGCCTGCACTTTCTGTGAGGAGGCAGGCAGCGTGGTGGTAGCAGCAGCAGCGGAGCGAGAGGACTGGAGGCGGTAGCAGCAGCAGCAGCAGCAGCAAGGGAGACCCGGGAATAAGGCAGCAAGTGTGAGAAGGTAGGCTGCCTGGGGCTCCTGCTCCCTCCAGCCGCGTAGATGCAGCGTCCCGGTTCCTCCTGCAGCCTCCCCCCAGCCCCAGCCCCCACGCGGTCTTTTTTTGGTCGCCCGTTCCCCCTCCTGCTCCTTGCCGGCCGGCCGGCCCGGCACTCAGTCGGGTGCCCACGTGGTCGCGCGGCCCAGTGGGCGCCTGTTTCCCCTCCTGCTCCTTGCCGGCTCCTTGCGTTTAACATTAAAGTTAAATGGCTCCCTGTCCCAAAGGACTCACAATCTAGTACAGTCTAGCCTGCTAGTTAACCAGGGAACAGTTGAAGCAAACTATGTCTATACACATCTCTAGAAAGCAAAGCAATAGAAGTTAAATCAACACTAACCACAAGCTGTATTAGAAACATGATCACATCCATGGCAACAATCCTGACATCACTTCTGGCTATGACCTCACTTCCTGTCATGACCTCACTTCCTGTCATGACATCACTTCCTGCCACGACATCACTTCCGGCTTATGACGTCACTTCCAGTGGGTGGACCCCGACAAGTGCCAATCAAAAGTGAGTACCTGTTCCTAAATCATTTGGATGACACCACTGCCTGCCACTACTGAATAAAATGTGAAGCTGAGGTACATTTGGGAGGGAGAGAAACCTCCCTGTCTCTTGTACAGGTACATGGGATGGAGGTAGAATATTGTTGAACTGAACTGAACTGTGCCTGCTGTGTTTTGTAAGTTTTAAGCCTTCCACAGTGGTTCTCTTTTCACTTCTCAATTTTAAATCTGGGTTGCCTACAAGATCTAGTCCTGCAAGTATAATCTGACTAGGCAAGCTCTGAGGATGGTTTCAGGGATATAAAAATGTGACACATTCCCCTAGGGAAGACCAGTGTCTCTCAAAAAAAAATTCTTTTTCCTAGCACAAAGCAGCAGGGACTGGGAGCAGGGACACAAACTGGAGCTGGAAGTGAAGGACTCGGAAGCTCTTGGGGTTTTCTTTAAAAATTTGGTTTTGTTTTGTTAATGCAACTGCTGATTGCATTTCTAATTTGCAGGTTATTGATGCATGGCTCATAGTGGCTTTGGACAAGACCATAAGGGTGAATATGGCAAACATCTAAAAGAAATTCAAGTAAAAGAAGCAGAAATGGACTGCTCAATCCTTGAATTATGCTGTTATAGAAATGGTTTCAAGTGAGGCCACAGAACCTCTTAGGGTCCACTCTGACAGCATCAGTTATACCCTAATAAAACAAAATGACATAGTTAATTCTACATTAGAAACGATGTAGATGTAATAGAGTGAGCAGCAGGGTCACCAATTTCTGTCAATTAGATTTTAACCCTTTCCAGCTGTACACTGCAAAGAAAGCAAAACCAACCACTGCCTTCTGTATTTATTGGTAAGGATTCATATTTCTGCTCTCGGAATTCTGCCCCCTCTAAATTACTTCTTTAGGTCTAATTCCACTCCTTCTGGAAACAATGGTCACATTAAAACACTTGAGGTGATCCAGTCCAGAAAAAGGAAGTTGCAACTACATTCCCTTAAAAAAAAGTGATAGACTATGTCCCTGTGGAGTTGAGATGGTAGAAACCACTGAACACATACTTCTTTACTGCTCATTCTACAGAGATCTTTGAAACTCTTGTATGATACCTTTGATTAAAACATTTCCCAATTGTTCAAGCCGATGTGTTACTGATATATTGTTGCCTGATAGTAACCCGGGAGTTACATACTCAGTTGCGAAGTTTCGTTCAAAGACCATTGCTATTCGGAAGAAATTAATTAGCAATGGCCCAACCGGAATCCACTGAACAACTATAACCATGTAATTTAATATCATTACATGCTCTTGGAGACTGTGGGGAATTGTTGTGTGGCTGCCACGCCCCTGGAGTCACCAACTGGAGGAGGAAGGAAGTGGCTGAGCAGGCAAGCTGACTGTATTTTGCCTACTTATGGGTGGTGAGGTTTAGTGGTGCCTTCTGTAAAACTAAGGTGGTTTTGGATGATAGAAGGAAACCTAATTAGCCTACTGTGAACATAAAATTGCAGAGAGAGAATTTGGCACAACAGTTATCCCTGCAGAAGCCAGCTCAAGTCTGTAAAGGACTCTGCAAGCAAGTAAACTGAGCTCAACATGGTGATATGCATTCCTCTAGTCCAGACAGATATGCTTCATCAGTTCTAGCCTTGAACAGTTTTTGTGTGTGCCTTGTTTCATTGTTCCAGCATGCCTTCCTCCTTGTCTCCCTTCTGTTTAATGGCATCCCTTCTGGTCCCCATAGGCTGTCATTTTCAAAAGTGGGTCCCAGTGCTAAAAGGTTTGGGAACAAATGGTTTAATAGTTGCTTGTTACAATGCTATTTTATTTTGTTTTCCCCTGAACTTCAATAAATAGGTAGACTGTACAGTTGTTAGGTAATGATTACTGGTAGATCATTTGTCAGAATCTGGTGTTGGGTAAAATCAGACAAAATGATCTAATCCAAAGAATTGCAGATACTCCTAAATTTTCCCCTTGACTTATACACGGGGCATGGCAAATTGCATGATGATTTTTTTTTTGCTTAAAACTTACCCTCGACTTATCCATGACATCGACTTATATTCGAGCATATACGGTAACTTTATTGTTACTATTTGCCTGTAAACCGCTTTGTGAACTTTGTGTTGAAAAGCAGTATATAAACACTATTTGAAATACTATTTGATTATAAATATAACAGCAGCTCTGTTCCTCTGTTACACTCTATGTGGCTGGGTCAGATAACATTTAAGGCCAGAGCAGAAGCCTCGATGAAACAGCCCACCTACTCAAATAGTACAAAATGTCCTGCACCTTTATATTAAGATGATGCCACAAATTGTAATACATAATACTTTTCTTTTTGCACTGAGAAAAGCAAAGAAACTACCATTATTGCATTTTTAAGTGCTTATTGACAGTACTTTTGTCCCCCAAATTTCAGTGTTTAAAACAAATTTTTGTAGTGGCTAGTTCTTTTCCAGCCTGTTAAGATGAGAAGAAAGCCAGACAGAGCTAAATGGAACTTTTCAGAAGTGGAGAGAGAAAGTTCTTGTTTTTTGTGGGCTGATGTCTTGTCCTCTGCTCCAGGAAAACACAAAAATTCTAAAGGAACTAGAATGCCAATTTTGTTTCCAGACATAGTATTGTGACTCTATATTTTTCCTATACTTACAAATATTGGTGCTTCACTTTCTGATCAATCCTACTTGTGAAAGACTTGTGACCACTTAGTACAATGGATGGTGGGATTACATGAAACACTCTTTACCGAAGAGAAAGGAGGGATTTTTTTAAAGCCTAAAATTAATTAGGGTGCAATCCTCAGGCAGACATAACGCTGACACAATGTCACTATGTCACTAGGGCTGATGTGGGAGAGCCGATCGGCACCCCCATATCAGTGCTAGAGCTCTCGGGCCAACACTAGGAGCATCGTAGGCCCAAGAGCGCCTGTGGAGAGCTGCCCTTGTGCCAGCTGAACTCGGCAGGGGGTGGGCAGGCCGGGCCAGGTAGGGTGGTGGAGTTGGGATGTGGCCAATAGGCAGCATCCAAGGCCCTGACCCCAGACCACACGGCCCCGATTGGGGGGCTGGCTTCTTTGTAGCTGTGCCTGCAATTTCACGGGTGCAGATCCAAGGAACCCATAGGGGAGGCTGGAGCCTCCCCTGGTGCAAGGGCACGAGTGGTGGCCTGCCTATTCCAGCGCATTTTAGGATTGTGCCCTCCTTGATATACTTATTCAGTCAGTAAATAAGAAAAGGCCAGCAATATTTGTTTATGCTCATTTGATGAAGTGGACTAACTTTGACATACTTTTGCTCCGAGACAAATGGAACAAAGAACTTGATCGCCCTATTCTGAAAGAGCAATGGAACGTGGTACTTAAAAGTATACTCACAATATCCATGGATCTTAAACTATGTCTAATACAACAAAAAAATTTGTTTAAGGTATACTAGACACCAGAGACTGTACTCCAAATGACTTATTAATAAACCCATATGGTGGCGCTGTACAAGTACAAATGCATCACTTACACATACTGTATGTTGTGGTCATGCCCAGTTATCGCATGTTTTGGGGAAGAAGTTATTAAAGTTATAAAGATTGTATTACAGCAACCTGTGATACTTAATGATACATATATAATGTTAAATTACCTACCTGAAATTTGGAGATTAACACCTGGCCAACGTAAATGGACTCTCTGTGCCCTCACGGCTGCAAAAAGACTTTTGTTGCAACATTGGAAGGAAAAATGCCCACCTTCTTGTGCCCAATGGATTGAGTACATTTTGCATCTATCTATTCTCGAGTGAATGGCATATCGTCGTCACCTTCATTTAGACACTTTTGAAAGTATTTGAAGGCCATTCCTTGATAAAATATCTTATTAGAATACCCTAAGGAGCATGAATTTTGTGATTATATGAATGTTCTGATCATTCATATATCCCCTCTTTTTTTTCTTGTAACTACTTATGGAGATTATATCTATGTAATGTATATTTGAATTTTTGGTTTGTTATTCCACATAAAAGAAAAAAAGGATTGTTCCCTTAATTAAATAAAAAAAATGGGTCTCTATGCAGTTGGGTAGACCAGTGGCTCTCAAACATTTTAGCATCGGGACCCACTTGTTAGAATGGCACTTGTGTTGGGACCCACCAGAAGTCATGTCATAAATCTGGAAGTGATGTCATGGGTGGAAGTGACATCAAGCCAGAATTTCTGTCATTGTGACATAATAAAATAACACATCTGGAATGCAAACTGGCATTCTTAGGGGTGTTTCATGGTTGTGCAGCAATTGCATCACTGACAGAAAGCAACATTAGGACCAAATATAATTAAAAAACACTGTACTAAAAACAAAATCTTCAAAAAGTCCTCACTTGAAAATTCAAACTGTTAACACTCACGAAAGGAATACAGCAAGAGTAAGATCTGCTGCTTCCAATATAGTGGCTCCCAGCTTTCCACGATGCATGGTGTAAGGGGCAAAAATCTAGTAAACCATGCCGTATCTCAACTCTAGATACAAGGAAGCTGTCCTGGGAAACATAGGCAGAGAACTGAGACCTATGAGCAGGTGTTACCAGAGTTGTTTGATGTTTCTTCTACAGGCTCCAAGGCACTGTTTTACAAAGTGTGTATCTGCAGATATTATAATCCATGTGACAATAAGCAAGTTACCTTTTGCCAGGGACTACAGGACAAATGGAGTGCCTAGAAATGAATACAATGCAAGCCAGCCTTGTGTTGTGCTTGGTGCCTGTTGTTCTACAGGGGCTAGATACAAAACAAAACTCATAGCACCAGATGACAGACCCAGGCACAGTGCTGTCGCAGACACCTGTGGGTCGCAGCTCCTGTGCCAGCTGAATCCAGGAGCTGCCCAATATGGCCCAAAGCTGAGACCACCTAGCGCCAACCTGCTGTGCAGGAGGGGTGGGGAAGAGTACCAGAATGGAGCACCCAGCACCAGACCCTCTCGTTCACAAGGGGCTGGGGCCCCGGGGGGGGGGGGGGGGGGAGAGAGAGAGAGATGGTGGGCAGATAGAATGCAGGGAGAGCAAGGAGAGAGCAAAGGAGCACCAAGAAGAGGTGAAGACAGGAAAGGAGGGCAGGGGACCGGATATAGCGATGGTGCCAGGCAAAATCAGCATTTATTTTAAATGGTATCAGTTTTTAGGCACCATTATTATGCTTGCAGGGGGCGGGGGAAGCTGACAAGCGATGCTTGAAAAGCTGGGATAGGCTATGCTTCCATCACACATGGTAATGGGCTTTTATTGGTGGAAACCCTGATCCTGATCCCTCCAGATTTGCTCATGCTCATATTATTCAATCATTCAAAAGCCACTCATGTCCCTATCTGGTTTTCCTCAGATTTGTTTGTACAGCTACCACTTTCATCTGCCCACTCCGCTGCCAGTCACATCTTTGGCACTGAAATTTGGCAACAGCTACATGGTTGAGGTAGAGATTCCAGCAAAACCAATTAAACTCAATGCTCCCTCCTTAGGGGGTATGCTCTGGTATGCATGCGGATCTATTCATTTACAATAGGATTTTCCTCCCATTCTGCACAACTAACACCTGCTGGCAATTGGTCCCAAACAAGCCCCTTTTTGCTGTTGAAATTTCCAGCAGCCTTTCAGCACCATCTGGGTGCCACACTGACAGCATATGAGGGAAGAACAACGAAAAAGAAACACTAGACGTTTCCCTGCATTGGGATGGCACAGCTGTTTGTGATCTTCTGCTCCTGAAATGCAAGCGTCCTATTCACTGCGGTGTGCAAGCACAGGCAGCAGCAGGCTGAGCAGGCAACAGATTCACAAATGCGGGCCCATGGTTAACCCCTGCTAACTGGGCAAGAGGCACTTTTTCAAATGGTGTCCTCTTATATTTAGCATGGGGAGAGCAATTGTCCCTCTTCACCCCAGCACAGTGTCTTTCTCGTGGCTGTTGCTGGTGGTGTTCTCCATTCTTTTAGATTTAATTGTGAGTCCTTTTTGGGACAGGGAGCCATTTAACTTGAATGTTATTATTTGCCTGTAAACCACTTTGTGAACTTTGTGTTGAAAAGTGGTATATAAATACTAATACTAGTGATGGTTGCACAAACAGTGACCTGAATCTATTTTGCAAAGATCACATATCCACTGTTGCGAATAAATGTCCAGTAATGACAAACTTCTGGAAGAGAGAGCAGTGGCGTAGCTAGAGGGGGACAATACATTATTTATGGCACCACAACACACAGTCAAACCTTCTCTTGGACAGTCTAATTTTGTTGTATGCAGGGATTTTGTTTGTTCAGAGGAGACTTCAGTTATTTCTGCATGGGTTCTGTACCACTAGATGAAAATTAGACCATATACAGTCATTTGGGGACATAAATACACCCCGTCCCTGCCAACGAACAGTCCCCACTGCCCTGGGTAAGTTTGCAAAACACAAAAAACAGTTGTGAACCAGGCACTCATGGGTATAAACAAGCACCAATTCTTGTCTTTTTGGCTGCAGGAGAAAGCATACAGTGTAAGGGGATGAAAAACTTAAAAAAAGATGTCTCCAAACTTGCAAACATAATGTCTTATCAGTACTGGACATACATAATTTTTTTTTTGCAAAGTTTTTGCTATGAAATTGGTTGTCACACAAATTTGCTTGCTTCTTGCCAAATTAAAAAAAAAACACAACCAGCCTCACTACATTACTACATTATTTGATGTCCAATGTTAATGTTTCTTAAAGATAAAGCAAACTTTCTATACTATAATTTCATGCATCTCTACATTTAGCACAAGGGAATTCTCCCAACGTCGTTGTCATCAATCCTATGTAATTTAAGGTTCCAGTTTCACTACCTGGATGAAAAAATAGCCACTCATAAGCATAAAACATTTTGCACTAATTGAATTTTAAATGTTGGTATCGCCACCAATGCCTCAAGCATTTCAAGAAAACGTATGCTGCTTTGACTAAAACTCCATATTATGTAGTGCAATGGGCACAATACAAACCTTGCAAACAATTGAAGCAAAAAACACTTACTGGAATGGAGCAACAGCTCCTCTTCCAAGGACCATCTTAGATTATAGATATTCCAGTAGTCACACCTGTCCCTGGGGTGCTTATGTGGCGGGTGAGCAAGTCACCTTCCTGTATGCACACACCTTACTGTCATTGTCCCTCCAGCCTTCTATTGCTTATCTCTCACAGTTTCATCAGGAAATTTAAGATCTGTTTTTTGGATCACAGACTGCTAATTCTAATCTAAGAAGATTTCAGTACAGGTGGCCCTCAATATCTGTGGAGCTTCCATCCCACAGGTATATTGAAACCCACTGATTCGGGGCCATCCCCACCCTCCGAACTCGACCAGAGCTGACCTCTGGGGAAGCCCACGCAAGGCATCAGAATACCTTATAAATCGGAGCTGTCTAAAGCATTAAAAACAAAATATTGTGAAGTAACACCAACACTGGGCTTATGCAATTATAAAACGTGATATCCTGCTCAATTAACAAAATAACGCTGACATCACCTTTTAAAATGGCTGTGGAGGGTCTGTGAACTGTTCTGAGTGCTTCTGACTATGTTTCTAAGCCCCTAACTTCACCCAGATCAGCTGCTTTCTTCTAACCAGCTGTAGGGTCTTCTGAGCATGCTTAGAGGCTGCCAAGGAAAATGCAGGGAGCCTTATGGAAAGTGAAACTGAGCTGCACTGTGCATTTATTTACAAGTAGGCAACTACGCCTCAGTCCATGCTGAGGGCCGAAAGGAATGTAAAGCAACCAGAATAGTTCTGATCATGAAGCTTAACATGGGCTCAACAAACACTCCAGAGCAAACCCTACCACCCACCCTACCACAGTAAAAAGTAAAAACAAACAAACAAAACACCACCACCAGTGATGTCATGCAGGGGGTACGAGGGGGTACGCGAGTACCGGTTTCTAGGATTATGGCTGGCCCCGCCCGTTCGCCCGCCCACTCGTCGACTCCGCCCCCTGCAACGTTTGAATTTCCTGCACGTTTGAGTTGCCTGCACGTTCTCAGAGCCAGGCAGGCAGGCAGCAAGCGGAGGCTTGCCTTGCCTTGCCACTGAAAAATGAGCTGCTCTGGGGTTTTGGAACTGTTGGGTCACTTTAACATGATGCCAGGCCTTCTTAACATGTTCTGGGGGTGCTGTGGAATACTGTTGCAACTGTTGGGACAGTTTAAAATTGCCTGAGGCCTCAAAAAGGGCTTTTTTCATGTCACTTCCTGCCACGACCTCACTTCCGGCTTATGACGTCAGTTCTGGTGGGCGGGTCCCGACACGTGCCAATCAAAAGTGAGTACCTGTTCTTAAATCATTTAGATGACACCACTGACCACCACCCGTCCTACCGTTGTTAAAAGAAAAAAAGAAAAAAAGAAAAAGCCTGTTTTTTGCCCATGGCCATGCCCGCTAACAGCCACAGGCATAAAACTCATATATACCACCTGTATGATGGTACATGATGGTATGATGGTGATGATAAAAATGCTTTAAAACTGATTACAATGTTAATCTGGAATAAAAACAGATAACACTGCTTTCAGCCCTCCTTTAAGGATAATGCCACCATACACAAAAAAATAAAACCGTTTTAGACTGTCCCTACTTATAAAGGATAAAAGCACCACTTCCAGTTTTTCCTGGGAAACTGAAAGTTTAGTCTTTTTGGCCAAAATAGCTATTGTGAGGCCCGCAGGTCTGAAATCCATGGGTCCTGAGTCTGCGAATATTGTGGGCCCACCTGTATATAGCAGGGTTGGCCAAGCCACGGCTCGTGAACCACATGTAGCTCTGTGACATCTAATCTGTGGCTTTGGAAATATATTGTGTGAGCTCCTTTTTACATCACAATTACTATAAAGACATTTTCAAGCATTACAGTATAAATGTTCAAGCTTTATACCTTTTATGTGGTGTAAACAGAGCGTCTACTGGGTTAAAACATTAATATTCATGGTGAATAAAAATATTTAAGTTGCAATCATACCCCAGAGTCAGGCCGGTTCAAACCTCTTGTGCTGCCCAGGAGTGTTGCAAACACACCCTAAAGTGTGTTTGCACCACTCTTGGAGTGGTGTCAACCTCCTTGACTCCATGAGTGATGCAAACACACTTTACAGTGCATTTGTGACATTCCTAGGCCAGTGCCGGCCTAACTCCAGGTTAGGATTGCACTCTTAAGAATTTACATGAATCTTAAATATCACAGCTTTCAAACTCCTGAAGTTTGTTGTATGTAGGTCTGATATAAGCAAGTTTGGCTACCCCTTGTATATAGGGCTAGACACTTTTGAAAGAAAGGACACTAGACTTGCAATTTCCTGAGTATCAAGATGCACAACATAAGGATACTGTAGTTATTTTGCCTCCTCATCTTGGCTGCTACTTATATTAATTTAACTGAAGTGCTGTTCAGTTTGCAGTCTATTTATTATATTTTGTTTGCATGTAAGATTTACAGTGTTTATTAATCCATCAACCAACTCTCTAAAATATGATGGATTATGCTGCATAAAATGACATTTTTATACACTTTAGGTGGTTTGGCAATTAACACTTCAAACCATCACTGCTATATTGAATCAGATGGTTTTGTTTGTTTGCATTCTTTTTCTTTTTTAAATACTAGTTCAGGTCCCTGAAGACTTCTATTGAATTTTAAAATGCACAATAAATCTAACATTTTGACAGCATTATTCTATCAAGCTGTTTCAAAAGTCCTTTATCTGCAAAGTACAAAACAAGAAATCAAAGAAAACAAAATCTGATTAAAGAAATGATGGCGGAAGCCATAGCAGGCTGAGTTTGTTCCTAGAAATAACTTCTGATTCCTAAACACATTCACTTGTGGTTCCAAGGGTACATGTAGCTATAATCTCAAGAATTTGATCCTGAACTTATTGGTATGCTCCACAGCTATGTAAAGTGTAGCATCTCTGCATTCTGTTATATGAAGGAAAAGGGACTTTGACACACAACCCCCCTACTTAACTCCAAAACGGAGCATTCGCCTGCTAACAGAATAGAAGTGAACAGTGAAAAGCTCTGACTACAAAATCTCCTGCTAGTACAGAGTTTCCCAAATGTTTTAGCACTGAGACCCACTTTTTAAATGACATTATATCAGGATTCACTTAGCTTTATGAGACTTTTTAAAAAGGTGATCAAGAAAGAAATAGTAGTTGCATTTACAAGTAATATTTTCTTTGCAAAAAAACACCCTTGATCCATTTCTTGTAATGATGCAGCCCTAATGAATAGCCTCAAGGCTAGAAGGGCTCAGTTACATGACTCAGTCTTCACCTGCACCTATTACCTGTCTTGGAAAAAAAAACACCGGGGGAAAAAGAGACTCAAACATTTATATCCCTATATTTATACAGGATTTCAAATTGCAGGAGCTCAGCTCTTTGGAGGGTAGTACTTTGGAGGGCTGGTACCACAACCTTTATGTGTGCTTATATCCCACTTCAGCCACTTAGCCTATACACAAGGCATGAAAGTAACTGGCCTTGTATGCTATTTTCCCCCCAGTACCTAGAAAGGATTATGCAAACAAAGTGCGGGGGGGGGTTACAATTTCACCGGGCTACAAGATTTAGGGGGGCAACAAGGCTTTCAGAGCTCCTGTGCAACCGGGAGAGCGAGAGACTGCAGCCCCGGCAAAGCCCCGCCCCCTCTAGGCTCCCACAGCACAGGCAGACCTCCCAAGCTCTTGCCCAACTGCAGGACTCTCAGGAGCACCACGTGGGTTGGAACGAGGCTTGCAGAGAGGTCAAGAAGGAGACCTTGCAGGGATGCATTTGCAGAGGCGGCTGTATCGAGACTATGAGTGCTACTGCAAAGTTATAACAGTTTTCCTCCTTAGTGCCTCTGCTCTTGAAGGAGCTGCATCAAAGATAGTGTTTGTCCCATTTTTTGGTAAGGAAATCTTCCCTCCCTCTCCTCCCCTCCGCTGGTTCTAACAGTGATTATTGATTAGGGGCTCCATTTGTAAGGAGCTTCCCACCACCAATTCTAACCATGATTTTGGAGTGTCTGCTCTATTTGTAAGGAGCTCTTCCTTTCCTTCCCACACACCCCACCTTGGTTCTGAGTGTGAATGTGCTTTTTGGATTGGGTGCTCTGATGTTTGTATAGAGATCTTCCCCCCCTCCCCACTTCCCTCCCTTGGTTCTGAATGTGAATGTGGCTTTTGGACTGGGTGCTCTGATGTTTGTATGGAAGAAGGGTAGTATAAAAATGTGAAAAATATGAATGAATGTCTGGTGACTGTGTGGTTGGGGGAGCAGAAGGGGGGCCCACTGCTTGGGGAGTATGTCCCCCTCCATTTTTTTATCTTTTTAAAATCCCAGGTGTGCTGTCACAACTTCCTGTTGTGATATCACTTCTGGGGCATCACGTTGCCCTCTGCACCGGGCTACACTTTCATTAGCTACACCACTGGTGGTTTTCACAGCAACTGGGGACTCTCAGTTGTCTGCCTGTGAATTTCAATATTAGTTCCCAACTAATATTAGCAAGTAAGCAGAAGCTGAACCTTACTACCTCTGTGCTATGTGTGTGTGTGTTTGTTGTGAGGGGGTGTATGTGGAACTGATAGGAACAGCAGGTGACAACCAGCACGAAGAATCCCCACAGTCCCCTTCCCAAAGTAGATGGAAACCTCTCAGATAGCAGTGTGGTAGGGTAAATGGAAATGTAAAAGAGCCTGAGAGCATTCTCTCATCCCAAGGGATGGGCAAGCCAGTTCAATTCCATTGTCTTAAAGGGATGGGCAGGCCACAATCCCTTTAATTTGTCCCTTTTATTCTTTTTTTTCTTTTCATTTCTTCATCCCCATCTAAAAAGGCACCCATCTACTTTTAGAATAGGATGGGGGGGGAAATGTGGAAATTATTAATGTGGCTCATTGCCTGCCTCACAGACTCATAGCCTAGCCATCTCACTCACTCACCTCACTCACTTCACGCAGCTGCAAGGGCTACCTTCTACATGCTTGCAGTAGCAAAAATTAACAAAAAATCATTTTAATTCATAACTTCAAAAGTAAGGTACCTCTTGCAGCCTCTGTGCTGGGTGTACATTGGTGAGGATGGGAGCAACAGGCAATTAGCTGCATGGAGGGCAGAATTTTGCAAAAACTTGCAGTTGTCAATCAGCCAGCCAGTTACCAAGCTTGAGCGAACAGTTGTAACTGTGCCTGTAGACAGCATCAGCAAGTCAACCAGCCTTCTCTCCACTAAGTACAGAGGCTACAAAAATTGGCAGCTGATGAACAGTTGTACACATGCTGCAAACTAACCCAAAAAATCTTGAATGGAATTGTGAGATACTTCTGAGTATGAAAAAAGCAGCCTAGTTCAGATTACATTGAAATAATATATGCCAGCAGTTCCCAAACATTTTTGACAGCTCCCCATTAGGGCTACAATCCTATACATTGTATAGGGTGGATAGTTCTTTGTGAGGATTCGGTGGCTCTCCTGGGGAGTTTCGGCGGCTCCCCAAGGAGCCAGTCTCACAGTTTGGGAACCACAGATATATGTGATTGGGGGTAGTTCGATGACTAACTGCCAATTTTGTGGTCCTCGAATCACTTCTGGCATGGGATTTTGTGTCGAACCTGTCCTAAACTTGTAATAGGACTTGCTTGGTATGCCATGAAGCAGAAGCTGGTGAAGAAGGCCGCAGTTCACATTTCTACGATATAATACACAGTATAATTGCAATTGCAATTACAAGTTGCAAATGTAACATAGTAAAAGACCAATTCCCAACAAAAGAACACAGAGTTTCATCTTATCAATGGCATCACACAAGACAAACACTGCAACAGCAAACAATACCAAGCCAAAAGAAAGAGAAATACTACTACCCATTTCCTTGCATGGTTCCCATATTATATTCACATGGGGTCGTATTTTCTGCACTTGTTCCAATGGTAATGCTTGCCATACCCTAATGTAAGTGGCAAATATCTTGGTTCTTATTTAAATAATTCAAGAACACTAATGTCACTTTTTAATGGACCATTTAAAACATCTTACTCAGATGCTGACCATTTTACTTAGCTGCACAAACATTTTAGCGTAGCATATTTTAACACTAAAAAGCTTTCGAATGTCAATTTCAAATGATACTTTCCACTGTGTTCCTTACTATAAATGTTATCAGGACAAAGGCAAAACCTAAAAATCAATTTTTAATATATTTCTTCCTACCACAGGGCACCAGAAACCTTAACGGTTTCTTCATCTACATAATGCTTTTTTGCGCTGCAAAAATGTGCCCTTTAAGAAAAAAAAAGATACCAATTATACGCTCCCTGATGTACATATGTATATGATTAAACATAGGCTGTTCCAGTACTTTCTATTTATCACAACATTTTGACAATGATCTAACTCAGTTGTTTCCAAACTGTGGGTCAAGACCCACCACTGGGTTGCAACTTGGCTTTTGGTGGGTTGCGAAACTGATAAGCTGATAGTTGACAAGAAAAATGTATTGAGCCCTATGGAAATTGAAACAGAGCCGAAAGTGCCTGTTTATTCATGAATACGTAATTGTGCTTTTGTCCTCTTCCAAGGACAGGCTGAAGGAAACTGGCCAAAATGGTCCCAAGTCCTGTGATTGCAGACCCACAAAACTCTCAGGAAGTCGCCCCTCCAAGCTTTGACCAAGCTAACAAAGAAAATTTATTGAGCCCCATGGAAAGTGAAACCGAGCTACACATGGGCATTCTCTCATGAGTAAGTGAACATGCCTCAGCTCTTATCCAAGGCCAGGTGATGGGGAATGCAACAACATCAGAATGGTTCTGCTCTGATGAATCTGGAACTCAGCAAATGCTCCAGGAAAAAAAGGATAAAATAATTTTTTTAAAAAAATATAAAAAATATTTTTTAAAAATATATTACAATAGAGGTTTGTACTGGCATAGCCAGGTCATTTAACACTTGGAGACCATAAATTGTTGATTCCCCCCATGACAATTTATTTATATTTTTCACATTGTATACATCTTTCCTCGAAGGAGCTTAGGGTGATGTGCATGGTTCCTCCCTATCTTTTATCCTCACAACAATCCTGTGAGTTGAGGCTAAAAGATAGTAATAGTCATGACATGAAGATAAAGGCGGTGAAAATTTCCCAACAAGCAGTGGATGACCCTGCTGTTGCTCCTCTGCACATAATGCTCAGTGACATACTGCTCCTGCATCTGGAGGATCAATATAGCTATCACACGTAGTGTTATATAAGACAGTTTTATTTTTGTGGGGGTTTGTTAGTTTTTCGGCCACAATGTTTGACAGAATAAAGATATTACACTCTGATTTCTTTTCATTGAATTCCTCATGAAATTCTGCATCGAACAGTATACAACATGATGGTATTATTCCTTAAAACTGTGATTTTCAAAATTTGGGATCTAGTGGCAACACACACACCCCTGAGGGTGGCACCTGGGGCACCCTGTGCCCTGACCCACAGGTAGTTACGCTACTGCAGGTTTGAGCTGCTGGTGAAGTTAAATTTGTTGTATTTCTTGTACACTGTAAGGTCTTGTAAAGCTTGGTGGGTCCCGACAGAGTGTCATTTTAAAGTGAGGGTCCCAGTGCTAAAAGGGTTGGGAACCACAGATCTAACTATCTGCAAATAAATGCACATTCCAAACCATTCAGTGTCCTCTACAAGAACACAACATTGCCTTGCTGGATTGGATCAAATATCTAGTTTGGCATACTGCTTCCATCAGTGGCCAACCAGAACACTCTCTGGGCCTTCCAATGGTAGATAACATTCTAGTCCTCCGCATGGAGGCACAAAGACCCCTTAAGAAGTTATTTGAGGCAAGACATTGTGATGCCTCACAATCATTTGCTTGATAAGGGCCAATTCAGACTTCAATGTCTTCAGTCATATTACAAGCTCTGATTAATATGCTCTGATTAAGCTCTGATTAAGCTCTGAAGGTGGTGCTGGGGGATGCTTGTTCGGCACCCCGACCTCTTAGGTTTGGGGTGCCGCAAGGTTCCATCTTATCCCCCATGCTGTTTAACATCTACATGAAACCGCTGGGAGAGGTCATCCGGGGGTTTGGAGTGGGGTGCCATCAATATGCTGATGACACCCAACTTTATCTCTCCTTTCCCCCTGATTCTGAGGAGGCGGTTGAGGTTCTGGATCGCTGTCTGGAGGCGGTTGGGGGCTGGATGTGGGCGAACAAGCTGAAATTAAATCCGGATAAGACAGAGGTGCTTTTGGTTCGGAAATCCACAGCTCGGGTATTGGACTATCGTCCTGCTCTGAATGGGGTTGCACTTCCTCTGAAGGAGCAGGTTCGCAGCTTGGGGGTTCTCCTGGATCCACAGCTACACCTGGAGTCCCAGGTGGCGGCGGTGGCCAGGGGAGCCTTTGCTCAGCTTCGGCTGATTCGCCAGCTGCGGCCGTACCTGAGCTGTGCGGACCTGGCCACAGTAACCCATGCCCTAGTGACATCTAGATTAGATTATTGCAATGCGCTCTACGTGGGGCTGCCTTTGAAGACGGTCCGGAAATTACAACTAGTACAGAACGCGGCGGCTCGGGTGGTTGCTGGGGCATGTCGGTTTGACTCTGTCGAGCCGTTGTTCCGGCGGCTACACTGGCTGCCGGTTCTGTTCCGGGCCCAATTCAAGGTGCTAGTTTTGACTTTTAAAGCCCTTTACGGCTCGGGTCCGGGGTATTTGAGGGACCGCCTCCTTCCATATAATCCTACCCGTACTCTTAGATCATCTGGGGGGGGGGCCTTTTGACTGTGCCGCCACCAGGAGAAGTGAGAGGGGCGGCGGCCAGGAAGAGGGCCTTCTCGGTGGTGGCCCCCCAACTTTGGAATACCCTCCCCTTCGAATTGAGAACAGCCCCCTCTTTGTTAACTTTTCGGCGGGGGCTGAAGACCTTTTTATTTCAAAAAGCTTTTTAGCTGTTGACAGGTTGGCTGGCTGGTTATACTTTTATATTTTATGATCCACATGGCTTGTTTTAAACTTTGTTGTTTAATTTTTTGTTTTATTGTATTTTAATATTGTTTAAATTGTTTTTAATGTTGTTTTTATATTTTTTATTGTTGTAAATGCCGCCTTGAGTGCCTTGGGCAATAGGCGGGGTATAAATTCAATAAATAATAATAAATAATAATAATTATTTGCCCCCTTCCAATCTCCTGGATATTTCTTATTAAGGTAGCATCCACAGGCTATTACCAGAATTTGCTTGACAAAGAATTGACTGACCAACAGCTGCTACAATCTATATTCTGCAAACTGAAACTGTTGGATGCCTCACTGTTTGCATGCAAAATGGGGGCACCCAGGGATGGCCTTAGGAGCTGCGGGGCCCAATTGGAAACATGTTTTGTGGGGGCCCAGGTTCACAGCCAAGGTCTGTAGAATCTTAGAGCTAGAAATAAAATTTATTATAGACTTGACATCTCTATGGTAGAATGGAAAGCAATGAAAATGTACACTTTAAAAAGTGCCAATTAAATAAGTGGTCCTCGTAGGTATGGGGATCAATTGGCAACAATTGCTCCAGTTGGCTTAAAGCCAGCCCTGGAGACACCTGCAGGCAAGGTATTTCCACATAGTCAGGGGACTCCCTAGGTATACAGAAATACAGTCATGCCTCGTTATCCACTGGAGTTCCATTACCAAATTCAATGAAAAATAGCTTTAAAGACCCACTTCCAGGTTTCTTGCTCCTCCATTGTCACTCTAGAATGCATTGGTATAGACGCTATATCACATTCAGTCACGAAATGGCATGAATAATGGGATGTAGGAAGTTAGGAAATGGGATTTTGGCCCTGTTCTTTCTTTTTTATAAAGCATTTAAAGGTGGATCAGTGGTGAGTCAAATCAGTGGATACTGAGGCATGACCAGTATATACATAGGTGCATTGAAAGAAAAAAGAAATCCTCCACGAACAGATCAGCACACACTAAGCATGCTCAGAGGCCCCTAGGAGCCATGTAATACATAAGTTGGAAGAAAACAGTAACAACAATGTATGGAGTGGGGAAAACAGGGAATTTGGGACTGATTAGGGTTAGGGAGATGCAACAGCTCTCATATGTATATATCAACAGTGAACTCAAGTGGCTGAATGTATATCCAAACTGATGCAGAATGGTGACGCCCAAAATTGAGATAGTTTTTCCATACTTTTTCAGAGGGCTCCCCAGGTATAGAAATGTAACATAAGTTTGCACATTAAAAGAAAAAAAACAACATGCCAAGGACTGAACATGCTCAATGGCCTCCAGGAGCCATGGCAAGTTGAAGGTGGCAGATGGGAGGAAGCTGGCCTGTTTGAGCCAATCCTAAAGGTGGGCATTCAGGGTGGGTGGTACCCCATTCTTTTACAAGACCCACTTGCTTTACTCCAACACCAGATAATTACCGATTGGCTTCTGTTCTCTAACAGAAACCATTCTCCCTCATTAAGTATTGCATTTCTTAATAATAAAAAGGTAAAGGTTTCCCCACGACCAAATGGTCTAGTCGTGACCAACTGTAGGGGGCGGTGCTCATCTCCGTTTCAAAGCCTGTAGAGCCGGCGTTTTGTCCGAGGACAAGCTTCCGTGGTCATGTGGCCGGCATGATCATACGCCGTAGCACACGGAACACTGTTACCTTCCCACCGAAGTGGTCCCTATTTATCTACTCGCATTTTAGGTGCTTTCGAACAGCTAATTCTTAATAATACTTCCATGCAAAAAAAAAAAAAGATTTTCCATTCTCCCCTCTACTCAGTTCATGCCAGACATAGAGCCTCAGGCATATTCTGTGGCAGCGACTTCCACTGCCAGTGTGTGCAGCAATCCATTGTGTTAAATGTTATTTCCTCTCGGCAATGAGGTCTATCTGGATGCCTTTCAATTCTCTTGAATGTCTCCTTGTTCTCGTATTATGAAACAGGCAGAAGAGTACGTTTGCCTTTGCCTTCCGAATGTGCCTGCATTCTTCAAAATAAATATTTTTTTAAAACCATGTCCTCTTATACATCATCATCTCGACTGCCAAGCAAATAAACCAAATATTTTCAGTCCTCTCCTGAGAGAGAGTATTCTGTCATCAACTTGCTAATCATAGCAATGTGCTTCCATTTTGGCACATCTCGGGGCCACATGGCCACTGGCTGCGCAGCAATAGAAACCCTGATTAGGAAGAGGCCCTATCATGCATTCTGACAACAATACATTACGTTGCATGCTGACAAGGTGAGATGGGCAGTCAGAAAATCAAACAGCAGTTAAAGAGCATCTGTCCATTTTTTCCGAAGTTGAAGCCTTCCAAGGGTTAAAACTGTGTTTTGAACTGTGGGTGAACTGTTAGTTTATATGCTAGCATAATCCTAATTTCAGTGTTATTTCCTTTTCATTTATTTTGCAACCCAAGATAACTATTTCAATTTACTATGGTTGCACAGTGAATGGAGGCCTTCATTGAGTCTTTCCCAGTGACAAATCCCTTTTCATCTCACATTCTCTTCCTTCCTTCACTTTGCTCTGTTGTTTTTGCCACTGCCAAAAGCCTGGATTTCAAATTCCCCATTTTGTTTAGAATAAAAAAAAATACTATGCACATCAATGGGTATTGATGTGATATATTAACAGCAATATAATACTGCTATTTCAGAGCACAGTAAAATATTTAACTAATTCTGTATTCCCCTCCAACCAGAATTTAAACCTCACGGATAAGATTGGGAGGATACTGGAGAAGGGCAACCTCAGACCCATCTATAGACCTACCAAAAAGATATCCCAAGTGCTGCGGTCCATGAAGGATGAGAGACCACCACTGTCTACGACTGATGTATACTGTATTCCTTGCGAGTGTGGAAAAGTCTACATAGGGACTACAAAAAGGAGTGTATTTACCAGGGTCAAGGAGCACCAATGCCACTGCTGCCCAGGACAATGTGAAAAATCAGCAGTGGCAGAACATGCTGTGATTGAGAACTGGTCATCAAATAAATTTTAATCAAACTCAGTTTCTTTCCACAGTGCAACAATACCATACCAGAATCTATAGGGAGGGCACGGACATTCAAAAACATAAAAATAATATGAACGAAAAAGACAAGCTTCCAGTACTTAAACTAGAATTAAAAAAAAAAAAACCTTGAGGAGAAACCTGCATCAGAAATTGTGATAATAAGGAACAAAAATGTGTGGGTCTCCTTTAAAATTCAAGCAGGAACTGGCAAGTAAGCCTGTGGCCAGCTAGCAGATGAGGCCAATTAGGCATCTACTTGAGCCACCTTAAAAGGGGATGCTATTCAAAACTGTGAGCAGAGGATAGAAAATTCCTTGTAATCCCCTGAAAATGCTTTCCACAGGTGAAAGTGAAACATTGGGACTAAATCCCACAATGTGTTTTAATCCATTGCTTGAAGACTCAAGCAACATTTAAAACTATGTTTTAGACTTACCCAGCCATAAAAGTATGTTTATAGAACAATTGTTCTCAAACTTTTTAGCCCCGGGGCGAACGTTTTAGAATGACAGTCTTGTCCAGGACCCACCAGAAGTGATGTCATGGCGGGAAGTACTACCATTGTGATTCCAGAGCCTGCTGCTTTCCTGAGACTACAGCAATTAATTGGGTTAGTTCTCAGTCATTTTCTCTTGTCATTTGCAGCTATACTAATGAATTCCTAGGTAAGAACAAAGTGCTTACTTCTTGTCACTTCCTGCTTAATGACATAACTGCTGGCCCTCAGCAGCCACAATGAATGCTAACTGACAAAAGAAGGTGTTAGTGACACCCTCACGCGCGCGCGTGTGTGTATGCGTGCGTGACCACTAGTGACCAAAATTGTGGCAATTGTGTTTTTTAGGAAAAATATATGTTAACATATCATTCAGTGTGTAATTTAAGGCAGAATGTAATAAAAAAATCTTATTAAGCTGAAGCTCAAATAATTTGGCCACCTGATGAGAAGACAGGACTCTTTAGAAAAGACCCTCATGCTGGGAAAGATGGAAGGCAAAAGGAGAAGGGGGCGGCAGAGGATGAGATGGTTAGATAGTGTCACCGAAGCAATGCACATGAATTTGGGTGAACTCCGGAAGCTAATGGAGGACAGGGAGGCCTGGCGTGCTGTGGACCAGGGGTTGCAAAGAGTCGGACACGACTTAGCGACTGAACAACAACAATCAAAAGTTATAGCCCAGCAGTTTTCAACAAGTGTGCCACGGCACACTGGTAGTCACAAGCAGTCTGCAAGTGTGCTGCAGGAGTTTGGGGAAGGGTCATTTATTAAGAGGGCCATTTGAGATGTGAGCCCCCCACTGGCAGAATGGTGTGCCTTATCATAAAAAAAAACTGATGGTGTGCATTGACAATATTAGTGCCTTGTCAGTATGCCCATGAGATAAAAATGGTTTAAAATAGCTGTTATAGCCAAACAAACAATACCTGACTTTTGTTGTTGTTCAGTCGCTAAGTCGTGTCTGACTCTTCGGGACCCCATGGACCACAGCACGCCAGGCCTCCCTGTCTTCCACCAGCTTCCTGAGTTCACCCAATTTCATGTTCATTGCTTTGGTGACACTCTCTAACCATCTCATCCTCTGCCACCCCCTTCTCCTTTTGCCTTCCAACTTTCCCAGCATGAGGGTCTTTTCTAAAGAGTCCTCTCATTTCATGAGGTGGCCAAAGTACTTGAGCTTCAGCTTCAGAATTTGTCCTTCCAGGGAGCAATCAGGCTTGACTTCCTGGAGGATTGACCGATTGGATCTCCTTGCAGTCCAGGGGACTCGACTTTTGTTACTGAGTGCCATGTGCAGGGGAGCAAGACCAGGGGAGGGCACTGATGTTCATCCATTGCTTGTGGGGAAATATTCACTGCATTTATTTTATGGCCATTATCATTTTTAGTGTTTGGAAATTTTGATGGTGTCCTGATTGCATCAAATATCTGGGAATCTATGCTCCCAAAGCCATAACACAAATGATCAAATTTGCAGACCCCTAAACTTTTAGATGTCAGGGATGTGGTGGTGCTGCATATTAAAACGCTGCTGCTGGGCTTTCTGACCGAAAGGTTGGGAGTTCGAGACCACACAACAGAGTGAGCTCCCGTTGCTTGTCCCAGCTCCTGCCAACCTAGCAGTTCGAAAGCACATAAAAAATGTGAGTAGGTACCACTTCGGTGGGAAGGTAATGGTGTTCTGTGTGCTACGGCGTATAGTCATGCCGGCCACATGACCACCAAAGCTTGTCCTCGGACAAACGCCGGCTCTACAGACTTAGAAACGGAGATGAGCACCACCCCCTACAGTCGGTCACAACTAGACCATTCAGTCGTGGGGAAACCTTTACCTTTTTTAAACTTTTAGATATGCATATTCAGGCCTCTGGAAAAATAAAGTAGGTAATGTTTGTGTACAAATACTTACTGTTATGTAGTAAGTATGATACAAATGGGCTTTGAGAAAAATGAAATTTGGAATTGGATCGCCCCATCCTGAGTAATCAATAGGATGTGGCACTTGTGAGTGTACCTGCAATATCCATGGATCTTAGATTATGTTTAATACACCACAGAGATTCAGTAAGTACTGAAGAGGACTCAGTAGGACCAAATGTTGGCAATGTGGGAGTATGGATGCTTCTCTTTTGCATATGTTATGGTCCAGTTATTGTAATTTTTGGAGAGACATTCTTAATGTCATACAAACAATGTTGCAGCAACTAGTGATATTCTCAGATATGTATGAAATTCTAAACTATTTACCTGTAACCTGGAGACTAACATCGAGTCAATGAAAATGGACTCTCTGTGCCCTCATGCTGGCAAAAAGATTCATACTACTTCATTGGAAGGAATGAAGCCCACCAACCTGTGCCCAATGGATGGATGACCTTTTGCGCCTATTGGTCTTTGAGTGAGTCGCCTATCAATGTCAGTTGCGAATGGATATATTTGAAACTATCTGGAGGCCATTCTTGAATAAAATATTGAAAACTACATGAAACATGCAGATTCATGTATTTAATATATTTGTCTGCTTTATTGTTGTTTCTCGGTAAACTAATAATGAACACATTTATATATATTTTTCTTTTTGCATAAAATTAAATAAAAATGTTTTTAAAATGTAGGGGATGATTACTGTTTACTTAAGTAAAGTACTGTTTACTAGGTTATAAATCCAACAGTAGCTACAATCAGTGGTGTCATTCAAATGATTTAGGAACAGGAACTCACTTTTGATCGGCACTTGTCGGGAACCCGGAACCAGCCACGGAGCCCGTTAGGATCCGGAACGCCCGTTCTGGTCCGTAACGCCCGTTCTGGTCCGTTTCCCCTGAATGACATCACTGGCTACAATCCTGTCTCCATTAGCAAATGAGGGGATAACAGAATCATAGGCTGCTGTTTACTCTAAAGCAGCTATTTTCAACCACTGTGCTGAGGCACATTGTTGTGCCATGAAAGCTCTGCATGTGTGCCGTGGAATTTGGGGAGGGTCATTTATTAGTAGGGCAATTGGGGGATGTGAGCCCCCCTGCCAGCAGCACAGTGTGCCTTGGCAATTTTCAGTAAGTACTGAAAAGGACTCAGTAGTGATACCAAATGTTGGCAATGTGGGAGTACGGATGTCAAAAAAATTGATATGTCTTGATAATTGGCCTTTTAAGTGTGCCATGAGATTAAAAAGGTTGAAAATCACAGCTCTAAAATAATTAATTGGGGGCAGTGCATAGAATGATTTGAGGATATACCCTTAAGTAAAACATAAAAGCTTGGGAAACTTGGAGAAACAAGCTTAGGTGAAGATTTATAGGAAAAACATGACCTGTACTGGCTCTTCCACTGTGTATTTTCAGTGTATTTTCATGAACCATCTTGGGAAAACACAGCAAGTGAAGAATATTTTTGTCTTAACTTGCTGCTGAGAACCATAATGTCATTAAAATGTAGATTTCAGTCTGGGAATAACCACAAGCAAACTACAGACAGGGTAATACTCTTGTGGTAAACCCTGTTAAGCTCCAACAAGAGAGGCTTTTCTCAGTTAGTAATACATTTCCTGGAAAGACCAGAGCAGTCTTAAAACAAAGTGTGAAATGGGAAATCTCCCAGGAGAGAATGAAAGATTTTTGCTCACTTTTTCATGTTAGTCTTTTGCTGCTTATTGATATCCGCCTCAATACATTGTCGAGGCTTGGAGAATTCCATGTAAACAACCAGAAGGTAAAACGTTTACCGGCATGGATCTGAGCATTAATTGAAAAGCCTACGGCAGAGTCCAAATGCTTCTAAAGCATTTACATGAGATAAATAGAGCTGAGATAAGAGAAGGAAAGCAGGCTGTGCACCATTTTGCTTTGCAGCTATCCACAGCAACCAGACCTTTCATGAAATAACCTTTTGACTCACAGTCTCAAAATTAAAAGGCTTTTACAAAAGGCCCCTAAGGTGGATGCAACACTCAGCTAAAAAGATATATGACCAGAACATATTACTTCCAAAAGCTTTTGCTGTTAAGAGCTGTGGGACAAAAAAGCCTTTTGAAATGCTATTGCATTATTTGTATTTGTTATTAATAATGTTGTTGCATAAATCTACGTACACAAACATCAACGAAATGATATTTCAACTCAACAAATATTAGAATGTATCAAAGCATCACATTGTAGTTGCCCCAAAGTTGTTTTACAGAACAGAACATTCTTTTAGATTCTCCATTCTTTTAGATTGTGAGCCCTTTTGGGACAGGGAGCCATTTAACTTTAATGTTATTATTTGCCTGTAAACCACTTTGTGTTGAAAAGCAGTATATAAATACTAGTGATTGAGAACAGGTAGATGAGCCCTTATCCAGACATCCAAAATCCAGACTATTCCAAAATCCAGATATTTTTGTCCAATACTTAAAAAAAAAAACACTTTCTGTAGTGTGAACACTAGTCTTGAGCTCAGTCCCATGCACAGGCTGCGAGTTCTCTGCTCTGTGGTGTGTGCCTGTACAGATACTGTTGGAAAATGTAAAAGAGGCAAGCAGACATCCAAATGGTTAACAGTGAAAAGAACAAGAAGAAGCATTTCTCATTATATTTATGCAATTATTCTGAAAAATCTGAAATCCAGACACCTTCCAGTCCCAAGCAGACCGGAAAGGATATTCAACCTGTAACAGCATTTGGGAAATGAAATTCATGGCCATGATTTTACCAAACAACATAAAGTCATCTCTATTTCATCTTAACTGAATTAGTATCAACGACGTTTGACAAAGTTGATTTTTCGTCTCACCACAACATCCCACGGTGTGACAAACTCAGTTATTCTCTTGAGCCCTGCAGAGTTTTTGCAACTTCTAAATCAATTTCTTGATCTATTTTCTAAATAACTCCTGATGAATTACCAAAAGCAGTATTTGCAGGTGGGGCAAGTCAGGACGCTGGCAGAAGGTCTTAAATTATATTACATAGTAGAATTCCTAAAACTGTTCCACTCTAACTCAGGGCGCAATCCAGGCCCTTATGTAGCCATGTCATTAGTGCCGATGCAGGGGTGCCAAGCGGCACCCTCGTGTCGATGCTATAGTGCTCGGGCTGACGCTACTTGTAGTGTCAGCCCAAGAGCGCCAACAAGGAGTCTCCCATGCACCAGCCAAACCTGGTGGGGATGCAACTTTGCAGGGGATGGGTGGGGAGTAGGTGGGGCGGCAGGCTGTTAGGCCACATCCAAGACCCTGTCAGGAGGCTGCGCAGCCCTGATTTGGGCCACGCACCTTCCTTGGTTCTGTGCCTGCTAAACAGCAGGCACAGATCCGAGGAACCCCATGGGGCGGCTGGAGCCTCGCCTGGGGCAAGGGGACGAATGTGCCCTTGCCCCAGGGAGGCTCCCCAGCACACCTAAGGTGTGCTGAATTTGCCGCAGGCCCACCGGCCTTGCCAATCCAGTGTAACTTAGTATTGCACTGTCATTCTAGCAAGAACGTGCTCCTCAAAAACAGTTAGTCTGTTAAGCCAGTGACCCCAAACTTCTTTATCTGGCTACTCCCTTGATCCATGGCAGCAGTCACCAAACTTAGGACCACTGCGCAGCAAGAAACCCTTCCTTGTCCCAAGCAGCACTTACTCTTCTGTTGAAGTGACACTCTGTTTTCAAGCTGCTGCGGTGGCAGGGATGCTCTGGGCAGTCACGTCTATGCCCGGCGACCTGCTGCACAGCCTTCTGGGACGCCCAGGAATAGATGCAACTACCCAAAGCATCCCTGTCACTGTAGAAACTTGAAAATGGAAGCACCGCTGGCAGGGCAGAAGGTTTTTTCCAACCCCCCGCAGGCCGGGATTTAGAGAGCGGCTCCCCATTAGGGCTATAATCCTATACATCAGTGGTTCCCAAACTGTGGGTCAGGAACCAACAGTGGGTCACAAGCCAATTTCAGGTAGGTTGCAAAACACCGAGAGCAACCATATGGAAAATATGGGGAGACAGGATGCTGAAAAAGGGGAGGTCCTATGAGGCTGTATTGCTTGTGTCAAGGTTATAAATAGGCTTTTGTTCTTTCTGATTTACTTTGCTATTGGAAAATGGCTGAGAAATAACACAACATATTGCTGCATTCTCAGGAACACAGCAGGCTCTGGCATCACAATGACGGGATTTCCAGCCATAACATCACTTCCAGTGGGTCTCAGACAGATTGTCATTCTAAAAAGTGGATCCAGGTGCTAAAACGTTTGAGAACCACTGTTATACATTATATTGGGGGGCAGGTTTTTTGCAAGGATTCTGCAATTCCCAGGCAATTTCCATAGCTCCCTAGGGAGCCAGGACTCACAGTTTGGGAACTACTGGGTTAACCCATTACTGCCAAACATGGGCAGCAGGATCTGTGATACCACCCTACGCCACCATCCTGGGTTCATGGCTTTTGCCTCTGCCACAGTGCGTTTAAAAAAACTGTGTGCAGTCTATTGCACAGTTTTCATAAACCCAGAAGTCCAGGACTTCCAGTCTTCTTTAAAGAGACTGCACAACTGGACAATTTCCTCATTCACACAACTCCACCTTTCCAGGTTTGTGAGAACTGCATGGTAGAGCTGTGAAGAAGCAGATTTGCTTCCTGCTCAAATGACTGGGAAGCAGATCAATGTGGCTCACATTTGAAGCAGGTTGGTGGGAGGTGACGGCATATTTGGAGTGATGGAAACCCCAGATCAGTCACCTACTTGCCCCCTCACTATTTGACCTCGATTTGACTATTTGAAGGTCTGCAGAGCACAGGGGCCAGTGCAAAGGCCAGAAGGCAGAGCACCAACCACAGTCCTGTGCAGACCAGCTGTCAACACCTTGCCCTGAAGAGACTGGTGGCAGTCCTGGTCCCATAGGATACCATGGCAGCCATTTCAGCACTGCTGTAGCTCTGGGCACAGGCTCTATGTTTAACAGTTTTAAATATCATTTAACATGTTTAGTAATTAGAAGAAAACTCTTAATGTTTAATATTTAAACAAAACGTTTAATTTTTAAACAGCGAAGTTGTTAGTCGCATTTGGTTCAGTAAAATTCTTCCATCCAATATTTAGAACAGTTTGTGAAAGCAAAAGAAAGGGAGAAAAAAAACGTTAAATTGGATTGCATAAAAAGAACAAAATCCTTCACTTCAGTTATTTACCAAATGTTATGATGGGGATTGTGGAGTGCTACAGGGAGAGACAGGGAGTAAATCATGTAAAATTATGTTCTTTTGGAACCTTAAATTTTGCATTTTAATTGTTTTTAAGCTGATCTCATCAGTCTTATGGCTTAAAATAAGCAATATAGACCCAGATAAGAGAGAGAGAAAAACAGATGAGAAAAGAGCAATAACGATAATGGATGGATGTGTTTCCTCCTGATGTGCTTCTTTTTATGAGTGTTAAATAGCGAACAAGCATGATAGAGGGTTTTTTAATAGGGCAGGCCCACTGTGTCAAAAATGGCTGCAAAAGCTTGAAATAAAATATTGCTTTCAAATACTTAAGTTCTCCCTGAAATAAAGACAGCACTTTTTTTGTTCATTTAACACTCAGGTTTAGTTGCTTTAGTATCACTGGCTATAACACATAAACTAGTGGTTCCCAAATGTTTAACATTGGGACACACCTAAAAAAAGTTCCACTTTGACCAGCCATGCTAGCCTCTGCGGCTACAATAACCATTGTAGCCGCAGAGGCTAGCATGGCTGGTCAAAGTGGAAAGCAGTGCTCACCCAAATAGCAGTTCTTTAACCCTTGATGCACACAGCCTATTCTAGCCTTCCAGTTTCACAAACCACCAGCAATTGGGTTGTGACCCACTGGTGGGCCATGGACCCACAGTTTGGGAACCACTGGCATAATCCATACTTGAAAAGGGCAAATCTAGATGTAATTTGATTTTGCATGGCTTCAAGATTGCAAAAACAGAATATCTGATTTTACTTTATTCAGTTCAGTTCAGTTCAGTTCAAAGAGGTAGAGTGATTATCTACCAGTTGCCTGCATCGCTTTAGGATATGGGTTCAAATTTCATTGCCTGTCACACTGAATAAATCCACTATAACAGAGTGGGTGCATTGCTGATGTTTTGCATGATGTACCCACTGATGCTATGACACAATATCCCCTGTTAATCTATCTGGCATAATTTAGGGCAGCCCAAGACCAGGTGCCTGAGGCAGCACCCCAAAAACTCTCCCCCCCACAACCTTTGCTCCTCCTACTCCCTGATTGGAAAAAAAAATGGAGGAGGAGGAGGAGCAGAGCAGAACTGTGGAGGGAATGGAGAAAGGTTTCACTTCTACTTCCTCCCCCGCAGTTTCTTTTCCAATATGGGGAGGAGGAGCAATGGAGTTGAGTGGGCCAACAGAGTGGGTGTCTCCCACCAATTCGCTTGCTGTGATCACTGTTCAGTCAGCCTCATGAATGGGTCAACCCTGAACTGATGCCATGTTATGATATGATGCTATACATTTCATTGCCCCATCAACACATGATAAGGCAGGGAAATGCACAGCATCATTACACAAGGTGCTTTGTACTAAACATTACAGAGGAGAGGGAGCTAATGAAATATATGGCAGCTATTTTCAGTAGCAGCTGCATGTTTCAGATAATGTATCTTTCTAGACCGTATTGACTCCATCATACTGTCGAAGCTTCTAAGCCTTGAAATTGCGCTTGCGATGTATAAAATCCCCTTGTAATTCCAGTAGTATTAAACTATTTTTGTCTCCCTTGACATTCCCCTAGATGTTTTGCCCATGCAGCAAGAACCTCCAGATCAGTAGGATAGTTAGAGGAGGAGCAAAACGGTAAGAACTGCAGATGCTGCAATGCATCTTGTAAGCGGCCCATCCCATTTGCCATCCAAGCCATTCCAGGCAGCGATGGCAATGCACAGGAGATGCCTTTTGGCAAGCACCTGCATGCTGCCATCGCTCCAATGGCGAGTGGCTCCAATGGCAAGTGGGTTGCTGACATGGCATATTATGGTGCTTACAATACTTTCCGTTTTAACACCCCCACACTCACCTCTAGCTAAACTACTGATACACATTCACTTCACATGCTGGTTAGTTGAAATTCGAGAGCAATTCTAAACTGAATCACCATGAGCCAGGGTGCTGGGTTTTTTTAGGCTTGGTTTTTTTTTTTTTCCTATTTAGACATTCATTGCCTACTTCAGCAGACATTTGTTAACCATGGGTCCAACACAGCTGTAATAATACTCTTTTAACGATATAAAATAAAAACCAGAAACATTAACTTTTATTTTATTGTTTTATTTTATTTTATTGTTGAAATATTATTGTTTTGATAATACTTTGCTTAGGCTGACAGCCCAATTCTACACAGGGAGGCCTAGCAAGGCCAGCGCAGCAGAGCTATATCCTAAGCCCAGAAGGAGGCAGCAGCAGCGCAGTGCAGGGCAAGGACAAGTTTTCCCCTTGCACCCAGGTAAGCCCCAGTCAGGCCTACGGGGCTGCTCAAATCTGCGCCTGCTGTTTGCAGGTGAATGTGCACAGAGGAAACCCGAGTCAGAGCCACCTCGGCCAGGGACAGAGCTTAGGATTTAGTGCTACGGCCATCGTCTGTCGCTGCCCCCATCGCCACCCACCGCCCCGCTACACCCCCAGCACACCTATGGAACACCCACGGCAATGTCCTGCACCGACCAAGCAAGCCAGCACTCAACAGGTGCACGACCGGCACAGCCAATGGGCGAGGCAGCGCCCGAGCACCGGCACTGCTGCTTGCGCCGGTCCAGTGCCTGACTCGCTGTCGCAGACACGCCTGATGGCACATTTGCAACATGACTGGATCAGCGCAAGAGTGTAGCGCCAGCACAATGCCAGTATAGGATTGCTCTCTGAATCATTTCAACCAGCAACCTTTCAATTCATTGATGGTGAGCTAGGAAATGCACCACACGCTCTAAATCCAATGCAAGGCCACTTTGTTTCATAATTTACTATGTGTTTTCAGTGTCAGAGCACAATACACACTGCAGAAAATTATGCAATATAAATAAAAGAATGTACTGTAATATGCACGTGATATGTATTAATGCACTCATTAGTAAGCAGAGCCCGCTGCAGTATTAATGCATATTAGATTATATAAAGCAAAACTAATACACATTAGGGTATATTGTGTGCCTGCAGTAATTACTACAATACTGTGTTAACCATAAGAAACTGCCATCTGCCTTTAAGAAATATAAATAATACTATCTATTTTCTGATTCAGAGCATTAAGAACACAACCAATGTCTCTTAAGACTAAGGAAGCAATCTTAACCAACTTTCCATCACTGACATGGCTGTGCCAATGGGGCGTGATCTGCATTCTGCAGTGGAGTAGTAGTCACAGAGGCCTCCTCAAGGTAAAGAATGTTTGTTCCCTTCCTTGGAACTGCATTGCCCTTCCGCCGGTGCTGGAAAGTTGGTTAGGATTGCTCCCTAAGTTCCTGCTGAGAAATACATTTCATGGCCACTGCAGATTTACATTACAACACTGGCATTTATCAGTGCTTGCTGACAGAAGTGGTAGCCAATGGTACGACTGGTAGCAGCGGTAGCTCCGTGCATCTCCAGCTTGTGATTTCCATAATGTTTTGGGCAGCCCAATGCTATATTGTGCTGGAACAGGAAGGCCTGCGCTGTATCCAGTGCAGTATAGGAGGCAGCTGGAGGCCGTCTTCAGTTACGCCCCCGCAGCCCCAATAGGACTACTTGAGCTGTGCTAGCAAAATCATTGGCGCAACTCCAAGCAGTCTATGAAAGGCTGACCAGACCGGGGGGATAGGATCTGGCACAAGTTCTGGATCCTGTCACCATCCCTATCCCTGGGCCTGCCCGCCCATGGGTCCACCTTCTCTCTACCCTCCCCCTGCCCCAAAACTCCTCCTTCCCACCCTCTCCTCGTACTCCCCAACCCCTCCACACTGGCTGAACTCGCTGGCACAAATTCCACTTACTGGGTTGGCACAGATTTGACCTCTGCAGGCCTGGATGCGGGCCTGTGGGCGCAACTGCCTGTGCCAGCCTGGATGCCTCCTGGAGTGGCACAGACGTGCCTTATGGCATGTTTGCAACACTCTTAGGCCAGTGCAATCCCTTGAGGATGGCGCCCTCAAAGTATTAAACAGAAGCAAAAGGCATTTTCAATATAACACTAAAATGTAGACCAATTACAGTAACTTTTACAGTGGAATTCCTGACTAAAGTGTGTGAACAAATAGTTATATCTATGGCTATGAAACAGGTCAATGGTCTACCAAGCCTTATAGTCTTGTTCCTGTCAGTCGGTCTCAAATACAGCTATCCCAGGTCTCAGGCCTGTCCTCTTTTACCACTCTCCTTTTGTGTCATTCCTTAAATACAGAGAGCCACCAAAAAAAAAAAAAAAGCAAAAAAAAAAAAAAAAAAAAAGCAAGACTGCACTGTGAAGGGAAACATCTGGAGAAATGAAGGTTTCTATGAGATTCCCTATGGAATAATTTAAAAATCTTCCTTAAAAAAATGGATTTATGTTCAGCCTGCCTATGTAAACCACCTTGAGTCTATTGAGAAAAGAGGTACAGGCGTGCCCCCATACTGGTGGTGGGGGCATTCCACGGACCCCCTGCATAAATGGAAACTGGGGATACTGCCGACACCTCACCCCACCCCACCCCCAGTAGATTGTAAAAAGCCCCACTTACAGGGGCGTCTCCTCCTTTAAGCAAAGTGCAATAAGCTGGCTGTCAGAGCATTTGAAAAAAAACATGGAGGGAATCAACAGGAATTTCCTGTTGCCCTCTGTGTGTTTTTTTAAGTGGTCTGACAGCCAAAGGGAGCAAGCAAAGCGCTTAAGGTGCATTGCTTAAAGGAGAAGTTGCCCCGGTAAGTGGGGCTTTTAACCATTTAATGGTGCGGGTGGGTGGAGTGGGGTTGCATATGACCCCCTGCCCTCCTGAGTGACACCCCCCCCCGGACCCATTAAATCATTTTATAATGTTACCATGGTAAAAATTGGTTTGTTGAAATGAGCCCATCTTCGCCACAGTAACTTATTTAATGAGCCCGGAGGGGGGTGTCTGCTGCGTGGGGAGGTAACTGTAGATCTGTAGATAACTGAAACTGTGGATATGGAATCCATGGGTATGCCCCCATATACAAATACTGTAATAAATAAATAAATCATATAAATACACACATGTATCTTACAGATACAAGCAGAACCGTAACGAGGGTGGACCTGAGGGTGCAGAGAGGGGCACAATTTTTAAAATACAGTAATTTGCTTTTTTAATGTGTAAAAATTGCACCCATCCTTTTCCTTGCGCCTGGAGCAGCTGCCCCTCAGGCTCCACCCTCTGCTTTTCTGTTGCCTCAGCAGCATTTTCCAGCACCGAGGCGGGGGGGGAAGGCAGGAGCAAGCTTTTAATTTAACCCCTTAGGACGAGTAATCTGAAGAGTCATCAGGAGGGCAGGCAGATGAAGTGGAGAAGGTGTCTTGAGAGACTCTTGCAACTGGCTCTCCCCTCTCCTTTTTGACTCTGAGAAACCCAACCTATCCATGTCTACTCAGAAATAAGTCCCATTACAATCAATGGGGCTTACTCCCAGGTAGGTGTGGATAGGATTGCAGCCTGTGTCTCTTTTTGGGTGCTGCCTTCTCGCCTGCTGTGACTGATCTGGCTTGCCTGCCTCTCCTCTCAGCCAGAGGCTCGGCTACCTCTGCTCTGACATAGGAGAGCAGTCCCTGAAATTGGAGGGAAGATCAGCCTGTTAGTAGCCTTTGTTTCCACCCTTGTTTCCATTCAATTGCCGCGTTGTCCCACACCTGGAGGAACCAGAAGTGAGGGTGGCCTTTTTTCATTAAACTCTTTGCCGGAGAGAGAGCATCCAAATCAGGAAGTGGGCGGTGCCCATCACAACTCCTGGTTTGGAACCACCGAGTGGCTGGTGAGTTTGGGAAAATGAGGGGGGCGCCAAATAATTTCTTGCCCCAGGCACAGTTTTCATTTGTTATGGCTCTAGATACAAACCATGTACTCTTGCCAAAAAGTATTACAATCCGGCTCCCAAGAATTGATATTAAAACAGAACTGAGGGTGCAATCCTAACCTGGAGTTAGGCTGGCACAGTTAGACCTGCAAAATTTGGCCAGCAAAAGGTGTATCGTCAAGTATGTTTGGATCACTATCGGAGTCAGAGAGGCCAGCACACAGACATACACCATCCTCCCTGACTCTGAGAGTGGTCCAAATGCGCTTTACAGTGGCCTTGGTTCCGGCCAAAGTTTGCTGGCATAACTGTGCCGGCCTAACTCCAGGTTAGGATAGCGTCCTGAGTCACCTTGTGAAAGCTTACAGTTAGAAGCAATCATACGTGCTTCTTTGGGCAGATTTTGAAAGGAAACACTGTAACAAGTTCAAGAACTCTTCATTTGAGAATTATGATTTTTAACTATAATGCATTTGCTGAACACTTCAAGCACATCTCCCAGGAATATGCCATATGAATGCCCTTCCATACTGATGCAACTAGCCCCTTCTCTTCCCGAGAGAAGGTTTTTGACACATCCTTTTTTACTCTTGGTTTTACTTCATGATCATGGCTGCTTTTCTCCTGAATGTCATTGGGCACTTTTTCCCTCTTCCCTTCTGATGGCTTTAACTCGTGTGATGTGTTCTGCTACATTGTAAGCCTATGGTAAAGATAATCTCTCTTGCTATTTTCCCATGCTGCCTAGTATCATTATTGCAGCTATATAAACAATACATTATAATAAGATGCCTATTCTAAAACATGAATTATTGTATACACATACCCACTCATTCAGTTAATGACAGGCCAACAACATTGGGAAAATCCAACAACTAGGAGAAGCAATCTCTTTCCCCACCCTTGACTAAAGTAAATTCCCAAGAGCAAAAGCAATGAGACCCAGTAAGCGTGTGTTTGGTAGTTTAATTATAAACTTTCAGAAATGATAAGCATTTTCTGGGAAGAATTCTGGAGAAAATTAGCCTGAGTGTCTCAATTTGATACATAATTCTGAAAAGGGAGACCAAATGAAGATGTTTTAGACATGCTTTTGGAAACTTAGAGAGGGCAAAGTCATTTGGGAGGGCAGTTTGGAGTGCCAAAACAATGAAGAGCGTTAAGGAACCTCCTGCCACAATTCTACTCTAATGGTGCAATGGGTTTTTAGGCTGAGATGGTCACTCTTTGTTCACAGACACTTTACAAGAGGTTCATATGAGGTCATCAGCCATCCATTATCCACCCATATTTTCTTTGTGTTTAAATCACCACATTTATTAATGGGGAAAATCTGTTAATAATGAGAACAGTGGTACAGCAGCTCAATTACCACACATGCAGAAAACTGTTAGGGCTACTGTTCTGCCTTTTCTGAGTGGTGCATACCCAGATTCAACAGAACACAGTAAAACAAAACAGAAGGAGTAAGGGGAGGAGCCAGTCTCCTATGCCACGAAAACAGTCTGCATCTACTGCAGTGTAGGAAGAAATGCAGCAATTCTGCATGTGACTGGAAGTAGAAAAGCTACAACTGCTGGCACTACAAATAGCATGCTTGGAAGGTCTCTGAATTACCTTCTCTCTCAAGTTTCTTTTTGCTTTAAAAACAAAACCTGAGTCAGGGCTCAGTTACAAGCATTTGTAAGTAACATGCAGGTAGATAACCTCTGAAGGATAAAATCTGGAAAAGGCGTCCCACAGATATACATGAAACATACAGCCCATATGTTTTTGTACACTGCTTTGAACCTTGGAAAAAAACAGTTTATAAATCTTTAAAATAAATACACAAAATGTCTATGATCATGTGTATCATCACAAAATAGCGGTCAGAAGCACCACTATTTTGTCTGTTTACTCAAATATAAAATATGTCTGCGTACTCAGACATAGAATGGGTCAGAAGTAAGACTCTCCCAATTGCTGATGAGTTTCTTCAGATCTGTGCCAGGCTTGGTGCAAGTCTGAAGAGACAAAGGGTGTGCTGGCTGCAGTTGAAAGGGATAGCATCTGGCACAAATCACCTGTGCTGGGACCCACTCCCACCTCCACGAAGCTCCGAGCCCTCCACTTCCACCCCATTTCTCCTACACTGCCAACTTACCTGAGTCGGTGGCCCTTCAGTGGTGGTCCCACTGCTGTGTGCAGCACCACTCCATCACAGGACATTAGTTCCAGCGGTGGCCTGCCATAATAGGATTGAGCCGTAAATGGGTAGATGGTAAAAGATAGTACAGACAAGGACAGAGAAGATACGTGCTTCATGAACTACCATTTCTTCTATATAATGAGCTGCTTTAGAAGTTTCATGTGAGAAAGCAGCCACAACCTGGCTCTGTACACTTTGGAATGTTGGGCGTCATTTTCCAAATCTATGCCAAAGAAAAAGAAAAGTCATGTTGGCAAGAGGAGTCAAAATATCCAGATGCAGAGGATTATCCTAAAGAGACCACGAGGTCAGGACACCATCTGTGAGCAGAATAAAGTAAGCGCTTCCTTCTTCTGCAGGGCTCAGCCAAGCACATTATTGACAATTCTCTCTGCTGGCAAAATCAGAGGAAAGATCTTGCAAAACGTTGCAAAATGGTGCTCAGAACTATGTAGAAAAAAGGATGTTACAGTAACAAGGACTCCCTGCTCAACGACTGCAAAATTGCGGTGATGACCCAAACTAGGAGAGATGCTCAAATGCAGGTTCGTCTGTCCCCCCATTGATCTATGCCCGGTTCCTATGCTTTGAGCTGCATAAAGACAGGAAGCTTGGAGAGAAAGAAATGAAATGTAGGCAGGTCTGGTAAATCATTCTCTCATGATTACATTTATGTGCTTCTCTTCTGCTTCTCTGAAAAAGTCCAAAACCAACAGCATCTGCTGGAAAGAAGCATTTGCAGCAAACAAAAAACAAAACAGGTGCAGTGCAGAGCTGCCATAATGTACTGGGGATGGAATTATACATTCCAGTGATATGAATACTACAATCATTTGTCCCAACAAACTGCAACTTCAATAAAACATGTTGTCATGCATCATAGATCTTATGTGCTCCCCCAATATTGGGTACCAACACATGTATAGCTGGCGGCTAGTGAGTATGCAGGGAATGTCAAAGTGCAATACCGAGATGACCTTTCCCTTCATCTAGTTAACATAACCAGGGTAAGAACAGTCACCACAATGTGCCTTGTAAGTGGCCCTTCCCACTCGTCGCCAGAGCCATTCAGGGCAGCGATGGCAATGCGCAGGCATGTGGGTGAGAGGAGTGCATGGCAGCACCTGCTGTACTTACTGGGCCCCCGCTCTGGCTATGCTACTGCCTCCATTCTCTCCAGCCTCCAATTATACACACATTGGCACCAATATAAATTTGTTTCATTACATTCAAGGACATTCTGGATAAAGCGAGGGAACCACTTAATGGCGGTGTGAAACAGCAAAGACGTGGCAGCAGAAAACACGTTTCTATCACCCACTACCCAACTCTGAATAAGAATTTCAATTTTTTTTTTCTTAATCAGAAAAGATGGATGAAAGTTGCAACGGGGAACATATCAAAAGAGTCAACGTTAGACCGCAGATCCTACACACATTTTCCTGGGAGTAAGCTCCATTGAACACAATGGAGTTTCCTTCTGAGTAGACATGCCTAGGATTGCACTGCAAGATTGTCAATGGATACTTTAAAGTACTCAACATATGAGTTGAGGTTGTCTTGGTCCCTCGGCCCTCTGTCTTCTACCTGCTGCTAATTTCGAAATACAAAGTGCACACTGTGAAGGCCTCTCATTATGAGGCAAGAACTTCCATCTTTATTGTGGGAGAGAGAAAGACCGAGATCAATTGCTGATTTTTTCTAGAATGACTCTAGAACTGGCCTGTGCCATCACTTGTAGACTGGAGTTCGGAAAGACGAGTATCATAGTTGAACATGCCCTGTTGCTTTTCATCACAAGCATTGCTTCTGAAAGTCATGAAAGCCCTGAAACTCTGCCAGGGACTCATGGGATAGCCTAAACCAGTGCTTCCCAATCTGTGGGTCGCGACCCACCATTGGGAAGTGAAACTGGGCCATTCCTCCTTAAGAAAAGGGGCCCAGTTTCAGGTGTCCCAACAGGGCCGCAGCGATTGCAGCGCCACAGGACACCCAGAGGCTTTAGCCCTTACCTGGGGGTTGTGCTGAGATCCCAGGGAGTCTGGGAGGCACACCTCCTCCTCTGTGGGCCTCCCCAATGCAAAAGAAAGCCTCATTTTGCACGCAACATGCCCCTCCTGCTGTTGTGCAATAGCAGGAAGTGTTTGTCGCACACAAAATGTAAGAACATAAGAAAAGCTTTGCTAGATCAGGCAAAGGGCTCATCTAGTCCAGCTTCCTGTATCTCACAGCGATCCACCAGGCGCCTCAGGGAACACGTGGGACAATCAGATACTTGTATTTCACTGCCACTCTCCTGCATTCGAAGGTAGCCTATTAACCCCCAAGGAAGATACGAGACTAAGGTTGGGGTTTAATTTTATTAAACACAAGTGTAAATCATGACACTTACTGAACACCCATCCCGTCTGGGCTTTCCTTTGCATCGGGGAGGCCCGCAGAGGACACTGCATGCCTCCCAGACCCCTGGGATCTTAGCGCAACCCAATATAAGGGCTAAAGCCCCTGGATGCCCCGTGGCATCACAATCGCTGTGGCACTGTCGGGTCACCCATGCAACCCCAGGCCCCACCCCCACAACTACTTAGGGAGTTTCCCTTTGGAAACCGCTGGCCTAAACATACTGGAAGATGAATATAGGAGAAGGTACGCACTGAAGTATGTTAGTCCGAGGTTATTTAGGAATTAATGCTTTGGGGTGAACACAGGTATGCTGTCCTCACTGTACTGATTTCGCTGCCCTTATGAGTAGTTTCATTTGTAGTAAACATAAAAAAGATGGAAGGTCAACCTGAGACAGCCCACTAAGTTTCTAGCTAAGTACAACAAATCACCAATACCAATTTTTTTTCAGGTTATAAGCCAATGGGGAGTATAAGATGGACTAGATTTCCTTTTTTTAAATCTTTACCCACAGACAAGTCAATCCTAGGTATAATATGAGGCCTGACACTGTTACAGGAGGAGAGATAATGCGATGCCAATTCCAAGTTGAGGTTAGATGACTCAATCCTGAGTATAACAGCAGTACACAACTATGCTATCTTTCTATCTATCAATCAAAATTTATTGGAAGCATTGATGTTAATAGATTGTAATATATTGCTAGATTACATTGATTGCAGTAATTGCATATTCCAGTGTTTCTCAAACTGGTGGGTTATGAAAAGACCATTCCCCCTTAATATAAGGGGAATGGGACTGCTCAGATCTGCACCAGCAAAATCACTGACACAAGTCCAAGCAGCCTGGATTGGGGACGCGTGACCTGGTGACAGATAGTACAGCCTATTCTTTCATTTATTGCTGCTTAGAATCCAATACAAGACTACATTTTAATTACATCGGAATTAGTACAGTTAGACCACCACTATAGTTGGTATTTTTGAGGGCTTGATCCTATCAAGCTTAACGTGGGCAGTACAAGCAAACTGTTCACATCTCTGTTGTGAAAGTGCCATAAAGTGCCTTCACTGCTAGTGGCAAAGCCTTGGGAAGGCCTTACCACTGGCGCCAGACAAGGGCCGGCCCTGCACTGCCATGAAAACACAAGAAGGGTCCCACTGGATCAGGCCAAGGGCCCATCGTCCAGCTTCCTGTATCTCACAGTGGCCCACCAGATGCCTCAGGGAGCACACAAAACAACAAGATGTCTGCTCTTTGTTGCCACCCTCCTGCTCAGAGGTGGCAAAAAACACGGGCAAGCAGTAAGTGCTACCACTGCCAGCACGGTGCTGGTTCTGGGCGGAGCAGGAGGGTGCTCCTGAGCAGGGGAGGGGCAGAGCATGGGTGGGACCGGTGGCAACTTTCATTGGGCCGCGTGGCCCAACATGGAGGCCCTTGCCTCTCAGCCAGCAAAATAGCCAGCTCAGAGGCAAGGAGATCCACTGCCTACCTGTGTCCTTCCGACATTGATGCACTTGACGGACGTTTGTGACAGCGGTCAGCCGGCGCAAGAGCGTAGCACCGGTGCAATGGGGAGTATAGGATTGCACTCTAAACCAAAGTGACCCTGTTAGAGTCTCCAGGTTTGCTTTCAGGAATCACCTGGAGATTGATTATGATTCCTGGTGTCTCCAGTCCAATCTTGGAGAAACTGCAATCCTAGGCAGCAAAAGGGTTTACTTCTTGGGAGGAAAGCTATGGCAAACCTAGACAACTTAATAAAAAGCCGAGACATCACCCTGCCAACAAAGGTTCGCATAGTCAAAGCTATGGTTTTCCCAGTAGCAATGTATGGCTGTGAGAACTGGACCATAAGAAAGGCAGAGCGCCGAAGAATAGATGCTTTTGAATTATGGTGTTGGAGAAGACTCTTGAGAGTCCCCTGGACTGCAAGGAGATCCAATCGGTCAATCCTACAGAAAGTCAAGCCTGATTGCTCCCTGGAAGGACAAATTCTGAAGCTGAAGCTCAACTACTTTGGCCACCTCATGAGAAGAGAGGAGTCTTTAGAAAAGACCCTCATGCTGGGAAAGATTGAAGGCAAAAGGAGAAGGGGGAGGCAGAAGATGAAGTGGTTAGATAGTGTCACCGAAGCGATGAACATGAAATTGGGCGAACTCCGGAAGCTAGTGGAGGACAGGGAGGCCTGGTGTGCTGTGATCCATGGGGTCGCGAAGAATCGGACACGACTTAGCGACTGAACAACAGGCAGCAAAAAAATTCCAGTTTCATCACAATTCTTACTGCAGTTTGCGCATATGCAGAGTTAACTCTGAAAACTCAATAAAGACCAACAATACAATACAGTGTTCTGAAGTTGGGTATGTAATAACACATCTTAATGAAAATTGACGAGCTGTTAAATAGCAAGGGTTGCCTTTAATTTGAAACCAGAATCCACTTTAGAGCTGCACCAAATATACAGTATACTGAAAATATCCAGATGTAATTTCATTGGTTTAAGGTTTCTATGCATTATCGCTCATAAAATATTAATGGTTTATTGACCGACTAGGTAAAATTCAAAGCATCTCCTGTTTAAAACCAAAAATGGAGGAAAGGCTTTGAGTTAGGACTTATCTCTCTAAAGTGATGAATTGGTGTGCAATTCGAAGCAGAATCATGTTGTCAGTGCATTCATGAGATATAGCTGCATGATGGAGGTGGTTGTTTTTTAATTGCCAGTTATGCTTTATGACACGAAAAAGTGCAGTACTGTAATTTATTATGCATTTGTACTTTTATCTAATCAACAAGGCTAATACTGGAATTCCATCTATATATCATCTCTAGACATTTTTTTCTTTTAAAGTAGAATTCATTAAACTACACAGATGTTAAAAAAAACAGCTTGGAGTGGCTCAAGTTCACATTTTAGTAGGCATTAAACAAAATGATAGAGAAAACAGCACATGTAGCTGCCGAAGCACTTCTGCCCATTAGAATATCAAATGATGCTACCCCGGTACCTTTATGACTTACAGTATTCCCTGCCCTCTTCTGAGGAAGTTATCACCGCATTAGATGTTGTTGAACATACTTTATATGAAAGCATTGTCTGTTTGCTACCAGTATCTAACGAGTATCTCCCCTAGAGTTGCCAGCAAGGTGCTGATTAATTAACTGAGGTAGTGGAGCTGAATCGTACAACAGCTGTTTAGAGAATTGTCATTAACTCGGTCTCCTTTCCTGTCTATTAACTTACTTGTAGCGATAGCGTTGAATTGCAACTTTGGGAAGAATCTGCCACAGACCTACCTTTGCTTGTCCAAACTCCATTGTGAAATAAGTGGTCAAGGAGGAGGAGGAGGAATTGAAGGGCTAAGGGAAAGGGGCATCGGGGACAAGAAGTGAAGGAGACAGAAGGAGAAAATACACTTCCTAAAAAACACAGCTCCACTGTCACTTGTCAACGACAGCTGACATTAGATACTCCTCCATGCAGAATGTCAAAATGGAAATCGCATATATCCTGAGCTGATTGAAAAGTTTGGCAGGCTGACAGTCTTTCACTGGGACCTCTTTTTATGTTTGAAGGAAGATACCAAGAGTCCTTCCCCCCAGTACTTTAGATTGGTTGCACAGAAGTAATGAGCATAAGCAGATGCAGCATGCTTCCACGGTCTAATGACAGTTGGCGGAGTATGACAACCTGTGGACCCCCAGCAGCCCAGCAGAATGAAGGCGATTATTAAGAAGGGTATAATCTGTATTAAATGCAAGGCTGGAGGGAGGCAATTATTCACATGATGCAGGATGGTCATTAAAGCTCCAGCTAGATTGTGCTTTATATATATGCACAATATATATAACACACACAATATATAAGGTGTGTGTGTGTGTGTGTCTATCTATCTATCTATCTATCTATCTATCTATCTATCTATCTATCT
>JAJKFI010000056.1:3835155-3855482 GCA_029204185.1 Lerista edwardsae | reverse complement strand
ATCTATCTATCTATCTATCTATCTATCTATCTATCTATCTATCTATCAGTTTAGTTGAACAGCATCTCCACAGCATGCTGAAATGCTAGCTGAAAAACCCACCCTTACACTTTATTTCATGATATAAAGTGATAATTTTTTAAAGGCAAAGTTTGGCCTATTTGTTCCAACAGGATCACCTGATAACCTGAGCAAGCTCTCCTTATTCCACCTGACATGCTCTGCTGTGACAAGTACCAGAGATCGAAAAATGTTAACACCAGCTGCATCTGTAACTGCTGCTGAGTGCAATTTAATCTAATATTATGCCTCTTTGCAAGCGGACTTCCTTTATCATGCTGGAGAATATGAAAATGGTAAATTACACATGTGATTTGTTGTTGTTGTTGTTGTTGTTCAGTCGCTAAGTCGTGTCCGACTCTTCGCGACCCCATGGACCACAGCACGCCAGGCCTCCCTGTCCTCCACTAGCTTCCGGAGTTCACCCAATTTCATGTTCATCGCTTCGGTGACACTATCTAACCATCTCATCCTCTGCCGCCCCCTTCTCCTTTTGCCTTCAATCTTTCCCAGCATGAGGGTCTTTTCTAAAGAGTCCTCTCTTCTCATCAGGTGGCCAAAGTATTGGAGCTTCAGCTTCAGCTTTTGTCCTTCCAGGGAGCAATCAGGCTTGACTTCCTGTAGGATGGACCGATTGGACCTCTTTGCAGTCCAGGGGACTCTCAAGAGTCTTCTCCAGCACCATAATTCAAAAGCATCGATTCTTCGGCGCTCTGCCTTTCTTATGGTCCAGCTCTCACAGCCATACATAGCTACTGGGAAAACCATAGCTTTGACTATGCGAACCTTTGTTGGCAGGGTGATGTCTCGGCTTTTGATTAAGTTGTCTAAGTTCGCCATAGCTTTCCTCCCAAGAAGTAAACGTCTTTTAATTTCATGGCTGCAGTCACCATCTGCGGTGATCTTGGAGCCCAGGAAGATAAAGTCTGTCACTGCTTCCATTTCTTCCCCTTCTATTTGCCAGGAAGTGATGGGAGTGGTGGCCATGATCTTAGTTTTTTTAATGTTGAGCTTCAAGCCAATTTTGGCACTTTCCTCTTTCACCCTCATCAGCAGGTTCTTTAAGTCTTCCTCACTTTCTGCCATTAGAGTGGTGTCGTCTGCATATCTGAGGTTGTTGATATTTCTCCCAGCGATCTTGATTCCAGCTTGTGAATCATCCAGCCCTGCCTTCCTCATGATGTACTCTGCATATAAGTTAAATAAGCAGGGTGACAGGATACAGCCTTGTCGTACTCCTTTCCCAATTTGAAACCAGTCGGTTGTTCCATGTCCAGTTCTAACTGTTGCTTCCTGGCCCACGTACAGGTTTCTCAGAAGACAGATAAGGTGGTCTGGTACTCCCATCTCTTCAAGAACTTGCCACAGTTTGTTGTGATCCACACAATCAAAGGCTTTAGCATAGTCAATGAAGCAGAGGTAGATGTTTTTCTGGAACTCTCTGGCTTTCTCCATGATCCATCGAATGTTGGCAATTTGATCTCTAGTTCCTCTGCCTCTTCGGAAACCAGCTTGTACATCTGGTAGTTCTCGATTCACATACTGCTGAAGCCTAGCTTGTAGGATTTTGAGCATCACCTTGCTAGCATGTGAAATGAGTGCAATGGTGCGGTAGTTTGAACAATCTTTGGCATTGCCCTTCTTTGGGATTGGAATGTAAACTGATCTTTTCCAGTCTTGTGGCCACTGCTGGGTTTTCCAAATTTGCTGGCATATGGAGTGCAGCACTTTGACAGCATCATCTTTTAAGATTTTCAGTAATTCCACTGGAATGCTGTCACCTCCACTAGCTTTGTTGTTAGTGAGGCTTTCTAAAGCCCACTTGACTTCACACTCCAGGATGTCAGGTTCAAGCTCAGTGACCGCACCATTGTGGTTATCAGGAACATTGAGATCGGCCTTATAGAGTTCCTCTGTGTATTCTTGCCACCTCTTCTTAATCTCATCTGCTTCTGTTAGGTCCTTGCCGTTTTTGTCCTTTATTGTGCCTACCTTAGCATGAAATTGTCCTTTGACATCTCCAATTTTCTTGAAAAGATCTCTAGTCTTTCCCATTCTATTGTTTTCCTCTATTTCTTTGCATTGCTCATTGAGGAAGGCCTTCCTATCTCTCCTTGCTGTTCTCTGGAAATCTGCATTCAGTTGGGTATATCTTTCCCTTTCTCCCTTGCTTTTGGCTTCCCTTCTTTCCTCAGCTATTTTTAAAGCCTCTTCAGATAGCCACTTTGCCTTCTTGCATTTCTTTCTCTTTGGGATGGTTTTAGTTGCTGCTTCCTGTACAATGTTACAGACCTCCGTCCAAAGTTCTTCAGGCACTCTGTCTACCAAATCTAAGCCTCTAAATCTGTTTGTCACCTCCACTGTATATTCGTTTGGGATCTGATTTAGGTCATACATGGAGGGCCTAGTGCTTTTCCCTACTTTTTTAAGTTTAAGCCTGAATTTTGCAATAAGAAGCTCATGATCTGAGCCACAGTCAGCTCCAGGTCTTGTTTTTACTGCCTGTATAGAGCTTCTCCACCTTTGGCTGCAAAGAATGTAATCAATCTGATTTCGATGTAGACCATCTGGTGAAGTCCATGTGTACAGTCGCCGTTTGTGTTGCTGGAAAAGGGTATTTGCTATGACTAATGTGTTCTCCTGACAAAACTCTATCAGTCTTTGCCCTGCTTCATTCTGTACTCCCAGACCAAACTTGCCTGTTACTCCTATTACCTCTTGACTGCCTACTTTAGCATTCCAATCCCCTATGATGAGAAGGACATCTTTTTTGGGTGTTAATTCTAGAAGCTGTTCTAGGTCTTCATAGAAACGGTCAACTTCTTCCTCTTCAGCACCAGTGGTTGGGGCGTAGACTTGGATTACTGTGATGTTGAAAGGTTTGCCTTGGATCCGAATTGAAATCATTCTATCACTTTTGAGATTATACCCCAGTACTGCTGTTCTCACTCTCTTGTTCACTATGAAGGCTACTCCATTTCTTCTAAGGGATTCCTGCCCACAGTAGCAGATATAATGGTCATCTGAATTAAATTCTCCCATTCCTGTCCATTTTAGTTCACTAACTCCCATGATGTCGATGTTCAGCCTTGACATCTCACGTTTGACTACATCTAACTTACCTTGATTCATAGATCTGACGTTCCAGGTTCCTATGCAGTATTGCTCTTTGCAGCATCGCACTTTCCTTTCACTTCCAGACACATCCACAGCTGAGCTTCCTTCCGGTTTTGGCCCAGCTACTTCACTCTTTCTGGAGCTACTAGTACTCGTGTTCTGCTCTTCCCCAGTAGCATAATGGACACCTTCCGACCTGAGGGTCTCATCTTCCAGTGTCATATCGTTTAGCCTTTTAGTTTTGTAATCCATGAGGTTTTCTTGGCAAGAGTACTGGAGTGGGTTGCCATTTCCTTCTCCAGCGGATCACGTTTAGTCAGAACTCTCTACTATGACCTGTCCATCTTGGGTAACCCTACATGGCATAGCTCACAGCTTCATTGAGCTACTCAAGCCCCTTCGCCACGACAAGGCAGTGATCCATGAAAGGGACACATGTGATTAAACACCAGCTAATCACTCCATGCACAGACTAAGGGGGAAAAGTGTATCTGAAAATAACATCAGGTACCATGCGTAATAAATGGATGCAAGGCTGGCATGGCATTGATATAGACAGAGCATCTGCCTTGTGATAAAATTAAGTCTTGTGACAGAAATAAATCACTGTAGGAAAGAATGTAAACCATTATCCAATAGGATTTTCTCTTTTCTTCTTATATGACAGGACTTATTGGATTTCCTGATGCTAGACAGCTAAGTGTAACCATGATATGATGATAAATTGGGAAGACTGCATAATTTGAAATTTAACAGCTACTTTCGGGAAGATGTTGAGATAAAAGGGAAAAAAACTTTGATTTCTGTGAGTAACTATTAAATTGGGAATCTCCTTTTCTTATAATCTGATACTCTACTACCTCGTCATATCATTAAACAATGCCAGCAAGCAGCGGCGGGTAAAATAGATTTTGGACAAAGATGAATAAGAGAGGTACTTATCTTTCTCCCCCCCACCCTTTTTTCCAATATTCACAGTTTATCTAGAGTATAAAGGATACTATTGACATACAACATGCCAGTCTTGTTTAATATTACTTTTAGTTTGGGTATCTTAAAAAAATAGGAGATAAAATGTGTTTTTGTTACCACTTCTACATTTGAATGAAAAAAAAAATCTATATGATCCATTAAAAAACCGAGAATAAATAATAGAACTTCAGTATGCACAGTGTTTGATAAATGTGACTCAGAAAACATGATTTCATGTTTTAATGGCTTTCCATTGTTAGAAGTATTCTATTAATTAGTGGATAAATGGATTCATCTATCCAATATTTTCTTGTATGGCTTGTTTTTTATTAACCCTTCTTTATCATATTTTCTCAGCTGCAAAACAGTGGGACAAAATAATGGAAATAGCAGATTTAATACAATCTAATTTTTGAATTAATTTTTTAAAAAATAAAAATTGCATTAGCATACAGGGAGCTTAACAACAGGCGCAATGAACTCTTTTTATTTGCTCATTGTCCTTCAACACATCCCTTCATCTTTTATTTTCAATTTTTTTCAACTTTCATGGGTTGTGCCTAATTTTGACCGTAAGTCGGTGAACAGAGGCAATGTCTAAATATTTCACTATAAGTACTTGGTCTACTAATATCATCATAATTAAGAGCCCAATCCAATTCCGCCCCCCCCAGCCGATGCAGAGGCACCAAAATGGCTACTACCACAGCCTGAGGTGGGCAGTTGCAGAGATCTCCTCTGGATAAGGGAACAATTGTTCCCTTACCCTGAAGTAAACCTCAACTGGGTGCGTGGGGGGGGGGGGTTTCACACCTGTGCTAGCTAAATAGCTTGCACATATCCACATGGACCCATACCATGGGATTAGGTCCAGAGTAAGCCACCACCAACCCCCACTTCCTGGTCCTAATCTTCCCATCCCCTGCCCCATTCTGCTTTCCCTTCTTCCCCCCCACCACTTTATCCCCATCAATGGTGTCTTTGTGATGTTCCTGAGCATGCGGGAAGGCTCTGACCTTTCCACTGGTGCTCCAGCAGCACACAACTTTGTGCGCCACCTGAGCACCTTTTCTGACTGGTACTGACTGCTTTACAGCAATCAGCACCGAGGGAAGAGGCACTTTGATGATGACTGGCCCATATAAGATACGGTTGTAAATCAATTCAGTTTACCAGTAGTTTTGTGAAATCGATTGCAACACTGTCCCTTATGAATTTGGTATATATTGCTATGGACAGAAGTTGGTAAGTAGATGTTAGATATATGAAGTTCATCACAGATACCAATTGTTAAGAGGTGCTGCTCTGCTCTGTCTTAACAATAAGCTAATGTTCTACTACAGATTGGCAGTAGCAAATCTGCACAATTTGCTGGCGCAGGCATTTACTTGCGTCGATGCTGCAGCGCTGGAGCAGGCACCTGGTACGCCACTCCTGCACCAGCTGAGTTTGGTTGGCGCAGGAGCTGTTCTGGGGAGGGAGAGGCAGGAGGGAGGGAGGGCAGAATGGGGCAGGGTGAGGGTGTACTGTTGGGGGGCCACCACCGTGTGCTCAGAACTGCGCCTGCTAAACAGCAGGCACAGATCTGAGCAGCCCCTTTGGGGCAGCTGGTGCCTACCCCAGGGTAAGGAGATGAATGTCCCCTTGCCCTGTAGAGGGTTCAGCGCAATCCCAACCTGTGTTGGATACACCACAGGCCAGCCGGCCTAGTGCAGGTTAGATTGTGCTCTTAGTTTTGTTATGTGTACATAATCATTGTTCTGTACAATATGTATCTCACTTGTAATGGCCTATGACTATCTAAATAACAGTGACCCACAAAACCAATAGCCAAAAAGCCAACTATTTAGGATCATTAGGTGTCCTGGATTTCCAGGATTTTTTTTTTTTTTTTTTTAGTAAACCACTGCAATTGTAGAACCAAATATGAAAAGCATCATCTGTGCAGGCAGTAGTCTGCCTGAAAATTTAGAAATAACCCCCTCCTCCCATATTCCGGCAACCTATCCAATGGAGAATGTCATACCAAGGACTGATATCTGAATGACTTTGCCACATAGCCATTTTGTCATCCAATCTCCTAGCATTTGTGGGGGCATTCTTTGTTTGGTTTGGTGCTGTCATTTGTTTTGTTGAGGAAATCTAGTTAGGGTTTTTAAGCTGATAGCACTGGAATTAATTACGTTTCCAACCAATGGAGGAACGTAGAGGGATTCCTGTGAGGGAGGAATGCTGATCATAAAAACAGCCAACTGAACAAGGGTTAATTGTCCTTCACTCACAGCTCCATCTTGATCCCGGCAGCACCCACAGCTCCAGCTGCACCAAAATGGTAACCGCTGGATCCTGGTCCCGCCAGGTTACTGCTGGAGGTCTCCTTGGGGGAAAGGGAGATTTGTTCCCTTCCCCCATGGAGACTGCAGCCAGTGAGTGAGGATAGAGCTGAGGAGACCTGTGGTGGATTGCGGTCATTCCCACCGCCTCATGAGCCTGCTCCACCCTTCCCACTGCCCAGTCCTCCCTCTGTGTGAGGCCTCAACAGGGCTCAGAAAGTCCTCCAGACATGAACAGAGTACACCTCCGGTTGGGTTCACAGAGTGGGGTTTGGGGAAAATCCGTGGGTTTCACTACCCATGCATTTTTTAATATGCAAGCGTTCTGGGAATGAACTGCAGATAAAAAGGCCCCACGTATACATGTTATATGCAAATGTATGCAAGAAAAATATGTGAGGAAAGCACAATGGCCTGTTTCCTTCCTGCAAAGCAGCATTGGGAGTGGACCATTTTGAAGTGGAAAAGCAATGAACTCACCACCCAACTCATCACAATTTGCATAATTAACAATTTGATAATTATGCAAATGAAGCAATCCAGATTTGGGAGATTAAGAGCCCAATCCTATGCAGCCCAGCACTGGCAGTAAGCCCTTACCGCTGATGCTGGTGTTGCAAAAGTGCCATAAGGGCTTATCACTAGTGTCAGCCCCAGCATTAAGAGGATCTGACCCAGAGCTGTCCGGTGGTAAGTTTCACTGCTGCCGGCAGTGAGCTCTGTTGGGACGGGAGGAGGGCATCGGGAAGGGACAAGCAGTGGCCTCCACTGCCAGATTCTATCCTCCATGTTTGGCCACGTGGCCCAAATCTGTGCCAGCAAAATGGCTAGTGCAGACTTGAGGAGGCCCACTGGCTGCTCAGCACCCTTACCCAGGGAAAGACAAACAACCCCAAGTTGCCTCCTATGGCTGCTGGAACACCCGTAGGATGCAGCTGTAGCCGTTTTGCTACCATTGCTTCTGCAGGGGTCATGCATCATAGAACTGGTCTGCCTGCTACAGCAGTGGTTCCCAAACATGGCACTCGAGGGTGATGTCTCCAGGTGCCTCTTCTAGCTCTCCTGGGCACTGTCATCTTTATTCAAGATGATGACAGCACCCAGGTGAGCTGGGAAGCCAAGGTCACTGTGAAAGTAGCGCGCTGTGACCTCACTAAGTTTGGGAGCTGCTTAACTATCACAACCATCCACTGTTGGTGGGATGTCTTTGAATTTCAGGTTTGCATTTCTTCTGTAAATGAACCCAGAGGAATAACACACTGTGTTTTCCAGGGTCAGCAACGCAGCTCAGAGGTGAGAGTGTAGAAGTGCTTTAAAACAGCTTTTGGTTTAACTTTGTCAGACACAGTTCTTTCATTTCTCCTACTGAGATTTCATGTCAGCAGAGATTGCTCAGAAACAGCCTTTGGCTTTCGCTTCAACTGCTGTCTTCATTTTTCCTCTCTCCCATCTTGGTAAGTTTGTGAAAGTGTGGGAAGAGGGGAGTGGGGCAAATGGCAGGCAGTGAGCCATTAGAAGCCATAACAAAATGGGTAGCTGGTTTTGGGGTAAAGACTCACAATGGCTGGTGGATTTACAAACTGCAAGCGTTAAGTTCCCCAACCCTCCAACACTAAAGGCAAAAACCTATAATGGATCTTTTTATTTTTCTTTACAAAACAGCAACACAGTGGAAGTCTAGCAGCAAGCACAAGCTATTAAAATTAAACAGAGAATCACATTTTGAAAATTGTTCCATAAATGTTACAATTCTGAACTAATGAAGCAATGTTCCCTATGAAGCCACTTTCACTGAATTTTCTTTCTACCGCTTGCAATGTGATAAACTATACAAAGGGCGAGGGGTGGTAGTAGAAAGAAGGGGCATGAAAGCACTGAATGTTGATCACTTGTAATTATGGTAATCTCCTTCAAAACCTTTAACTGCTGTAAAATCTGGCTGTCTTCAGACAGAGCTAACTCCATGTGACAACACCATAAAAGCTGTTAGAGAAATGTAAACCACTACAGCTGGATACCAGCCCTTAATTAGAGTGTAGTGCACAAACATAGGCATCTTCATGTAAGAGGGAAAAAGATATAATAAATCTATTAGTCTAAGAAAGGAGAGATATAATCTGTAAAGCTGGGCTCTAATAATCGGAGTATCTGTCTGGAAGCTACAAGATAGAAGCATAAATGCTCAGAAGCCAAAAAATTATTGCTTTCTTTAAAAATAAAATAAAAAGTGTTTATAAAAGGGAAAAGCAGACAGAAACCGTTACTATCCTTCAAGAATACAGGGGGGGGAAAAATAAAATCTGAGAGGGCAGTACTTAGAAGTGCTGAATCTCATCTGGGGGAAAAGCAACACGAGTCAACGAAATTCCACCAAAGCCTAATACAAATTCAAGTTACATCATTTTGGCATAAACTTTAATTTGAATAAAACAAAAAGAGTGCCACGCACCCTCAACTTGATCATTCTTAAACTCAAAAATGTACTGCCATGGATCTCCAACATGTTTTGAACCCACTAAAAAGAAATGCTGCTTGCTCACCAAAATATACCCAAGCCTGTTCAGCTGGTCGGATGACCGTAAATAAAGAATCTGAATATACCCAAGCCAGGAACATTAAAGCAAGTCTGAACATTTATCTTTCTATCTTTTCATGGATAAGGGTTTTATCAAAAAACAAAAGTAGAATTGGGGAAGCCTTAACCCAGTGATTTTCAACCACTGTACCACAGCACATTGGTGTGCCACAAATGGTCTGCAAGTGTGCCATGGGATTTTGGCGTCATTTATTAGTAGGGTTATTGAGGGATGTGAACCTTCAGCCATCAGTGCAGTGTGCCTCATCAGTTGAAAAAAAATGATGTTGCCTTGACAATTTTAGCGTCTTGTCAGTGTGCTGTGAGATGAAAAAGGTTGAAAACTGCTGGCTTAATCCCAATTATTTGACCATGTCTGCAGAATGTTCCTTATCCATGAACGCACGAACACCTCTGGAGAGAATGACCTCCCCACTGGAGGGTTTAACAGGCAGCACCAAAGAAAACCTGGCTCAAATGATGATCTAAGGAACCTTGACAAGGCTAGAAATAGTTGTAATGAGGCTAGAAATATTTCCAACAGTCACAAAGAGTGGAAGCTTGACATGAATGACAACTGCATTGGGGCTTGCTCTCCGCTTGTGTTCTTCGCCTGCCGGTGCTGGGCCTGAGCCATGGCTTCGTCTGGCTGTGGCAGGAGTGTCAGGGACATCACGTTTGTGGAGCTTGCTCCCCGATTTATCCTTTCCTGTTCAGGCAGGATCACAAGGAAGTGAGGTCCTTCGGGGTTGTCTGTGGCACGGCATGATGCCAGCCTTGGGGGCTTAAGACACATGGGCGGTGGCAGGCATTTTACCGATTGGGGTTGGCGCACGGCCATTTTGTGCTCCCTATCTTGCCCCATGTGTCATTAGGAGTACTGGCTCAGTCCCTTAAAGGGGCCCTACTCTAATTCAGTGAAAGCATTGCTTTCTGCTGACTAGTGGGGCCAGTTGCTATTTCCCAGCCTTAGCGGGAGGAGGTTGAACTTAGGTGGCTTGATATCCCCCCCCAGCTTTCTGTGAAAGGGATTGATTTGTTGGCATTGTCAAAGGTATGCAGGCAATTGGAGCCATTATGCAAAAAAAAAAAAGGTAGAAACGTGGGGGGGGGCGGGGTAAGGCACCTGCTAGGGACAGGGCTCCTAAGTGCCCCCCTGACTCACCTGGCCCTAGTGCCATCATCTTCCTCCTTGGATGTGGAGGATTGGAAGAGCATGCTGCAACATTTGGAGGCTTTAGAAAAGGGTAGCCTGGCAAGCTGGCCAGGGTGATGGGCGTGAGATTTCAGGGGTCACAGAGTACCTGCAGAGATCTGATTGCAAGATCTACCTCCACTAAAGTTACTGCATCTTTTGCTTCCAGGCTGGTAGTTCTTGAACAGGCCAGCAATTCTCCATTGCCGTTCCCGCCAGTCTTGCAAGCTTCAGGGTACAATGGAGATCCCAATGCGGCAGGTGAGGCTCACCTGGGGGGCTTGGCTCAGGTTTGGGGAGAACAATTGGGCTCAGGATCCCAGGGGTTCCCCTATTTTGGGAGGTGGCCACCTTCCTAGCGTGGATGGGTTAGGTTCCACCAGTGCAGTCTTCTTTAACAGGACATGTTTTAGGTCACGTCCTTTCGCAAATAGACGAGGCTAGAAATTTCCAACAACTGCAAAGAGTGGAAGCTTCATTTGAATGACAAATGGATCCCAGCAGCACCTACAGCAGCGTATTGGTTGAGAAGACAACCTGCTCCCCAAGCACCTGCTAAGAAATGAAGAAGGACATAGAGGAGGAGGTCTCTTCACAGCCTTTCCCTCACTGAAAGGGAACATCATCTTGAATAAATGATCTAGGACTAGCTCAAACTCTGCCAGTGCAAACTCTGAGGCACAGCATCAAATGTAATCTCGGGGGGGGGGGGTACTAGTATGCCCAAGGAGCTAGTATGGGATAGTAAATGAACTGGGGAGACAGGTTCAAATCCCCACTTAGCACTGAAGCTCATGCAGGCAAATTTCTCAATGCAAACTACCTTGCAAGGTGGTTATAATGGCGATGTGGCCTGCATGAGTTCCCTGGAGAGGATGGGCTGGAAAGAAAAGACGGAGGCTACAAAAAAAATGTAAAGCAGAGAAAAATGTGGGAAGTTATTATTAAAAGAAGTAACACTTTATTCACATACTCAAAGTTGCAGAAGACTGGTGTAAAGCCTATTACAAAGCATCTGATGGTCAGGGAAATGCCATTGCTTCAGAGTCAAGCAGACAAGGACTAGGAATGTTATTATCTTAGCTTCCTAAACTTTTTAGCACTGAGACCCACTTTTTAAAATGCCAATCTATTGCTCCCCATTACACACAAAAAGGAGATCTAGAAAGAAATATGTTTTTTGAAAATACATTGCTAATTAATAATTGGGGTCCTGTTCTCCCAATGCTGTTAGAGACCTTACGTATAGTATATGTGTGTAGATGTTTGCTAGACTCTCCCTAGAAATGGTGGTCAAGGACTATTCCCCTAAATGTTTACAGTCATTGCAGGGTACCCAGAAGGCTAAACTGGAGATCAAGATGTGCAGTTAGGAATGTCCAGGCCAGACAAAAGGCTGAAACTGAGTTCTTGATCTACAGTATGCCAATTACTAGACAAAATTGGAAAACGTGACATTTTAATTGAGGGGGGGTATGAAGGTTTTTGCAAAGTTGATATATGTTTTTAAAACTTTTTATGATCCACCAATCAGCTCGCGACCCATTGGTGGGTCCCAACCCACAGTTCAGGAAATACTGGTTTATATGCCTGGGCCATTCTTCAACTTGAATTACTCCAAGCTGAAGAATGAAGAAAATGCAGTATTATTCTCCTCCCCTGATTCCCCAGTGTTCCATTCCCAAGGCAACCCATTGAGCTTCCTGATCTGGCCAAGCTATAGATTCTTCCAGGTCAGAAGTACTTTATACAGCCCAGGATCTGTACTGGGGAGATGCCTACCTTTTGGCCTTGCATGGAAGGTTCTCTGCCCACTCACTGACCCAACCACCCTCACGACTCCTGCCTGTTTACACTTCTGTCCATTTTCTTCCTTGATTTTGCTTTGTCTATGAAATTGAACTAATCTGACTGGACCAACCTGATGCCAACCACGTCCCTGAACACATTAAGATTCTTATTACCAACTTTGGAGTTGGTTTGATCACTGTGACTAATCAAGATATTTTCTTAGTAAATATGAGAAGGCACCACTAACTAGGTAAACTCTTTTGGAGCCCTGAACCGCCAGACCCAGGGGATATAAAAGGATTTGCAGTCTCTGAGAGAAGGAAGGTAGCACCATTTACCAACCCACAGCTGGACTCTGTCCCAAAGAGCTGATTTAGTCTCTTCTACTGAAAGTAGGTTAGAACTGTGGAAAACTTCTGCTTCGTATACTTAAATTGGAATTGAGGGCAAAGAATGCAGAAGGCTGTGGGGTATTGGAGGTGACACATCCTTGAAGTTGCGAATTGCCATCTTTTGCTAGTGGTCTCTCTTTTGCTAGGAGGAAAGATTAGGTGAGTTTTTGATGGGTTCTGAGCACTATAGTGAGAGAAATGAGGGAAAGATTATTATGGAGCTAGCAATATAAGGAGAATAAGGGAAGTCTGGGGAATGTTGCCTTCTGGGGGTGCACTTTGAAACTGTAGTTGGAATTTTGCGTCTTCCCTCTTTCTCTTCTGCAGGGCACCAACAGCAAGGATTGAGGCCCATTGGGTGGGGGCTCAGGAAGCCTCTAAAGATACCCCCCAACCTATTGGGCCAAAGGGTCCCTTGGAATTGGGCGCACATAGCAGGCATTCTGAAGCCAGTATTCAGTGTTCTCCTTGGCCCTCAATCCTACCAACTGTCCAGATCCAGCCTGGAAGACATTCTTTGTAAAGCAAGTTCCTGGAACTGAGTAGGCAGAACTCTGGATCCCAAGGGACTCACTGAAGGACTGCTTCAGAGCAGTATCTTCCTTGCTGCACAAGGGGAAGAAATGAATCTTCCTTCATTGGAGTCTCAAGAAATATCCACTAGCATTTTCCCCTTTGCCTCTTGCTATTCATTTTGCTTTGCTCAGAGTGCCCTTTACAGGAAGGGATGTCCTACCCCAGCCCCTCTGTAATTGACATTTCCCTCTGGGATGACCTCTAGGGCAGTGATGTTCAAACATTTTAGACCGGGACCCACTTTTTAGAATGGCACTTGTGTCGGGACCCACTGGAAGTGATGTCATTAACCTGGAAGTGATGTCGCAGGAAGTGACATCATCAAGCAGGAAGTGCTGTTATTATAATATTATAACATGACACTCCTAATTGTACAATCATGAAACATCCCTGACAGAAAGCAAGATTAGGACAAAATATTATGTAAAAGTGGTAAACTAGAATTATTATTTTTTAAAGTCCTCACTTGAAAATTCAAATTGTTAACACTCACAAAAGGAGTAGAGCAAGAGTAAGGACTGCAGTTTCCAATATGTCTGCTCCCAGCTTTTTGCAACCCGCCTGACATCAGGTTGCAACCCAACAAGTGGGTCCCCGTTTGAATACTGCTCTAGGGCAAGAGTGACTCAACAGGCAGCCACCTGTTAAAGGTAATGTGAGCTGATCCCAAGTCAAAGGGCTTGGCGGGATGTTACTTTTACTGAGAAAAAGTCAATGTTGTGATGGTATAAATGAGACTTGAGCATAGACTCTTCCTTCATCCTTCTTATTGTGCAAATGATGTCATAATCAAGCTGAGCTCTAGCACAGTTATCTCTACTTGGGATTAACCAGATCCTGCAATCCATATCTGTCTTTCAACCTGGGGGCCATTTAGCCCAGCTCAAATGTCATATTGTGTGATGAATCTCTTGGGTACTGTTTTTAGATGGTTATGACAAGAAGGGCATGAATTGACCGAACTGGAGTCAGGGGTGGGGCTTTTGGAGTTTATTAAGGGGCCCCAATTGGGGCCCTCCACACCATACATTCAAGCACTGTCCAGAACTAAGTCTTTCTCCTCCAAAGTGATCTGAATAGCCTCACAATTTGCCTTTTATATCTAAGCTGCAGCCAATGCTAGGCTACACCAGCACTCAACATGTCCTAGGGCACAATCCTAACCAATTTTACAGCACCAGGATAAGGGCAATGAAGCCCAAAGATAAGGGAACAAACATGTTGACTCAGTGACTGCCCCCCAACTGCAGGATGCAGCACATGCCCCATTGGCATGTCAGTGCTGGAAAGTTGGTTAGGAGTTGGACCCTAATCCTTTTCAGGAAACTTGGGTTCATTTTATATTGGGTACCACTGACAAGTCATCCCGTATCTTCAATTTGCTCCACACTTCAAGCAAGAAGTGCTTTAAAATGACTTTTTAGATTAAAAAACCCGTTTGATCAATGGAAGAGTAAATAGAAAATTATAAAAGGCACGCTGGGTTCTATAACACAATGCACTAACACAAAGAAAGGAGATATAAGGATGTACATACTGAGGGCATCACATTTTCAGTTCTTGGCAAAATATTTTAAAGGGCAAATTTTATTTAAAATCTCATCTAACGTGCTTTGCAACTGAATTACTGCTTCAAATGTAGTATTGACATTCTACAAGTCAGGGTGTAAAAGCAACCACTATCTTGCCACTGCCAGCATTCAAGTGTGGTTATCCTTCAGAAATACAAAAGATCTCACTCCTATTTAGCTTTATACAGGAATACAGGTTTTGACTGACAGTCTCTAATCACTGGAAGGGCAGCAAACAAAGGCTGGAAGTACAGAATTCCATGCTATTTACTTGCAACAACTATAGGCGCTTGAGATTGTGCTGTTGTGCAATTATTTGTTAACTGAAGATGTCATTATTCTGTTACTGCTGTAGAAAAATAGTGACCTTTCTGAGTCAGGATAAAAACATGTAAGTTCTTTTACAGGAGTTTATATATCTTAACTCTTGGGTCATTTTTAGAGCCACTTTCTCTCTTACTCTCCCACCATCTATCTTTCTTTTGTTACAAAGGCTATTTTATTTAATAACGAAAAGACCTTCACATAACTTTCTAGCATCAATTATTACAGTGACACATACATTCCCGTGTGAAATGTTTTCCACAATGTATCTTGCAAGCTTAGAAACACACAGAGACAGCACGGGATACAAAGTACGTCTAACCTTTCTGCTGTCCATTTTACAAGGGTACCTAATAAGCAAACAGAACTGAGAGCCTGATTGTAAAAAAAAAAGGGAAAAAAAAGCACAATGATTGATAGGAAGCCTGGCATTAAGAACCTACATTTTTTAGGGCAGCCATGTTGAGGGAAAAAAAACTGTGCTAGGAGAGAAAAAAGCAATCTGGGAAACTGGCAGCTCATGGAATATAAAGTGTCTTTTTGGGGAAAACACACACAGAAATCCTGTTGGTGCAACATAGTCTGAGCAAATGGTGCATGTGTTAAATATTGGTTATGAAGCACCATCTGAGTGACAGTAAAATTATATAGTTTGAAATCAAAATAAATGAATACCTAATCAGCTCGTTAGTGAGGAAAAATACAGAAACCCTTCTGTCAAACAAGTGAAATATTCGTCACTTAAATAAATATTTATCTATGTATTTTGGCATCATCAAACAAGTAGTATTTCAAGTATACATAATACCTTTAATTTCAAGAATATTTTAGCCTAGAATCTACAAAAATAGAGAATGCTTTACTCCATCCCTAGAAGTATTACTCATCCCAACCAGTATTAAAGAAAACCTCCAGTCTGACTACTAGTAGCTATGTGTAGTATTTTGGTCAAGGATAATGGGCAAAACCATTGTCATACATTCACTTTTCATGCAGAGAAAACGGAAACGAACAGTCTCCCCCTCCCCCCAAAAAATATTAAAAACAGACTACATAGAAATAAATGTATCCAGTCAAGGGGAGAAAAAAAATGAAAGGTTGACTTGACATTCCAGGATTGACCCATGGGAGGAAGAATATGTCAAATCTGATGATCGGCCCTCAATTCTTTTCTCTATTAAAACACAAACAGACATCACACTGAGCTACAAGGAATGAATGTTCCACGGAATTATCTCGAAGGACACTGGTGAGCTAATCAACTGCTTAGCTGCACTTTTCCAAAATGGGAGAGACCAACGTTTTATGTCCATTCTGTGTTATGTTGACATGAAGGCTGGTTCCCAACAAACAAACAGAAAGAAAGAAAATGGAACAGGAAATGCAGTAGTTAAAAAGAAGACTGTACTTCTATTGTATCTTTGGGTGGCAAGTAGATTTTATCACGTTATGTCCTTTACAAAAATGACCCACTTTTCTAACCATCTATGGCAGAGTGCACCACTTACAGAGCTGTCCCCTATGCTGTAACATTTGCATGAAGCCACTGACAGAGGTCATCCAGGGGGTATGGGCAATCAATATGTTGCTGAAACCCAGTTCTATATCTCTACTATTTTACAATATAAACTTTACTGAAATTAAAGCTAGACAAGGCACAAGTTCCTCTTGTTATCAACCTATTCTGGACCTGACTGAACTGCCCTTGAAGGATCAGATTTGCAGTCTGGGAGTGTTCTTGAATTCTGCTCTGATCCTGGACATGCAAGTAGTGGCAGAGACCAGAAGTGCTTTCCCCCAGTTTCGAATGTTGTGGCAGCTGCACCTCCATTCACTGTAAGATGCTCTGTGTGGAGCTGCCCTTGGAAACTACAATTAGTGCAGAATGCTCCTGCTAGAATGCTGACCAATATCCGAACCCTGTGACCACTTTGTCCAGTCAGCAATTGGCAAATAAATTATTTCTGGGCACAACCAGAACCATGGAGAAGGAAGATGGTCCTCCATGGCTAAGGGCGCAATCCTGAACAGCACTGGATTAGTAAGGCCGGCCGGCCAGTGCCAAATCCAACACTGTTCAGGATGGGCTGGAGCCTCCCCACGGCGAGGGAGCATGCTATGTGCTCCTCAGATCTGCACCCACTAAAGAGCAGGCGCAGATCCGAGGAGACCACACGGCCTGAATTGGGGTTGCGCAGCCTCGCTGATGGGTTTAGGATGTGGCTGTATGGCCACCTCCCAAGCCCCCCCCAATTCCCCCCTCCCCCCCCCCACCAATCCCTGTCCCAAAATGGGACAGAGAATCCCTTGCGCTGACCATCTTTGGTCGGCGCAAGGGAGGCTCTCAGTTGGCGCTCTGAAGCCGACGCTGCGAGCAGCATCGGCTTCAGAGTTGGAGTGCCGACGCAGGGGTGCTGCTCGACGCCCGCATGCCAGTGCTCTGCCCCTTGCGTCGACGAGATGACATAGCATCAACACAAGGGGCACACTAAGATTGCACTGCCCAATGTCTAGGGCAGTGTTTCTCAGACAGTGGGTCGGGATCCACTAGATGGGTCATGATCCAATTTCAGGTGGATCCCTATTCATTTCAATGTATATTTTATTTTTAATATATTAGACTTCATGCTACCATGGTATGCAGCTATATTTGGGGAAATGTGACAGATCAGTACTTTTAGCAGGCTACTGTGTGTATACTTTTAACAATGATAGTCAATGGGCTTACTATTTGGTAAGTGTGGATAGCATTGCAGTCTTTGAGGTCACCTGGAGAGTCTCTTCTCCGTCACCAGCTGAAGTGGCAGTGATCTATGAAAGATCCTTTTCTATAGCGGCAAACTCGTTGCTTATCAAACTGCTTGCTTATCAAACTCGTTGCCCTGTGAGATCAGACAAGGTCAATCTGGGCTAGTGTTTCATCAGCCCATCTTCTGGTTTCATAATGGATGGTTCTACCATAGCAACAGTTTTTCCAGAAGCCAAGGTCTTTTCCAGGCCTGCTAACAGACACCCGCTAAATTGGAGACGTCTGGGATTGAATCCAAGACCTTTTGCAAGCAAAGCATATGGCTCTATCAGACCATCTTTAGGGCTTTCCCTCTTCTCAGTTGAGGTAGTGTCTAAGGAGAATTCCTTTTTGAACTCATTTCTTCTCCTGACCAAGCCTCTATAGTCACCCCAGAGACACAACCATCAATAAATGTTTCCAGCCTATTGGCATGTATTTCACAGGGAAATAAATACAGCAAAGCCTATCTTTTAGAACAATGATTGCCTTTTAAGGACAATTATGTATTATGTATTATGTATAATTTATACTTGAGATTAGTAATTTGTAAAAGAACAGCGGGCAGACTGCCAAGCTATCATCTGAACTGTGGTTATGAGTAATAACAAAGGTTATAATTTACATTTATATTCTGTTTTTAAGTTAATGAGTTATCCTACAAAAAGAAACACATGGCTTTGGCAACATATGCGTCTCTAAATACTGGGGGACATTTTCTTTTTAAGGTTTTTAAGGCTTGCCTTCCACATTTGGGTCACCGTTAGGAAGGCTTTTTGCATAGTATTTAAGATGGAGCTTGCATGGTGTACTGTTAAGACAGGAGGCATAGCTGTTAAGACGGCTTATGTGCCGTCCCATAAGGCCCAATGAGGCGGTGCTTTGAGCAGTGGGCTGGGGGAAATAGTGAATTAGCAGAGGTGCCCCATGCCCACTCATGGCAGCTGCTTTACCCTGCACTACAATACTTTTCTTACAGCCCAGTCCTAGCCAGCCATTATGCTGCCACAACATGCATTCCAGCAGTGTAATGCCAGGATTATGCTGAAGTAACTAAGCTTAAATCATGAGTTCAGTCATAAGTCAGCTACCCTGCAACTTGACTCAACTTGCAAGTCATAGCATATGCCCATTGCAACTCAACTTGTGAAAAGTACCGAGTCATTCTTCCTCCTTCCTTCAACCCCCCAGCTCTGCCTCCTGGAACCCCATGCCCTCCTCCCACCACATCTGCTACTGCCATTGGTCTGAAAGACGGCTTCTGGATCTCCCATGAGGTCTTTTGGTGCGAAGTATAAGTGACAAAAAAAGGTAAGCAGGCCAGCCCATAACACACTAAAGAGAGTCAGGATTTGAGTCATTTCCAAGTCTTTTCCAAGTCATTGGCCCCAAGGCTCAAATCGAGTCCAAGTCATTGACATCCATGACTGGAGTTAACACAAGTTGCAAAAAAACCAACATTTTCACAACTAGTCGAGTTGTGATGACTCAAGCGACAACCCTGTGTAATGTGCTCGCTGACACAAATGTGACAACAAGTGGCCAGGTCTGCACAGTGATGGATCATGGCTGCTTGCTACCAAAAGAAAGGCCGTGCAGGGGCTGGGAGTATTGTGGGGAGGCGGTGGAACAGGATGGAGATGGGCGAGAGGAGAAGAGCAGATCAGGTCTGCAAAGGGGGCAGGTCACCAAATCAAAACCCAACTTCCTGGGACTCATCCACGCTTCTGGATCAACATGGATGCACGCCAGAGATTTCACTGGTACAGATCAAAGATGACTCACCAGGCAGGCAGGGACTTATCCTGCGAAAGGGAAGAAATGTAATAAAAACTCCAAGGCCAACTCTCCCCCAGAAGATTCAGTGGACACTGCATTGGTGCCAATGCATCACCACATGGGGAGTTAGGTAGGATTGGGCTGCCCCTCCCTAAAAGCAAGCAAGAGAAAGCTTAGAGATGGGTGAACTAACTCTTCATTCAGCATTGCTCCTATAGTGGCAATGCTGGAAAACAAAGCAAGGAGATGCTGAGACCTTGCTTTGATCTTACCCTTTCCTGGAGAGCAAGCCAACGATGCTGTCTTTCACTACTTTCACCATTTACCGTCTCTTCCTGACCTGTTCTGCTGAGCATGCTGGGAGCAGAAAAGGACTCTCAAAGCTCCAAATTGCTTTGAAGAAGTGGCTAGTCAGGCAAGAAGGAAAAACCGAGAGGCGTTAGTATGTCCAACCCCATATGCAAAATTGAAAGGAAGAAAAATTGGGTGATGTCAAGCAAGAGCTTTCAAAATCACCTTTGGGCATCTCTTTGTAGGGAAATTCCAATTAGGATATTTCACAGGAACCTTAAGGATAACTCCTTTATGCCTGAGACACTGGACAATGGCAACCATCAGAGAATGAGCCTGAGTTCTCACCTAAATCTCTTCAGGTGCAATACCCACAGTAGCATTTTGACAAGCCCAAATCTCATTAAGGGACTAATGAATAAATATGATCTTCTGGCCTAGAGTCCTAGCAAGTGATCCACACTGTCTTTAGTGTTCGTTCAGCAGAGCAAATAATTTATTTATAACTATAAGTAACAACAACAACAACAACAACAACAACAACAACAACAACAACAACAACA
>JAJKFI010000056.1:3796352-3835145 GCA_029204185.1 Lerista edwardsae | reverse complement strand
CAACAACAACAACAACAACAACAACAACAACAACAACAACAACAACACCCAAACACATCCCCAACCCCAGGGCTTCATTTGGAGATGTGAACGAAAGGTTCTAGCTCCAGGCCAAGCTCTGATTTATGAATTTCTCCCTAATGGTTTGGGTGAGTTGTATAGATGTTTGATGGCAACTGTTATTTTATTGTAGTGTAATCTTTTATCTATATTTATATGCCATTAAAGGTCTTTGATTAGATTTGATAAAATATTGACTCCCCACTATAATCACTTTATAGGCAAACAGAAAAAAGTTTGTGTTTCAAACATGCAATTGCCCCAATATCTAATTTAGCCCTAAAGCATGAGCACATTTAGGTGCCAGCCTGCAACCTTTTCACGACCCACCAAAGATCAGCTCATGATCAGCAATTTGGGAACCACTGAACTGGTGGTTTTTCCTTTTCAATGAAATTTAGCTAATGGAGGACTCAAACTTCAAGGATGGGCAGCTAGTAGTTCAATTTGAGCTCTGGCCTTAAATTAATTTTGACAGCCTCTCTGGCAGTGGACCTACCAAATTTTAATCAAGTTGAGTTAAAATATTTGCTCACAGTTTCATCTGCAAAGGAAAGCAAAAAAACGGTTTTCTTGTTGTAAGGGACAGAGATAGTTCAGCACTTCAATGAATGTCTCTTTAAGGTTTTGTATCTAATGATTTAGCTATGCTAGGAGACATGGAGTTCACAACTGTAAAATCCTTATTGCTGCTGGAAGGCACCAACTTATGTTGGAGTTTGACTAGTCATGAAGGGATCAGCTTGTCTGGCTAAACAAAGTTTGTCTAGCCTTCCAGATTACTGTCTGGAGAACAGGCCCTGAAGAATGCAGAAGTTGGCCAGCCCTGGATATAATATATGGCCAGAAGGGTACCCATGATACGGCATGCTTCCTTAACAATATTGAGAATAAAAGATCTCATTCAGCTTGGGGAAAAAAGTACACAACAAATGTTTAAATCTTTTGGCACTATTTTTTAAGTAATAAATAAATGTCAAGTATAGAGTTTCCGTCAATCATTTGACAGTCATGGTTGTTAAGTGCTACTTGGGTGCCAAGTATTAATTTGAAAAGAAATGCTTGCAGTTACGGGACCAAAGTCTTTTTCTTCTTCTTCACTGCCTCTAATCAGTACCAGGAATGCATCACAAGGAAGGGAAGCTTATATTAAAGCTTTGAATGCCACAATCTCACACATTGGATGGTTACCTTCAATCTACCTATAAGGTAGAGCAGCGGTATTCAAACTTTTTACTCAGGGACCCACTTTTTAGAATAGCACTTGTGTCCGGAACCATCAGAAGTCATGTCATTAACCTGGAAGTGATGTTGTGGCAGGAAGTGACATCATCAAGCGGCAAGGGCTGTCATTGTAAAATAATAAAATGACTCTCCTGAAATGCAAATTGGCATTCTTGGACTGCAGCAATTGTACAACCATGAAACATCCCTGACAGAAAGCAAGATTAGGACAAAATATTATGTTAAAGCATTGAACTACAAACAAATTTTTTAAAAAAGTCCTCACTTGAAAATGCAAGCTGTTAACACTCACAAAAGAAATATAAGAAGAGTAAGGTCTGCAGTTTCCAAGATGGCTCACCTGACATCAGGTCGCAACTCACCAAGTGGGTCCTGACCCACAGTTTAAATAACACTGAGGTAGAGCATTTTTGGCCTTAGGCAAGTCCAGGATCTGGAATGGTTTATGACAAAAGCAAGAGAGATTCACAGCCCAATCTTAAGCGAACTGCCCATGGTTCAATACAGCAGTGCAGAAGTGTCTGCCGCTATATCCTCTGGGGGCAAAGAGGCAGCTAGGGCTGTTCCCTTACCCCCTGTTGAGCCCCAACAGCCACTAAGAGTCTACCTAGAGCTGAACCAGCTCCATCACTGGCACAGAACCGAGTAGCTTTCAGGCCTGGAATGGGGGTTAGGAAGTGGCGGAAGCCATCTCTACCATCCCTGCCCCCCTTCACAGGCCTATGTGTCAGATTATGTTGATACCAATTTGTTTTTCAGTATAGGGTTTTGTAAAATTCCATCATAAGGGAGTGATGGGAAATGGAGCTGCTTACATACTCCCCCTTCTATTCCCAAAGTCTATAGCAAGGCTGTCAAACATAAGGCCCAGGGGCCAGAAGCAGTTCTTGGAAGCCCTTTATCTGCCCTTCGGGCTCTCCTAGCACTACCATCAGCTGCTCTCAACCATTGAGCTGTGCTGAGGTGTCACTGCTGAAAAGGCAGCCCACGAGATAATTGGACTCTGAAAGTATGATCAAGATTTACGTATTTTCTCTTCTATTTGCAGCTGAGTTCCTAAATGAGAAAAAAGTGCTTATTTCTGGTCATGACCTGCTTAATGATATTACATCCTGTTTAATGACATCACTTCTGGCCCCAGCAGGCATCATAAACACTATTTGGCCCACTGTATGAGATGATTTTGACACTCCTCATCTGTAGCAATGGGTGCAACTTAACCACACTAGCCCAGGGTCTCCAGACTTTTCAGTGCAAGGGCCACATTGCATATTTTACAAATTTTCGCAGGCCAAAAAAACCCACAGTTTTATAATGGATGAATGGAATTTAAATGAATACATTTTATTTGGATGTTTTTGTCATCAGAATATGATTCAGAACAAAAGAGATATGTGACATTTACGAAGAAACAATGCTGTGCCTAAATGGAAAAATTGAACATGAAATTGGGCAAACTCTGGAAGCTAGTGGAGGACAGGGAGGCCTGGTGTGCTATGGTCCATGGGGTTGCGAAGAGCCAGACACGACTTAGCGACTGAACAACAACAACAAAAATGTCAACTATTTTAAGTTGCTCTGGGCTGGATAAAATCTTATGGCGGGGCAGATGTGGCCCCCAGGCTTTATTTTAGAGACTCTTGCACTAGCCAATAAGAGAAAAAATGGCATGATATGGAGTTGGGCTACTGATGTTTAGCCCAGGTACAGATCCCAAACATTGCAATATAACTCTTACTGCTTACACATCATTCACTGCCTATTTTTCAACTGTGTTTGGAGAAACTATCTTGATAAGTCCTTAGCCATTTCTTTGAGTAATGGTAACATACTTCACAGCTCAAGCCTATTCCTCCACCAGTATACAGCAGGCAGCTGCACCAACAGAACATACACCACATGCTACATAATTCCATGGAGAGGAAGAGGGAAGGAATTATGGCAATATGTGGAATGACAGTAGAATGCACGAACTAATAATTTTGTATCAGAGGTTATGTGACAGTGTTTGCTGTTAGATTTGGATGGGGCAGTCGTCCAGTGATGAGCAGGTACATGTGAAAAAATTCCGTAGCATCATTCAAATTTCTAGCAATCTTCTTAGAAACAATGAGCACAATGTCCCCAGAGAGTGTCAGTGATTTTTGCATATTATGTGAAACGGGGAGTCTCTAGGATAAGGGATGGATCTTCTTGTAGCCTGGAAGCTGTTGTTTGAGCAAGGGGGTGTAGTGTCTGCTTGTACTTTAAGAAATTATCAGCGCAATTCTAACTAATCCCCCCCTCAAATGATGCAGCTGCACCAACAAAGCATGTGCTGCATCCTATGGGGGGCAGTCCTGGAGTCCTCCTCAAGGTAAGGGAATGTTTTCATGTATGCATTTGTTGTATATGCATTATTTTCCAGGAATGTAACCCTGCAAGCATTGAGAGCTGCCCGTACTCTTTTAGATTCAAAATTTCTTGGATGCTTTAAACAAGCAGGGACCCCCAAATTTCACTCGAGGCAGGTTTCAGTAGCAAGTCTGCTCTGGTCTCCAAGTACAACAGCTGCCCATTACATCCCACAGTCATTCCAAGTAAATATGCATTCACATCACTGACCAACCAGTATCTGGAAGTTTTTATCAATCCAACTACAAAGTTATGTCATGTGTATTTAAACCAGATGGCACAATATGACAAGAAGAAAGTGGATGATGTCTGAAACTGCTATGCTGAGTGATGTGATATCCAGCTGCACTGTGGGTTGATGGTGACTAAGGGCCCGATCCTATCCAATTTTCCAGCCCTGATGTAGCAGTCCCAATGGTGTGCGTGCTGCATTCCGTGGTGGTGGGGAAATCATGGAGGCCTCCTTCAAGGTAAGGGGACATTTGTCAGCTCAAAAAACCCTTGGGGATGCAGTGTTGCACTGGCACTGCTCCACAACTACTTGGGGAACATTGGTCTCTAAGTCTTGAAATGGAGTGTTGGTTTTTGTGAACTGTCCTTCCTGCCTCAATATATTTCAATTTCAATTAGAAAACCCTTTCAGAGAGTGCCAAAGCTTTAAAGATAAAGACCAAAAACGAAATTACGTTCTGCTCTTTTCTCTCATTCTCTCACTTTAGGGGCAGGGGGGCTGGACACAATATATAAGATGTATTGAGAGTCAGCAATGTGTTTAAAATGTCACAGGTGACTTTTTCATATTTCCATCTAGATAGTCACATTTGTAAGATGTAACCAGTTTTCTCCCCTTGGACTGATTTATGAAAACTTCAATTTAAAAGGAATGGAGAGAAAACCAAGCCTACTGTTGCCCTTAAATGTCAATCAACCTTAAGACTAAGGAACAGGGCTCTGCTTTTCAAATGTCAGTAAGACTTCTCATAAAAAAAACATGGGCAAGATGTCTGTATAGTTCACATGCTGTATGATCTCATTTTCAAATGTTTCTGATCTTTCCTTCCTTTCCTTTGCGCCGAGTGGAGTAAAATAAAACAATTCCAAGTGTGTCCCCATCTACATCGCAGAAATAGTTGCTTGTCTCATAATATTTTGATCCCTTAGCACTAGGTACATATAAGCCTCCCCTGCATTTTAACAATACCTTAAAGCTAGTTTTAACATCTCTGAAAACAGTGCTATAAAAATAAACAAAAACCCCAAGACTAAAATGGAACATAAAAGTTGCTGCAGATATTGTTTCTTGACAAATAGTCTCTCCCAGTGTCATAAATTGTCCAAAACCTCTTAAACCTTTGCTCTACATCATTCGTGTGGGACTGCAAAGGAAATACAGCCAAGGAACTGCAGACTAATTGAAAAATCATTCGCATGAGATATGGTAAGTATCATGCTCCAATTCTATGAAAGTGTACAGAAACTTGACACAAGTGGCATCCTCCATGAGCTGAGCAATTGACTAATCAGCAAACTCAAAAGAAAAATAATCTGTTTTTTCCTCCCTCACATTGCTGAATTTGCATTTAATAATTCATCTGAGATGCAAAAGTATTCTGTCGGAAATATTGGATAGCATGTATTCCTTGCACACTCCACAGCCCTGCTTCCTCTCGAAAGGAAACCTGCAGTATTGACTGGGAAAGCTTACTGTAAGGCCCCAACAGCGGATACATCTAAACCCCATTATTCAAAGATCTTTATCACACTTTTCCATTAGCACAGGTAAGGAAATGCTTCTTTTTCTGTAGAGTACTTTCTCTGCTATTTTAAGGGAAGAGAAAAAGGGCTCAGTATTGCATTGGGAAAATAGATACATTGTTTTTCATTTTTAAAATAGGAGGTCCCCCCGCCATCACACCCTAGATCACTGGGCTCACTACAATTTCCCTTTATTCATTTTAAAGCTAGGAGTTTCTGTATATTTCACTGGGTCACTACAAAGTCTGACCCTCTTAAGAGTGCCATCCAAAGCATACTTACTAGGGAGTAAATGCCATCAAACTTAGTAAAACTTACTTCTGAGTAAATAATATGACTCCAGAACCATGAAGCTTTTAACTGCACAAATGTAGATATATATTTAAAACACTCAGCGCTCTTTGCCCTTTCTAAGTTCCCTTCAGCAGGTTTCATAGAGCCCTTGATTGTACGTTGAAATTGCAGATGCTTACAAGGCAGTGTCGGACTTTGTCCTTCTGGTGGGTTCAAGATGAAGTGAGAAAGGCTGCGATGTCAGTATCCCCCAAAGCCTGCTCACCAGGCTAACAGCATTTTACCTTCATCCTCTCGTTTTATGCCTCAGTAGTTAAATTTTTCACTGAACTCTGTTTTCTTACACTTCTGTTCCATTTGAGGCAGTCAAATAGCACATGTACTTTTGGACATATTCCTTTTCCCAGTGTACAGTATAACGCTAATAAGAATTAATAGTATTTAATTCAAATACATCACTCTGTTGATTTTAAAATCCCTATGAGAAGATCTTTTCATTGTTTTCTAGGGAAGATCATGGCACAGGTCGACCATTCCCATCTACGGAAATGGGCCACTACAATGAAAGAGTAACACTTTGAAGCCTATTGAAACAACTAAGGAACTACTAACCCCACTTACAGCTTCACACATATTTTGTGCACAGTTGTGGCTGTCATTGTGGGTAGGGGAAATTTGCATTACTCCCAGGCTAGGAAACCAACCTTCCACTGGCATGGAAACCTGTGCAGGGGCAAGGATAAGCTTCAATGTGGGGTCTCTGCAATTCACCGATCCCCTCTCACACACCCAATCATAAAGGTAAGCAGTTATCAAGCATGACAGAATGCAAAGATTTAGTTTGCATTAAATGTTATCAAGCAAAGATTAGGTTTGCATTAAATCTCACCATTCGCTTTTTAAAAAACCAATATTTTAATTAGGCTGGCTCTTGGTGGCTAAGCCACCAGCATGGTAGCTGTTTAATGTACTGTACAGATTGAGTATCCCTTATCCTGACTACTTTGGAAGAGAAGGTGTCTGGATTTTGGTTTTGTCTGGATTTGGGAATTGCATAAATATAATGAAAGATGCTTACTCTCTTCACTGTAACCCATCTGAGTGTCTGCTGGCCTCTGACATTTTTCAACGATGTCTGTATAGGCATGTACCACAGAGCACAGAACAGAACTTATAGCCTTTATGTTGGAATGGGCACAAGACCATCTAGTATTCACACTACACAAAGTTTTTAAAAAAAGTCTTGGGCAAAAATGTCTGGATTTTAGAAGGGATAATTACATATTATTTTGCCCTATTTGCATGGTTGTTTCATGCATACCATTGTTCAAAATGAGATAGAACCACATTTCAATACTTCCTTGCTTGCACGAATCAAACAAAGCTCAACCTAGTATGAAATGATAAGCAGAAAGGCAAGGAGCTAAGCAAACCTATTGTCTAATACAGTGGTTTCACTGGGGGTGGCATCACCTAGTATGGAGCTTGGCAATCCCTACGTTGGCAGTGACATGATGTCATCACACCACACTCACTTCTTAGTTTGCCTCTGCGCCTTGGCCCGCTTTCATGCCTTGATGCAGGCAGAGGGGCCCTCCTTGGCCATGCCATACAGGAGGTGCCTGACTTGCTCTGTGCCTGAACCCTTCAATACTCTTGTTGCATGTGTGGTGTGTGTGTGCGTGGAGTGACAAAGCAGCTGGGGAGGCGCACTGTCCAGGTCACATTCTGTGTGCAGGGTGGGGAAGCCAAATTCAGGAGTTGCAGCAGGGGAGGTGAGAGGCATCAGCGGCTTAATACATAGCTACACACCTAGGGTCTTGTGATTTGGCCCCGAAACAGCTGTTTACACATCAGCTATAATGGAAAGAGGTTTTCTAATTACATTAATGGAAGCCATGTAAACAAGCTTGACCATCATCATTAAGAAATTATACCATTGTCTCGCTATATACAACCATAGCATCACTTCCTAAACAGCGTTGTCATTTTGTCAAGTGGCCCTTAGGATAATTCAAGAAAGAAGCACTATATTTGATGTGTGCCACTATTCCTTTCAATATAATTGTGGCTCTGTGTAAGTCGATGTGTCCCTCATGCATTGGACAGTGGTATGCAAACCTTTTAAAGGCGTATTTATTAATGCCAAGCAGCAGGGCTATAATGATGACTGGGCAGCAGTGCTCCTCCACAGCACCTCGTTTTACCCTTGATGCACATAGCCTACTTGCCTTGAAAGTTTCGCGACCTGCCAAAAATTGGGTCAGGACTGGCTGGTGGGTCTTGGACCCCCAATTTGAGAACTAATGGTTAGGATATTTTCGCCCCTCCCCCTGCCTCTTGCTACCAGAAAGTACTTCATGGATCCTCGGTTTGCTGAACTTCATTGGCAGGGCTTAAAATCCAACGATGTTTATGTTAGAGGCTACTTTCTGGAAAAGTGTGTGGTCGCTGGCAGCCCCTGACAACAGCAGAAAATGGAAAGGATCAATTCCCAAATCTTCCATTTTACAGGACTCTCTATTCCTTGATATTTACATTCTGGGGGGGGGGAACCATCATGCTTTGCCGGAGTGATTCTGCACCAGATCAGTAATACTTCAGAACAAGATATTTTGAAAAAAGAGAGAGCTAAAGTGTTCCATTTGGTCTAAAAAGTCTGAAATTGTACAACCTTGCTGTCCTTCAGGATGTGAAATGAAGTAAGAAATAAGGGCCCTGCTAGATCAGTTGAAAGACCCAACTAGTCCAGCTTCCTGTATCTCACAGTGGCCCACCAGATATTCTCAGGGGGCACACAAGACAACAAGATACGTACAACCTGTTGCCACTCCCTTACACCTGACATCCTGAGGTAGCCCACTTTTAAAACCAAGAGGTTGCACATACCCATCATAGCTTGTAACGTATGATGGACTTTTCTTCCTGAGCTGGTGGCAGCAGAATAAATATACCAAGACTTTTCCCCAGTAAGCTGCATGTTCAAATAGGAGACAGAAGGGGGCAGGAAGGGAATGAGTGTGTTATTCACTACGCCAGAGCTTTTCAAACTGGGGCTTCACCACACCCCGGCACCCCAGAAATCTGTACAATCCCCTTTTAAATGCATTCAGGCCAGACGCCATCACCGCACCTTATGGCAATGAGTTCCACAGATTAATTACACACCAGGTAAATAAATATTTTGTGTGTGTTTGTTCTAACTCTCCCAACACTTAGTTAGTTGACGTCCCCTGGTTCTCACATTATGTGAGACGGAAAAGACTTTTATGCAGTACCAAGTGTCATTAAAAGATAAGACAGCAGAGCACATCTTTATGTTATTATTGTATTCATGTTTGCGTTACTTATACAGAACATTTATATTTAAATATACTTCTAGATTTATTTATTTGAATAATTCATATTCCCCCACATTTTTTTAAAAAAAGGCTGGAGATACTGCCTAGAAATTGTTACTGTAGGATGATATTTCCCATGTGGTAGAATTGTACAGAAATAACCCCAGAAGTGAAATAAGGTTCCAAGTCCCACCCATTTCAGTGGGTAAGCATTGCTGGGTTTCATGAAGTTACAGTAAGTCTACTAAAGAACGATTTTCAGAGGAGAAGGGTGCTAGCATGGCTTTTGCTATGAAGAACCCCCCCCCCCGATTTCAGTTCATGAATGTATTCGCACATTGTGATTTCAGTGCAATTCTCTGCAACAGAAATGCTATCCGGCGGAAAGGCATCTGGACAAAGCAAAGGAGGAATATTGCTCCTAAGTGCTTTGCATCTGCATACATTTGGCTGTATTCACTATTTAAAGGGGTCAGTGGTAGTGCAGTTATATGTAGCATTATTGTAAGGAGTCTTCTCCTTCTCATTTGTTTCCTTGACGTAAGCAGCATGCAATTAACTCCTACTATTGAAAGGGTAATAACATATTATTCAGTATTTACAATCATGATGAATTCAGCCTTTTGTAATACAGAAGTTTAAGTCAGTAGACCGTGAGCAGGCAGTGGATTTTTTTCCACTGATCAGTCGAGTTCTTTCTTTGCCTGAAGTCAAAATGATCGTCTTATCACACTTTTTAACATCTTGCATCTTTTAAAAATCTAACATCAGCGTGATTTTTCACATCTACATGAAACTGCTGGGGGAGATCATTCAGGGATTTGGAATAGGGTGTCACCAATGTACTCTCTCTGTCTCCCCCCCCCCTTGCCATCTTATTCCAGGGAAGTCTTGGAGACCTGGCCAGGGTCTGCATGAGGACCTAGGTTGAAAAAAAAACAAAGGTCCTCTTGGTCAGAAAATCCTAGCTGCAGGTACAGAGTATGACCACTCTGAATGGGGCCTCCCTTTACCTGAATGGTAGTTTGGGAATGATTCTGGACTCACAGCTCTCCCCAAAGAGCCAGGTAGCTGCTATGTCCAGGGATGCATTTGCCCAGCTCCAGCTGGTGTGCCTGCTGCAGCCTCACTTGAGTCGTTTGAACCTGACCAGGGTGGTCCATGCCTTAGTGACTTGAAGACAGGATTACTGTTAACATGCTCCATGTAGGGCTGTCCTTCAAGACTATTTGAAAGCTGCAATTAGTGCAAAATGCAGCGGCCCAGGTGAATACTAAAGCTAGGTTGCATGATTCCATTAGACTGCTGCTTCAGAAACTGTCCTGGCTGCCCATTTGCTTCTGATCCCAATTCAACTGGTAGAAATGCAAGAATTGACCTTTAAAGCCCTTCATGGTTTGGGACCAGATTACCGGAGGGGCTGCCTTCTCCCATACAGTCCAGTTTGCCTACTTACCTCATCTGAGGGGGATCTTCTGCAAATGCTGCCCCCAGTCCCAAGTTAGAGGGATAGTGGTGCAGAGGCAAGCCTTCTCTGTCATGGCACCACAATTATGGGAATGAAGGGCCGCTCCCATGGCTTTTTGGTGGGAACTCAAAACGTTTCTGTTTTGTTGGACATTTGGGTGTATTCATAGTGATGACATAGTGATGGATTCGTGTTTGCCCTCTGTGCCTTAAAGTGTGGTGTACCACACCACAGAGAAACAGACAGCTCAGAGTGAAGGCACTGCCGAGCCCTGGAACTATTCCACAGGACCGAGGTGAAATCAACTCCTTTTGTGTTTGTCCATCCTAGCTGGAACTTTGTTTGGTTTCAAACACATCAGAACATAACCCTTCTGTAGCTTCTGTATCCATGCTATAATGCAGGGGGTCTCCAAACGTTTCAGGGTGAGGACTGCATCATATGTTTCGGGGGGGGGATACTCAGTGGATACTGAGGTTTCACTGTATTTATCCCCCTCAAGCAGGTTGCTGTGGGACCGTCTCCCAAGGGCCAGATAAAAATCTTCCAGGGGGGCAATTTGGCCCCAGACACTGCAGTAGGGTTACCTGAGTCTCTGCTAGCCATTTGGCCAGCACAGACTGAAGCCCTGAATCAGGCTACCCGGCCTGAATCAGGCCATAGGATCCAGCAATGGGGGCCACCGCTGGTCCCAACCACCTCCATGTAGGCCTGATCCTCCGCTCTCTCTGCCCAGTCCTGCCCCCTGCCCACCGCCCCCTGTCCCAAATCGCCTCACCATTGACCAGCACTGCTAGAGTGCTGGCCAGCCTCCCACTCAGCAATGAGGCCTGGCACTGACTGCCAACGCATGTGGTGCCATGAAAGTGCTTTACAGCACATTTGTGACACTTTTAGCCAGCAGTACATGAGTACTGCAGGAGTTCAGGCCTCCAGGATTGGGCCCTAAAGGTTGTTATTCTTTGGCTGCTACATAAGATCAATTAAATTCCGACAAAAAATATGAAATCTGACTCTTGGAAAAATGGGGTTGGCTAGAAACATACAAGGCATTACTATAAAAATCATTACTACTACAAGTCAGCAGTGGTGGACACTAGTGCTGAGCTGAGTGTAGGTGTTTTCAGCAGTGCCATCTGAAAATCCACAATGAGATTTGCGTCTTCCCCAATCTTGGCAAAGTGCTTGGCAAGAGAAGGCAGGCCATCTGAGGCCATGTTCAAAGATTAAATGCCATATGTTTTGTTTTGAACAAGTGGCTTCTTTTTGAGTGAGAACTTGACCCAGGGTTGACATTGGGTGGCTAGGCTGGACACTGGTCAAGCTTCCACAATCACCAGAGGCCCACTCGCTCAAACTAACCTCTGAAACATATCAGTGCTGATGGGAGTGCCAACTCACCATTCAGGGGGAGATGTCATTGGTGCAAGGCTTGCCCAGCAAAGTGGTGCTGGCATTGACTTTGTCCTCTGCGCCACATCCTAAATGGCAAATGCCATGCCAAAATTACCGTAACCCCAAGGATGGTTCTGCCCAGGGATCGTGCATGCTGCCCAGTGCTTAACACTGTCTCCTTGTCATGGTTTAAATCACAGCATTTCAAATATACTGATGATTTTTGACAGAATGTAACATCTTTGTGGATTAGAAAGCTCTCTCCTTTCCGGTCAATTCAATCCCCTTCTTACCTTCTCTTCCCTCCTCCCCATATTATGATGAATAAAATGCTTTCGTTCACTACACATCTTCCCGGGACATCTTCCTCTTAATCTTTTTCTGTCTAACTCAGTTTGACATGTCTCTAATACCTATTTAGTGCTGTCACCTCCGTCTAATACCTCAGCCCTCGGCAGATGGGTGTTTTTCTGCCGCACATCATCATAGGTGAAGAAGCAAGAAAATCGAGGGCAGATGGCACAGAATATGGGAACCATTTACTGAGAGCTTCATTTGTGGTAAACAGAAAAAAGCGACCCAATTTGCAGATCTCTAAAAAGTTGGAGTCAGAGTGCCATGCAGAATTCTTATTTTATGAGTATGGCAGCCTTGACTTTTCTATTCAAATACAGATAATGTACTGGATTTAGTGTTTGATGGCTTCCCACATTTATGGTTTTTTCCTCAAACTGCAGATTTTGCAATCTGCAGATATGCAGATACATACTACTACAGAAGTATTTAAAGAAAAAAAGGAAGATCACATATAATTTGACAGGTCTGTTGGTATCAGCAAAGGCCAGCCCTGCCTTGGAGCTTTAATATAGACAGATTGAGATATGAAAACAGTGAGGCGGGGAGGGAAAACTCAAAGCTTTGTTTGATGTTGCACAGGTTTTATTACTGAAAAGACAAGGCACTTCTTAAAACGAAAGAAAACAGCAACAAACTTCAGGAAAATGGCAAAGGTAGCCCCTATTGGTATGGTGAGATCAATGAAAGCAGGGGCGATCCGGGGGGGGGTCAGCACCTGGGGGCACACCACCAGAGGTGTGCCCACATGCGGGCCACCTCCAACCGGCTTTGCCACGATGAAGCAATTCAGTGAAGTGACCATGTGGGGGTTGTTTAAGCTGCGCACAAATGCTTCCCAGAGTGCCTTTACTGCGCCCACCCTGGTGAAGCCAATGTGGAAAGTGGCTGCACGCGCGATCGCTTCCCACAATGACACGGCAACCAATCACCACACTGGCTTTGCTGGGGCAGCTGCAGCACAGCCACTCTGGGAAGTGGTTGTGCATGGCTTAAACAAGCCTTGTGTGGTCGCTTCTCTGAGTGGCTTTGTCGGGCCAGCTGCAGCACGACCGCTTCTTGAAATTCCTCGAAAGAGCAAGTAGAGCTTTGTAGCCACGTTTGGTCGCTCAGAGAAGCAGCCGCAAAAGCTGCTTCTCGGAGCGGCCAGATGCAGCTATGAAGCTGCAGCCAAGAGGCCCTTTGGAGCATGCTCAGTAGTTCCAAAAAGTGGCTTCAGTGGAAGCCACCTCCTGGAGCAACCCGGAACTTTGGTTGGGGGCAGGCAGCATCTCCGTCGCTCTCTCTCAGCCCAGCACTCCAGGGCATTTGCCCCCCTTGCCCTCCTCAGGTCCACCAGTGCATGAAAGGACCCTATAACCCCACCCTGGCTGTGGCCTGCTCAGCTGCAGATCAGACTGTCCACTACTACAACTTACATCACATTTTCCAAAACGCAATCTTTTTCAGTGGAAATCAGTCCACACATTCTGTTGTGAGTAATTAAGTGCTGAGCAATAAGAACTTAGACACAGTCCTAACATGGAGTTAGACCAGCATAATCCCCTTGTGCTGGCCCAGCATTTGTACCACCTCGGACTCAGAGAGGATGGTGTTCCTCCATGAGAGCCCAATCCATACCTAAGAGCCCAATCCTGTCCTGCACCAGCACTGCTGATGGAGTGTACATTGTTTGCTATGGGTGAGTGGGGGAACCTCTTCGTACCTACCTGGTCTCAAATGGGTCTCCTTGGACCTATGCTGGCTCTTTGGCTGGTGTCCAGAGGGACTCCTGGAGTTGGGTTCAGGCCAGGAAGTGGGTTTGGATCTTGGCATGTGTGGCTGCCACGGAGATCTTCCCCCCTCCTCCTGCCACCATCTTGGACCACTCCCCATCCCGATCCACCTATAAACACTGGTTAAGACTTAGCCTTGAGAATAGTTCCAGCTGCTGAAAAGGCTAACCCTTTTTTCAAAAAACACAACAGTTTGGCTTTTCAGCAGTAGGAACTGAGGTGGTGGACATCAAAGTTCCACCAGCAGTGGGACATCAATAAGTGTAGGAAACCTACATCAAGAGATGCCAGAGAGAGAGAGAGAGAGAGAGAGAGAGAGAGAGAGAGAGAGAGTTTCCCATTGCTAGAGGCGGGGCTAATTATAAAGAATGCAATCCCAGTTGCACCTAGCTATCCACTGAACTGGATACCACACTTTAAAAAAAATTATTGGTTAGTGGAAAAAAATTATTGGTTAGTGGAAAAAAATTAAACATAAAACTGAAACATAATAATGCACAAAGAAAACAACAAAAGAAAAAATAAAGAAATATATGTATTTGCCATAGTTGAGCTATATGAAAATACAGAAAAATTCAAGGAATCTGGTACTACTGTATACTAATCCAGCAATATACATGATAATCCATGCTCCATTGTTTGTTAAAAACCCAAAACACCATCTTTTGGGGGTTAAAATATTTAACTAACACAGCGTTTTGGTATTTAAGATATTTTCCAAAGATTACAACTGATTATTTTTCCAATTAGAAATAATACTGTGGCTGCATCTGCTGACACTGAGGGCGCAATCCTAAAAAGCGCTGGACTGGTGAGGCCGATGGGTCAGCGCCATATCCGAAGCTGTTTAGGAGAGGCTGGAGCCTCCCTGTGGCAAGGGAGCGCGTGCTCCAGCCTCCCCTATGTGCTCCTCGGATCTGCGCTTGCTAAAGAGCGGGCGCAGATCTGAGGAGACCGCGCGGCCTGAATCGGGGCCTCGTTGCCTCACTGACGGGCTTAGGAAGTGGCCGTACGGCCACCTCCCAAGCCCGTTCAGGTCCCGCCTCCCCCTTCCCACCAATCCCCGTCCCGATACGGCACAGAGAATCCCTCGCACCAACTGGCTTCATTGTGTCAGAGCTCCGCCCCCTCTAGGATTGTGCCTCTATCACCTGCTTAGTATACTTTAAACAGTGGTTCCCAAACTGTGGGTTGGGACCCACCAGTGTTTTGCAAGCCAATTTCAGGTGAGTCGCAAAACACCTAGAGCAGCCATATAGGAAATATGGGGAGAAGCGATGCTGAAAAGGGCTGTGTGGTTGTTTTGCTTGTGTCGAGGTTGTAAATAGGCTTTTTTCTTTCTTTCTGGTTCACTTTGCTATTGGAAAATGGCTGAGAAATAACCCAACTTATTGTTGCATCTCTGGAAAGCAGCAGGCTGTGGTGTCACAATGATGGCACTTCTGGCCATATCATTACTTCCGGTGGGTCCTGGACAGATTGTCATTCGAAAAAGTGCACCCCGGTGCTAAAACGGCACCCCAGCACCAGCCGGCACCCCTGCATCAGCACTAGAGCTCCCAGGCCAATGCTAGCAGTAGCGTCAGTCTGAGAACATGGGCGTCGAGCATCCAAGGCCTTGTCCCCAGGCTGCGCGGCCCCAATTCACACTGTGCAGCTTCCTCGGTTCTGCGCCTGCTAAATAGCAGGCACAGACCAAGGAACCCATAGGGGAGGTACGAGTGGCCTTCCAAGCTGCGCTGGATGCAGCACAGGCCCGCCGGCCTGCCTGCTCCAGCGCAGCTTCGAATTGGGCTGCCCAACTGAATACTAAAACAAAACAAAAAAATCAACTTAGGCTTTTAAACACTTGAGCAACCCAACCTATTTTTGAGGCAAACAGTATCACACAACCACTGAAAACTAACCCTGCTCTCTTCTCTTTTCGAAAACTAAACAAACATATGCACAAGCAAAAGCTAAATTTGCAACCAACCAACCGAGGATTGGCTTCAAATCATCTCTTTGTCACTGTAATTGATTAAAAGCCACATGAAAATTGATAACACAATTTTCTGTGAGAGAGCTTGCATGCGGCACAAACTCTCAAGAGCGCTATTGGCTTTGTCTATTGACTTCCTTCCAGATCAACCTTTTTAAGAGTACATTAGTCAGTTTGCTAATAAACTTAAAATGCACCCTAATTACTTTAATGAGTTCGATACACAGCATTAATGTAATATTGTGACCTGAGAATTTAGCCCTACTATTATCATACACTGGGACAAATATCAAACCTAGTCAATTGTGTTTTGTTTCTAGTCACTACTACTACTTTTAAAGGTCTTTTTCTAAAATATAAGTTTTATTTTATAATGAAGGCAGTTACAGTAAGGTTACAGTGATTACAGCATTTTAGAGAAAATCCCTGCTCATGTTTTCCCAACTCTTGCATGCCCCATGGCACAAAATGGAACTTAAGTATCCTCAACGTGATCTTGCATCTGCATGTATTGAAAGGAGTGAGAATATACACATACAGAACTCCCCTATTATATCAAAGCAAATGGAAATTGAAATTTATTAACTATGGTTATCTTGTGCTCAAACTAAAAACCAAAGAAGTGTGTGCGTGTGGGGGGGGGAGACCAATGGAAAAGAGATACTTTTTTCCCAATGCACTAAGGAAATTTTGCTTATTTCCTTTATTTAAAAAATTATTTGTTTCCTTGTCACTAATTGCATCAGCATCTCTAACCAAGATGCTGATTAGCTGCTCTCTCTTGGCAGAGCAACAACATCCTTCTACAAAGAAAATCCTCCAGGCCTTCTGAATATCAGAGAAGGCCCATACACAGGTGTAAAAACTAAATCTGAAAGTGACAACAGTACAACTTCCTTCACTTTCCTTTTCACACACAGAGTGCAATCCTAACTTGAGCAGGTGCAGGCAAGTTAGCCAAGTTAGGAGGCAGCAGCAGCAGCTTAGCATGTAATGGGGCAAGCCACAGATAGCCTGCTTGGATTTGCAAAATTGTAGACACAAATCCAAGCCTCCCACAACAGCCCAAACTGGGGCCGCGCAGGATGGGACTGGGGCTTTAGATGCGGCCGTTAGATCGCATCCAAACTCCACTCTTTCTCTGGGTCTCCCCACCCACAAAGATGACCTCCCCCAGCCCCCAGGGCACCCCTTCCCACCTTTTCCCCACCTAGAAAAGCCCCTGTGCTGGCTGAACTTGGCCAGCGCAGGGGCAGCTTACTGGCTGGCTCCGCAGGCATGACTGGGTTGATGCATGAGCTGCATCTTCGGCCCAGCGCCACTCCAGCTGGTGCAGACATGCTTTACAGCACGTTTGCAACAGCCTTGGACCAACACAAGGTACATGTGTTATCTTAGTGGGTGTCTTGGATTGCACCCACAAATTCCTAAACTTCCCTGGTTGGCTTATTTCTTTTCCTCTTTTTCTTCCATTGAGAGTTTTTCAACCTAGTGGGTTGAGACCCACTAGGTGGGTCATGAGCCAATTTCAGGCATGTTGCATAGCACCTAGTGTAGGCATTGTTGAAAATATGGGAAGATAAGATGCTGGACAGGGGGAGGGCTGTGTGGTTATTTTGCTTGTGTTGTAAATAGGCTCTTTTTCTTTCTGAGTCACTTTACTTTTGGAAAACGGCTGAGAAAAACCCAACTTATTGCGTTTTCAGGAAAGTAGCAGGGTCTGGTGTCACAATGATGGCACTTCCAGCCATGACATCACTTCTGGTGCGCCCTGGACAGATTGTCATTCTTAAAAGTGGGTTCCAGAGAAGGCTACAGACCCATGGGTGGAGAGGAGACACAGAAGTTAGGCTGCATCCAAACGTCCTTCCCTGGGCTGGGCAGCCCCGATTTGGGCCGCTCCTGGCTGCGCGAACTTGCACCTGCTATTTTGCTGGTGCAAATCTAAGTAGCACTATTAGGCTATGTGCAGCTTACTGTGGGGCAAGGGGACATTCGTCCCCTTGCGCCACGCTAGGCTGCTGCCGCCTCCTATCTTGGTTAGGATGCAGCGCAGATCAGCTGGCTTGCCTGCTCCAGTGCAGATGAGGATTGCGCTCTAAGTTGATCAGCAGAGCTGTCACGCAGAGGTGCAGGCGCAGATCTGAGCAGCCCTATGGGGTGGCTGGGGCTTACCCCAGGGTTAGGGGACAAACGTACCCTTGCCCCACAGTAAGCTCCGGATACAGCAAAACTGCGTTGGATGCAGCGCTGGCTTGCCAATTCCAGCGCAGGTTAGGATTGTGGTATCAGTCACTTATCTTTGAGAAATCCTGGGGGACAGGGGACGTGCCACTCAACTGGAAATGGGCTACTGAAGTCCCCATCTTTTAAAAGGGGAAAAGGAAAACCTAGGAAATTATTGGCCCGTCAGTCTGACTTCAATACGGGAGAAGATATTAGAACAAATGCTACAACATACAATTTTGCACACAACTAGACAACAACTTAGTGATTAGTTGCACTGAAAATGGATTTGTAAAAAATAAATATTGCCAGACAAATCTCATCTCCTTTTCCGATCGAGTGACTAGCTTACTGGATGGTGGGAATGCTGTGTATGTAATTTATCTTGACTTAGTAAAGCATTTGACAAGGTTTCACATGACACCTTGTCATAGGTTCCATGGCGGCCACGGGAGGGGGGAGGCTCTTACCCTGCGATGGGCCCAATCCCGGGTCGGACAAGAAACAGCAGGCACGAGGCGAGAAGGATGTCTGCTAAAGCATTTTAATGAGGTAAGTGCCTTTACATTCATCTGAGCAGTACCCTGTGCTCTCTAGCTTCACCTCCTCAAGAGGCCACATTCCATTCACGGGCCTCTGGTACATCTTCACACGGACCGCCGGCGACCTTGTGGCACAGTAGGTACAGGTTGTCGGAGCCGGGCCAGGGCGGGTTGGCGAGTCTCGGCCCCTACAGCTGGTCTTGGCTTTGGCCTGGCGGCCGGGATGAGCAAGCTCCCGTGGGGGAGCGCGAGGTGCCAAGGCAACGAGGTGGCTGGCCGCTGGACCAGACCACCTGCAGGGTATGGGTTAGGCCAGGGGGCCTGGTAACCCCTCAGGAGCGGGGCTCGGGAGTCCCCTTTCAGGTGATGGGCAGGGGCGAGGACGGGAGTCCAATCCGCCTTGCCGGAGGTCGCCCTTTCTCTCTTCCAGCAGCTTGAGGAAGAGCGACCTCCGTCCCCGCCGGCTGGGCTCCATATGAGCTCTCCAGCCTCAATGGGAGGGCTCGCCCCTCCTAGCCCCGCCCCCAGGCCAAGGTCTCATGGGATCTCGGCCTGCCTACCAGCACTGGCGATGACATCATCGCCGAGCGCCGGGCTGGAGGGAGGCCTGCGCGGCGGTGCCCCAGGTTTCCCCAGCGTGGCGCTGCTTTGCGTGGTCTCAACGGCCTTCCAGGACGAGGCCAGTTGGGCGGGCGCCATGGTAGGACCAGCAGCGCCCCAGACCACTGTGTCAGGCCAGGCCAGTCGGCCTTTGTCCCTGTGTCCCGGCCTGTGCACGTCGGTGCGGCTGGGCCCGCTGCGCCGCAAGACCGCTCCGGAGCTCCCCGACAGCCCCGTGGATCTGAGTAGGTACCCCCCTGGGTCGGCGTCGCCATGGGGGGACACACACCTTAATCAGCAGTTTAGAAAAAAATATGGACTAGATATTGTTAGGTGGATTCACAACAGGTTAGACAACCATACACAAAGGGTGATCATCAATGGCTTTGCGTCAACCTGGAGCATGGGTTTGAGAGGGATTCCCCAGAGCTCTGTCTTAGGGCCAATTCTCATTAGTATCTTCATAAATGACTTGAATGAAGGGGCTGACGTGTGAGATGAAAAAGCAGTGTGGTGTGGCTGCAAAAAAGGCAAATGCAATTTTAGCCTGCATTAATAGAACTGGAGCATCCAAGTCACAATAAGTTGTTGTTCTGCTTTACTCTGCATTGGTGAGACATCACCTGGAGTAATGCATTCAATTCTAGGCACCTCAGTTCAATGAAGATGCAGCCAAACTGAAGCAGGTTCAGAGAAGAGCAACAAATATGATCAGAGGGCACTCTTCAAATACCTGAACGGCTGTCATACAGAATAAGGGACAAAGTTGTTCTTACCTGCTTCTGAGAATAGAATTAGATCCAATGGGTACAAACTACAAGAAAGGAGATTCCGGCTGGACATCAGGAAGAAATTCTGATGTTCAACAGTAGAACAGTAGTGGATTCTCCCTCACTGGAGACCTTCAAGCAGAGGTTTGACAAGCACCTGCTGGAGATGCTCTAGAAGGATTTCCTGTTCCGGGCAGTGGGTTGGACTAGATGTAGGTCCCTTCCAACTCTATGATTCTCACCAACTCCTCACCAACTTCTCAACAGAAATCACTCTTCACTTAGTCAGATTGATGTTTTGTTTGTTTGTTTTAGGTGTCTGCCTTACAGATGCATGTAGCTTTTTCCTTTTCCTTGATGGATCATTTTCTGCATGATAGAACAAACGGCATTCTATACTGAACTCCAAAGGCAGTACAACCAGTGAAGTACTGTATGCTATTTCAAAACAAATGCAGGATATGAGATAGTTTTTAACAGAGCACACAGATGGATGAGCCTTTCTGAAGTACAATATGGAAGATTCAGTATGCACATATTCTGCAAACAATTCTGGTACAAAGAAGTTAAGTTCTAATTTTTAGTTGTTGACTGTAACAATTACATTTAGGTGGAAAACAGATGTTAACCATGAATACAGCATAATGCTAAGGACATGCAATTGCCAAAATCTATAACCTTTTGGGGTACTGGAGATCATTTTGGAACACTCATTTCTTTTTTCACTTGCATGATAATGTAAAGCAGGATGTCTGATATAGGAACCCTTAAATACTGAGTTTAGATTAGGGCTGAATGCCTGAGAAATGATATTCTCAAACAATAACTTCAGAGTAAGATTGATGCCAATCTCGGGCAAATGACCATTATTGTGGTGAAAGCCCTTCATAATTAGCATTGGAAAATAGAGTGGAAGACTAATTTTATACTGGAAGTGCCAATAAGTAGAGGCAGTCTAAAATGGTTTTATTTTTACAGGGATGGCAGTATTATCCAAAAGTAAAAATTGATGAAAGCACTGTTTTGTGTTTTTATTCAAAAAATTACATTTTAATCAATAAAGCATTTTTCTAAATTTTATGTAATATAGGTTCCATACTGCCAGCAGATATTGTCATAGGCAAAAAAGGCATGAAACATCCACCCAAAAATAATGAGACAGATGTGTAGGCAAAATGGGTCACTTTTGAGGCAGTTGGCCAACCAGCCTACAGCGACCGATTTCAAAATATAGCATATTAATTAACCCTAAGAAATCACTGTGTGCACACTGAACCTAACGCTGTTGGACTCAAAGGAAACACCAAAACGTTTCAAACATTGAGAAAACACCTACTTACTACTGCAGGAAATCACAATTTAGCACCTTGATGAATTGGTAAAAAAACTGAAGATACAGCCACTTAATACAATAGAACTGAACACAGCATTGAAATGCTTTTGAAAACACTGCCAACTAAAACAGTGCCACTGCCACTTTAAATACCTTCTAAAAGTAATGCAGAAGCATTGTAAACCAGCTTACTTCAACAGACCCTGCAGCCTTCCCTTCCACACAAGCCTTTATAATGCAACAGTATTTTAAAAGGCTCTTCCAAGTTAGGAGTTTACGAGCATGCTCAGTAGATTCTAAACATGCTGGGAGAAAATAGCAGGAGCACCTTGCAGCGGAGGAATATAAACAAAGAAAACGAGGAACAAAGCACAGCCCTGAGTGCAGTCAATGGCTTGCAAATTGCACTGAGCACTCAAAATGGTCCAAAGACTCTTTGCAACACAATCAGCAAGCAGTTAAAAGGTAAATTTAATGTTATTTTGTAGATGCAGCAGGATATCGCATTTTGTGGTTTAAAGAGCCCAATTTCGTGTTATATCGCTGTATTTTGCAATTACCATTTTGGACTGCCCCTACCAATAAGTAATGTACTTCCTTGAATCTAGCTGATAGTCATCTTGATAGTCACTTAGATCAACCTTGATCCTCCCTTTCAAAAAGGCCCCCACTCCTCGCCTTTTGTTCAGTTTGTAACATACCCCTTAATCATACTTCTTTTAATTTGCAACACAAATCCTTGTTATCCCATCTCTTGTTCTCTGTCTTTCTACTCTAAAAATGATGTGGCAGAAAGGGATTATCCCAACCCTTTATGCTGCCAATCTCTGGGATGATTCTTGTAATACTGTTGCAAAATGGACGTATGACAGATCATACATGTTTACTGCTTTGTCTCACCCCAAGTAAAATGATCTTGATTGACACAGAAATGTAGTCTTCATTCTGTATCAAACACTTGATAAAAAACCTAGGAATTTTCCTCCTAGGGGAGGAAAAAAACCTAGGAATTCTTACCTTGTGAATATCCTATGGGAATGCCCTACTTACTCCAGAAGGCAGGGCCGGATGAAGACCAAAGGCTCCTCCCAGTAGGAGGGCACCCCAGTCCCCAGTCCGGAACTGAAAAGCAGGAATCCTCCTTTCTCCAACTGCGTTTCTCTGTAACCAACCTACTATATGTCCCTACCTGTAAGACTGGGATGACTGAGAAAAGACCAGACAAAAATCAATAGCAACAAACATAGAAGCCAGTATACAGGGGTAGGTGAGGGGTACGTGAGGAAAACATAACCTTTTCCCAAGGGCGAGACCTGAGAAATTAGCCTCATTCTCCATATCCCTAGATCCCTATAAGTTACCTGCCAAGCCTAGATGCGGCAGACCGAGTGCCTGCCTTCCTCATCCCAAGAAGATTCACCAGGTAAGAATTCCTAATTTTCTCTGGGAGGAGGAGGGAGGGCACTCGTCATCTATGGGATGTATCAGAGCAGTACTGTAAGGGGTGGGACAGGTGAAGGCAGATGCTTATACCTCCACCACCTTCTGCAGGACCCTACTGTCAAAGCTAGCCATGGCAGAAACTGCCGCATCCACCCTGCAGTGCGTGGTAAAGGTATGTACTGAGGACCCTGTGGCTGCCTTGCAAATGTCTGCTAACAGTTGTAGCCCTCAAAAGCTGCCGAAGTGGCGGCCCGCCCATATCAAATGGGCCTTAATCCCTGCAGGGGCCTCTCATCCCACAGCCAAATAAGCAGCATCGATGGCAGCCGGCAGCCACCCGAACAAGCTTGATACAGACGCCCCGCTACCCTTTGATGCGCCCCTGAAGGTTACAAACAGCATGTCTATCTTATGGAACCCCTTGGTACATTCAGTATAAAACCTCAAGGCCCGCCGCGTGTGCCAGGTTGTATGGGCTGTGGGCAGAAGAAGGGCAAAACGATCTCCTGAGCCCTGTGGAACACAGAATTTACCTTTGCCATGAAAGTCGGATTGGGTCGCAACACTACCCTACCCATATAGAACACACACAGGTTAGCATTGGTGGATAGCCAATGGATCAAAGGGTTTATAAGTGAGAGCACTTAGCACCAATTTGGGTACCTATGAATTGTGGGAGAACTGAACAGTGATAACCGCTACAAGAACCTTTTGATATGGGGTTGACTAGATATCTTCGTCCCCCGCCCAGTTCCCAATATGCTGTTTAGGGTAGCCACCTGTCATTTTAGGGTATTAGTGCTGAGCCCCCTGCTGAGTCCCCCCTGCAAAAACTCTAGGATGTGTTTAATTTTTGGTTTAAGCTCCCTAACTCCTCTGCTGTGGCACCAGTAGACAAACCTCTTCCAAGTCCTGTTATATGTGTGTTTGGTAAGCTCCCTTCTGGAAGCTAGCATAGTGTTCTGTGCTACTCCTCTGGAATACCCATTGTGCCGCAGCACTTGCTGCTCATTCTCCAAGCCGCTAGGTGGTACATCTGCAGTCTGGGATGTACTAAGGGACCCTGGGCGAGCATGTTTGATCTGCTTGGTAGAGTCCAACTGTACCTGGGGGAAAGGTATTAGTAACTGTGGGTGCCTGGGCATCCTGGACCACCTGGGTGCCATGAGTATCACCTCTGCTCAGAGTTGCTGAATCCTTTGAAGCACTGGGGCAGAAGGGGTACAGGGGAAAAGCGCATAGCAGTCCTATTGGCTATTCGCAGCTCAGTGCACCTGAGTTGCTTCTTCGAATTGATAGCAAACCTTTTACACAGCTCTCTTTGCCCATTATGCTACATGCACAAATGCTAGGGTGTGACCTGTGGTGCAATCTCACTTCCAAGCCATGCTTTCATGGCTTTACATTCTTCATGGCTTTACATCCTAAATCAGCTATTTTCAACCTTTTTCATCTCACAGCACACTGACAAGGCACTAAAAAATTTCAAGGCACACCCATTAATGAAGCATCTACACTGCTTGTGGCCCTACTAAGAAAATGGCCCTCTCCCAAACTCCTGCAGCACACCTGCAGACTATTCATGGCATACCAATGTGCCACAGCACACTGGTTGAAAATTGCTGTCCTAAATGAATGGAATTTAGAAGGCAAGACTAGCATTGCATGATTCCATGGATGCAGCAAAAGAGCATTGAATTCAGCTTCTTGAGAATCTCTCAGCTCTTGGCTGCAAAGTTATGCTTGAAAGTGTGTGGGTCAAGCAGGGTGAAATCTCAGAAACCAGAGTGAGGTTGTTTCAGCCCTAATAGTTTTCCACTGCCAAGGAGACGGTGGGCTAGTGCTCTGCATAGCTCCTTGCCCCATCCCCTTTGAATTTATATACTTTTACAGAGTCTGAATAAGCTACACAGGTTGCAGAGGGCAGCTTTTTTCGGATGCATAATTTGGGTTACCGTGGCTCAGGATTTTGAAATTAAGAGCTCTGTTTTCCATTTTAGGCTCATCCTAGTAGCTGCAAAGAGGTGTGTTTCACCCACAGGTATAGTCCTCTATATGAAGTAGTATTGAACAGATTTTTTTTTCCCCCAAGCATATCCCTTTGATTTCAGTAGATTGGCAGAAGTGAACTCTTTGGCACTCTGACATTTCTGCAGCTGCTTCAAACAAAAAAAAGAGGGGAGGGAGAGTCAGACTTTTTATTGAATTTAATATAAAACCTAAACAAACCCAGTAACATACTCCTTGGGCTATTTTATTTGATATTGAATTTGATACAAACATCAATTTGGGAGACTTTCTTTTTTGCCTATTTGGATTAGCAGGGCCGTCATCTTTCCAATGTGCTGCAAATATTTGTGCTAGAAAGTCGTGCCAACACATGAATCTACTGAGGAAAGAAAGATTTTTAGCTCCATAAATGAGATTTAGAGCCGATTACTATCCATTTCTCCCCCTGCTGTTGTAGTGGTGCCAAAATTGTTCCCTTATCCAGGGGTAAACCTCTGCCGTTCAGGGGATCAACTTGGGCCTGCACTAGCTAAATAGCTGGCAGAGGTCCACATGGACCTGTGCAGCAGGATTGAGTCTGGGAATAGGGTTAGGATTCAGAAGTCACCACTGCTACCAAACTCACCTCTTTCCAGACACGATCCACCCATCCCATGCCCTCTCCATACCCTATTCCACCCATTCCCTGTCCCATTACACCTTCCCCTACCCTCTCCCACATTGTCCACTGATATATCTGCTAGTGGTGAAAGAGGCGACAATACAGATGGGAAGGCATTGGTCTTCCTGGCTGCATGCTGAGTAGAGTGCTGTCAGAGTGCTTTTTACAGCTGATGCTAACTGCTTTACAGCAGTCAGCACCAGTGAAGGATTGGGCTCTTTGAATGATGTTATGTTTAGCATCCACCAGCTAGGCTACCTTCCATGACCAAATATATATATATGTATGTATGTATGTATGTATTTATTTATTTATTTATTTAATTATTTAATTATTTAATTAATTATCCAACATATGCCTTAGCCCAAATATGCATGCATTTTTTTTAACCTGTTGGTTAGCCATACTCCTCAAATCTGTCTACCCACTCACTTCTATTGCTCCTCTGACTGGAAGAAGGAAGAAGGGGACAGAACACAAGGGGAAATGTCAAAGAGAGGAAAAAGGTGGGCACTAGCTAATGTTCGGACACACACCTTTCCTCACCCCCAAATTTCCTCTTTCACTCTGTCCCCATCTTCCTTTTGCAACCAAGGGAGGCAAACACATCCTCAGGTACAAGGGAGGCAGCATTTCTCCGGCCACCTGAGGCACTGTGAAACTTGAGCCCACCCTGGTCAGCCGCTCTACATAAGACAAAGGGACAAGAAGACACAATTTGGGAAGCAATACTTGCAAATTGCTTCCGGAATTTCTGGAACAACCAACTGGTTTCAAATTGGGAAAGGAGAACGACAAGGCTGTATACTGTCACCCTGCTTATTTAACTTATATGCAGAGTACATCACAAGGAAGGCAGGGCTGGATGATTCACAAGCTGGAATCAAGATTGCTGGGAGAAATAGCAACAACCTCAGATATGCAGACGATACCACTCTAATGGCAGAAAGTGAGGAAGACCTAAAGAACCTTCCGGTGAGGGTGAAAGAGGAAAGTGCCAAAATTGGCTTGAAGCTCAATATTAAAAAAAACTAAGATCATGGCAACCACTCCCATCACTTCCTGGCAAATAGAAGGGGAAGAAATGGAAGCAGTGACAGACTTTATCTTCCTGGGCTCCAAGATCACCGCAGATGGTGAAATTAATTGCAGCCATGAAATTAAAAGATGTTTACTTCTTGGGAGGAAAGCTATGGCGAACCTAGACAACTTAATCAAAAGCCGAGACATCACCCTGCCACCAAAGTTCGCATAGTCAAAGCTATGGTTTTCCCAGTAGCAATGTATGGCTGGACCATAAGGAAGGCAGAGCGCCGAAAAATAGATGCTTTCGAATCATGGTGTTGGAGAAGACTCTTGAGAGTCCCCTGGACTGCAAGAAGATCCAATCGGTCAATCCTCCAGGAAGTCAAGCCTGATTGCTCCCTGGAAGGACAAATCCTGAAGCTGAAGCTCAAGTACTTTGGCTACCTCATGAGAAGAGAGGACTCTCATGCTGAAAAGACCCTCATGCTGGGAAAGATTGAAGGCAAAAGGAGAAGGGGGCGGCAGAGGATGAGATGGTTAGTGTCACCGAAGCAATGAACATGAAATTGGGCGAACTCAGGAAGCTAGTGGAGGACAGGGAGGCCTGGCGTGCTGTGGTCCATGGGGTCGCGAAGAGTCGGACACGACTTAGCGACTGAACAACAACTTGCAAATTGTATTTCCCTTTCTGGTGGTCATTTGCTGGTGGGTTTTTTTTTCTGCCACTTTTAAAGATTTTGAGCCCTTTTGGGATAGGGAACCATTTATTTTGCTATGTAAACCACTTCATGAAATTTTGTTGAAAGTAGAATATAAATAAATGCATTCTCCCATGCTCCACAACTCAAGTGACCACATTTAACTTCGCCTTGCCATTTTTTGTGGCTCTTAATCATTATTCAGCATTTCAAGTAACATCTGTGCTGTTGATAAGTAACTGTTTACAAGTAAACAGTTGGAAGCTGATTTATTGGAAGCTGATTCCCCACCCCCACCCCGTGATATTCTTCTACTGGTCACAGCCAATATCAAAATAGATTCTTTGGAACTGTTGTGTTAAACCTTGATATAAATAATCGTATATTTCCTGATACAAATAATGGTATATTTAACACTATAACTTGGTTTTTGTATAACTACAGGAAGTCAAGCCTGATTGCTCCCTGGAAGGACAAATCCTGAAGCTGAAGCTCAAATACTTTGGCCACCTCATGAGAAGAGAGGACTCTCATGCTGGGAAAGATTGAAGGCAAAAGGAGAAGGGGGCGGCAGAGGATGAGATGGTTAGATAGTGTCACCGAAGCGATGAACATGAAATTGGGGAACTTCAGAAGCTAGTGGAGGACAGGGAGGCCTGGCAAGCTGTGGTCCATGGGGTCGCAAGGAGTCAGACATGACTTAGTGACTGAACAACAACAACAATGTTGTTTCGTTTTTCGTTTTTTTATTTTCTTTTTTTTCATAAAATTGTTTTATTCTATTTTGAGTTCATAAAATTTGTTTTTCTATATAGTTACCTGCCTTGAGCATTTGCTCCTGCAAATGGAAAGGCAGGATACAAATCTTTAAAATCAATAATAATAAATAATATTAAAACTATCCAAAGCAAGTAGGTGCTGATAACTAAATTGTTAATTGGAAATCCTGCACAGATGTTGAAATGCCATTTCAATATAAGGAAGCCTTTTCCCTATGTGATAAAGAACTGCTACAAATGAATATGTTCTATTTGCATTGGAACTAGTTTGATGTAGCTACTATGGCCTATGTGTGTCTATAAAAATGGGCCATGGGGGAGGAAGGAACCATGGATAATACATAGCATGTGTAGTACCTGTGTGTCCATTTGTCAAGCGTTACCAAAGTAGCACAAGACCAAACCACAAAGAACTAAGTAATACACCACTCTAGTAATACACAAACTGGGCTACATGGTTCACTTATGAATTCTAATGAGAATTCTGTCTGCCCCTCAAGAATACCTGCTACATTTTACTTGCCATCTCAGAACAGGATAAATTACAAAATGTGACCACTTCTTCTGGGTTTTTTCCCCTTCAAAATTACAATATTCCATATTCAGTTCCATCAATGAAAGCACTTATGCATCCTCCAATGGAGAGGAGTGAGGTTGCCTACGTATCAGGTATCAATAATGTAGCTACAGTGGGGGTGCAGTAAGTACTACCGATGCCACAACATGCTGTGTAAGCGAAAATTCCCACTACTGTAGTGGGATCCTTCCCACTGTAGAATGGCTAAAATGGCAAGGGGGAGGGGCTGCTTACATGGTGCATACCTCTAACCCCCACTGCAAAACCAGAGAGTGATCAAGAATCAAATTCATGCTACTCAAATAATTGACTGCAACTGCCAACTTTCAAAGAGAAATATTATAGAAGACTTCATCATGTCCATAATGTCTGCTTCACTATCCTTTTTCATTTTATATTAGAAATCTAAACTAACTGTTTTGCATGTGTGCAATATTAGTAGCAAGCCTAAAGCACTGTGGCCTTTATTATATAAGCTTTGAGCTCTGAAGCCAGTGACAGAAGCATTGCCAAGAGTCAATTCTGAGCCTCTTTTCTGTGCAGGTCTGTTTGGCCTGAGAACAGCATGCATATAACATTGGCTTGAATTAACAAAGAATATTCATTTGGGTCACTGAGCGACTGCTAATGGAATTCTAATAGAAGTCACCATAATTCAAGCTCTGCAGCTCTTTCAAGCAAGATGGCTGGAGGATCCAGGTATTCCTTTCTGAAGCCAGTTCCAGAATGCTGTTTCCTGATGGACGAGAGTTTCTTTCTCTTTCATTTCAGCTGCTACTTAGATCCAATCATGTTATGGATTCTATCTAATTTTCCAGAACTGATGAAATAATGCCAATGGGGCACGTGCTGCATCTTGCATTGGTGGGACCGTCACGGAGGCCTCCTCAAGGTAGTATTTGTTCCCTTACCAAGGGGCTGCATCAGATTGGGCCCACAGTGAGTATATGCCAATACACCACTTATACCAGTAGTGCCAATTCAAATATTCATTTGTACTGCAAATTTCCAAGTATTTGACCAATCCCTACTTTTGTTGTACCCAAGAAACCAAAATGTGGATTTAACAAAGCCAACCATTCTACTAATTATTCTTAGCTATGATGCCCATATGGAGCACGTATGTTCCAAAGCAGTATGTCAGTAAATGTTAGTTGCTGGGAGGCAGGATTAGTGGAAGGTTACAGCCGGAATGTTCTGCTGATCTCATACTATCATTGTTGAGCTTATGCCCCAGTACTGATGTTCCCACTGTTTTGTTCACTATGAAGGCTACTCCATTTCTTCTAAGGGATTCCTGCCCACAATAGTAGATATCATGCTCATCTGAATTAAATTCTCACATTCCTGTCCATTCTCACATTCCTGTCCATTCTCACATTCCTGTTCACTAATTCTCATGATGTCGATGTTCAGTCTTGACATCACGTTTGACCACATCTAGCTTACCTTGATTCATAGAATTGACATTCCAGGTTCCTATGCAGTACTGTTCTTTGCAGCATTGTACTTCCCTTTCATTACCAGACATATCCACAGCTGAGCTTCCTTCTAGTTTTGGCCTAGCTACTTCATTCTTTCTGGAGCTACTTGTACTCGTCTTCTGCTCTTCCCCAGTAGCATAATGGACGCCTTCTGATCTGAGGGGCTCATCTTCTGGCATCATATCTTTTAGCCTTTTAATACTGTAGTCCATGGGGTTTTGGGGGCAAGGGTACTGGAATGGGTTGCCATTTCCTTCTCCAGTGGACCACATTTAGAGTGCAATCCTACCCAGCACTGGAATGGCAAGGCTGGTTGGCCAGTGCCATATCCAACGCTGGGTTGGGGGAGGCTACCTCCCGTGGCAAGGGAGCATGTGCTTCCTTACCATAGGGGAGGCTCCAGCCTCCCCTATGCACTCCTCGGATCCGCAGATCCGAGGAGACCATGCGGCCCGAATTGGGGCCATGCGGCCTCTTAAACAGACCTAGGATTCGGCCTTATGGCCGAATCCGAGACACGCCCATGTCCCGCCCAAGTCCCTGTAAATCACAGGCTCATATGCCCTCTAATCAGCCCAGGACCCACATGAGTTGTGATTTTTTTTCCAGCAGCATGTGACCTTAAGCACTTTCATACAACGCCACAAGGGACACAACCACTACTACTAGTCTGGGATTACAGCTAAGAGTACAGCCTCTTAACTTTTAATCTACCCAGGCTAAACAAGGCCCAAACTACAGGGACTTTTTCCAAGTTGTAAACTTGGTAGTTTGTAAGCGTGCCAAATTAGAAAATAACTCAATCTAATCTGATTCCAAATACACACACAGCTTTATGGATTTGACTGTAATTTATTTATAAAACAGAAGGTTACAAAACTAGGAAGGCATCTAAGGACTAAAAGAGACTCACTTTAAAATAAAACAAAGAACTAGGCTCCTACCACTGACTAGGCCCTGTTTGTTCACCTTGTCCTCAAGTCCAAGAAGACAGCGGAGCATCTTGGACTGGCATGAAGAGAGCGGTCTGAAGCTTGAGAAGGTCTTTTCAAGTCTGGTGATCTTCTTGGATAATGGTCCGGAGAAGTCTTGAAGCTCTCTAGGTCTTGATGGTGGGTGGGCTGTTATACCCCTCTGGTTCAATTACTTATATAAACTGAAATAAAGGTCCTGATTGCAGCACTAGCTAAATGGAACCTTGCTGCATAGATTGCATTCCTGACCTCAGCTATGACCTCAAACCTTTTGCAAAAACAAAGGAGATAGGCTATTACACTCCTGATTGCGTCAGGAAGTGTGCTGATTACCACCAGCTGGTCTTCAGTAGTTACAGCTCTCTCCCACACAATGGTGTTGTGTTTTAACAAAATGGAGTCAAGCCATAGCCTAGCTTTCTTTTGCTCTTTACAGTCCCCCCCCGTCTCCCTCCCTCTCTCCAATCCCTGAGGCATGCTGTCAGCATGCCTCCCTTGTGCCGGCCAGCTTCGGCCGACGCAAGGCACCCAGAGCCCCTGCATCAATGCTAAGCGCGCAGCACCGGCTCAACCCCCTTGTGCCAACACTACACGGGAGATAGGATTGCACTGCCTGTCAGAACTTTCACCTATGGCCTGTCCATCTTGGTTAAACCAACATGGCATAGCTCACAGCTTCAGTGAGCTATGAAAGCCCCTTCACCACTGTCTGATTCCAGGAGTTATGCAAGGAAAACTGACAGAGAACATTTCTAATCCTCCTAACCGTAGATGCCAGGAGCCTCCTGAGTTCAAAGGATGTGTCCTATCACTGAATTACAGTCTCTCCCTAATACTAACATTAGTGGTAGCAAAGACTTCCCACATGTGAAGCATTAAATTTGACTCAAGAGATGGCCCTGTAATGATTTATAGCCAGACTTTCCGGTCAACGTTCATTCTGCAAACCCAGCCTGAGTTTATTATGACAGCAGCAGTATATTTAAATGTTATATTGCATGTGGCCTGACCAAAAATGCTTTTGACTCCTGCGAAACAGATGACACAAGAGATACAAGGTAAAATGAACATGAGAAGAATTTGAACATCCCCCTGAAATGTTAGAACTGAATTCAAAGAAGGGAATCCTAAGATCTGGAGTGACTCTTCATCAAAAAGGATCCTGACCAAGTAACTGACTGACCTGCAATAATGAATTGTATTCTCCAGGGCTTATGTTCACTTTCTCACTTCTAATGCTGATAAAACAGTGAGGTTATGTGCTCCGGGAGCCAGCCTTTAACCTTTTTTCTGTAGTAACCCACTCTACTTCAAGGGCATGTGTGACAAAAGACAAGCCTTTTGCAAGTACACAGCTCCGCTGCTTCTGGATTTTCACTTTTTTATTGGTATACCTATTTGAGCAAATTCTGCCAACATTTTATTGCCTGGGGCTAAGTTCTTTAAACTACACAATGAATCTCCACTGGGTATTTCCCACTAGCACGTAACCAAAGAATCACAAATGACACTGATGCTCAAACAGCCCCCTGACACATTCCCCCATAAATGTGGAATGTCTTCTTTGAACTGAAACCACCCAAACAAAAAGTCACAGTAATGTTCTAATGGCTGGTGTAGTAGTATTGGTGGTAGTAGTAGTAGTAGCAGCATCAATCTGGGATTACTAAAAGCTGAAGTGGTCTGAAAAGTACATTTCAGGCCATTTCACAAAGAAAGGTGCTCAAGCTGTCTTCCTTTGCTCACCAACTTCACACACACACACACCCCCACAAAAAAACCTTCTGTTTTACAAGAAGGTTATCATTGGCCTCTAACCCATTTCTACTTTTATGCTTCTCATACAAGCAAGCCTCTTCCCACCACTCAAACCATCATGCTTTCTAACTTACGATCTCTCTCACACTGGGGAAAAGGGACTACAGTTTTTGCCTCCATCATTTTTCATTCACTTAATCAGGTGGTCCCCAACTGTGCCGCAGCACCTGTGCTACAGTGAACAGTGAGCTTGGCTAGTACAAACTGCATGGGCTAGGCAGCTGACTGCATGGAACCCATTGTAAATGCATCCTTGAAGGAGGGAGTGATGCTGAGCATATTGAAGACAGCAATTGTGCATCCCTCGCTGAAAAAAACATCTCTGGATCCCACTAACTTAAACAACTATCAACCAGTTTCCAACCTGCCTTTCTTAGGGAAGGTGATTGAGTGGGTGGTAGCATTCCAGCTCTAAGGGTTCCTAGAGGAGATAGATTATCTTGACCCCTTTCAATCTGGCTTCAGACCAGGTTTTGGGGCAGAGAAAGCCTTGGTCACCCTCATGGATGACCTTCACCATGGATTAGATAAGGGAAATGCATCCTTACTGGTCCTGCTAGACCTCTCAGCAGCCTTTGATACAATTGACCATAGTATTCTTCTGGATCAGCTAACCAAGCTGGGGTTAAAGGACATCGCTCTGAAATGTTTCCACTCCTTCCTGGCTAACAGGTCCCAAATGGTGGTGCTGGGGGACACTGACTTGGCACTTTGGTCTTTACAATATGGAGCGCCTCAGGGCTCTATTCTATCCCCCATGCTCTTCAATATACACATGAAACAACTGGGGGAGATCAGCCGGGGGTTGGAGTGGGGTGTCACCAATATGCTGATGACACTCAACTCTAACTCTCTTTACCATCCCAATCTGAAGAGACTGTGAAGGTCCTGGGATGCTGCCTGGAGGCAGTTGGGGTACGGATAGAGGTGTAAAATTTCTGGAAATTTTGAAGCTCGGAAAAAAACTCCAGTTTTTTCCAGCGTTTTTTGGGGGGGGAGGGGAGAGAATGGAAATTTTTGGAAAAATTGAAAAAAAAGCCACATTACCACTTTTTTTTTTCTCTTCCAGATTGAAAGTCATTCTGTTATTTTAGGAACATAAAATATGACTATGGATAATTTGACTTGGCATAACATTATCATAAGTAGCATATTAAAAATATAACAGATCTGAGAAGCGCATAGAGGAGGCTAGCGCCTCCCCTTCAGTAAGAACCCTTGCCGCAGGGAGGCGCCAGCCTCCCATAATCTGCGCTGGATATGGCGCAGGCCCGTTGGTGCAAGCAGTTGGTGCAAACTAGATGAAAGCAGCTTAGGGAGCATGAGAACCAAGCAGCTTGTAGCAAACCCAGCTAGATAACTTTAAGCGTAAGTCAGCAATTGGCACACCAGCAATAGGTCATGAAAGCAGTTATGACCAGATAGATAGAAGGCCTAAAGAATTCAGGCAACCCCACCGAAAAGGGAAGGAATAGCAAGGGTGGGTGGGAATGTAACTGACCACAGTGTAATAAGCTTAGCCCCAAAGGAGGCACAGACTTGCTTGTATCACTCGGTATACATGTTCATGACCCTGCCCCTTGGGAGCAGATACCTACTTGCTTGTTTGCCCATTGTGCAGCTTCGTCTGTCTCTCTTCAGCAGAATAAAGTTGGAAGCCTTCCAAATTTCAAACCTGTTGCGTATTTGATTTTGCCGCACCAAGGACGAACCAAGCTCCTTAGGAGCTATAGCAATTTACACACACAAACACACGGCACACAATATCTTCAACCAAATCAAATATCTTGAACCAAATCTTCAACCAACCAAATCTTGGATCTAAGTGATATTTAGACCCTTCTTTTATTTACCTGTAAAATCCAGACTCCCTCTTGAATGCTTGAAAAAGTCCCAAATACTACGCTTCCTAGCTTCCAGGCAGCCGTTTCCAATTATGCAAGCTTTCCTCCTTATTTGGAGGAAAGAATTAGTTGTGGTAGGCTCATACTATCACAGAAGAGGCTACGTAGGGCCTCTCTCATTGTAATGCCTTCACTACCTGTTCATCACTGTCCTCTCCCCCAGGTAAGTCTTGGGGGGGGGCTTGGGGGAGTTGGGAGGGGCTGGTAGATAAGCCGAATGATAGTGGAGATGAACCCCACTGTAGACCATAAAGTTAGACCAGCTTGAGAGGAGCTGGACTCAATTCAATTTAAGTCAGATGTTTCAAGCAGATGCAGTTTTATTTTGTTTATTTGTTTAATTGTTCAGTCCTGACCAACAGCAGCAACAGACCATAAAAGCAGTTCCCAACATTCAATTAAAACAAAATCATGTATCCAAAAATTCAGAAAGCAAAAGTTAAAAACAGCATAATGCAAAACAAAGAGCAGCGGTCAACACCACTGAGGGCGCAATCCTAAACTGAGTTAGGCTGCCATAAACTAAGCCCACAAAGTTTGGCCAGCACAAGGGACACCGTAAAGTATGTTTGGACCACTCACGGAGTCAGAGAGGCCAGCACACAGACTTGAGCCATCCTCCTTGACTCCAACAGTAGTCCAAACATGTTTTATGGTGGCCCTTGTGCTGGCCAAACTTTGCTGGCTTAGCTTATGCTGGCCTAATTACAGTTTAGGTTTGCACTCTGAGAGAAGCAGAGCATTGAGGGAGCAATCTTAACCAACTTTCCAGCACTGACATAGCTGTGCCAATGGGGCATGTGCTGCATCCTATAGTGGAGTAGTAGTCATGGAGGCCTCCTCAAGGTAAGGGAATGTTTGTTCCCTTACCTCGGAGCTGCATTGCCCTTACCTTGGTGCTAGAATGTTGGTTAGGATTGCACCCTGAACCAAATAATTTTGAGCTTTCACCAGACTCTCGCCATCCTGACACCTGAAGTTCACAAACCTCAAACTTCAATCCCCAAACAGAAAAAGCATCGCCTATCCTTCAAAACAATCTGTATGACAGTCATCTGAACCTGAAAAGCAGTTGCTGTTTAAGAGATTACATGTTCATTTTGGAACCAATGGAAAATTGAACTGGGTCCATTCATTCTAAATGAACGACTGAGGATTCAAAATGACCTGAATGTTTACATGTCATTCAGTTCATTCAAAACTCCTATGCATTTTTGTAATGGGGGCTTTAATTGTAGCATGTCAGCAGAGGGCTCCCCCACCCCCGTTTTAAACCTTTCAGTCTTGGAAAGAAACATGCTATCCTGTTCTTCCACAATGCCCCAGGTACTGCATGGTTCTGAGATATTGCTTGGAGGAAATGGGGGCCACTATAAAGACATGGCAGTCCCCAGTGGTAACTCCAATCCCCCACAATGCATTCTGAGGCAAGGGCATTTTGCCAACACACAAAATGGCGGCCAGAAAGTAAGGCTGCTGAGAGAAGATCTGCTACTCCTGAACTTTCTTTTCCTCAGAGGAAGGAAAGTCTGCAGCATCCCCACACTACAGGCAAGCTCCCACTTCATTACAAAAAGAACAAATGGAGGAATAACAAAAATAGCCCTCATTCAATTCAAGTACAACCAAATCAATAACTAAATGAATCTGATTTTACATAACAAAAAAATCAAATGAAATCAAATGAAAATAAAATCCCGACACATCCCTACTGAAACTCCCAATCTTGTTTTAATGATGCAAAGCCTTAAATAATTTGCGTTCTGGTTGCATTTCATTCCTGAGAAGAATAGGAATAGATAATTAGTGCTGAGAAAGAACAGTTCTCCACAGGAGTTCCCAACACCAAAACCATTCTCACTCCAATGCAGATGGTAGCCATGTAATCCAGTCAGGGACCACCATCTGGCCCTTCATCATGGTATAGGCTTCCCACTGTGATACTATCCTTGTGGTATCTGCAATGTCACTCTGCAAATGCCTCAGGAAAGCAGAACCATTTGAAAGCATCCCCCTCCCCCAAGCTGTCCAAAGGAATCCCCGTTTCTTCTTCTTCCTGGTGAGCAGGTCAGAAAGAAATGGGAAGAGCAGTTCTTGCTCTCTAACATGGGCATCAGAATAAAGTACCACTTTACGAGAACACTTTTCACCAGACTAGAAAAGAGATATAGCAAGTACTGTGGAAGACATTAATTAGACTGTCCCAGGCAAACATCTAGAGCAGGGGGCTCCAAAATTTTAGTCAGAGGACTGCATTAAATATCTGGCACAGTGCTGAGGTCCAAAATAAATAAATTTAAATATAAAATTAAATAAATATATTAGAGATGGAACTTAGATGAATGAATGAATGGGCTCAAAGTTCCAGGATTCCTCCAAGAATCAACCCAAACCACATAAATATAGCACACACTTTAATGGACCTCCATTCCCCCACCCCACAAGCAGCTTACTTAAATGTGCTGGAGTAAATATTTCAGAATCAGCAAATGAGGAAAGGAAACACCCAGAGCATGTTCTGAGAGCCAGGCAGGCCTCCCTGACTCTCAGAAAGCTATCTAAGGCCTTCAGAGGGCCTAAAAACGTCACTCCCAGGTCTTTGAGAAAACCAGGATGTGACGGTTTTCAGCCTTCCTGAGGCATTCTGAGGACCTGCTGCACACAGCCTTCCTGGTCCTCAAAATACCCTCCGCACAGTGGTGTCATCTAAATGATTTAAGAACAGGTACTCACTTTTGATTGGCACGTGTCGGGACCCGCCCACCGGAAGTGATGTCATAAGCCAGAAGTGATGTCGTGGCAGGAAGTGACAGGAAAAAAGCCCTTTTTGAGGCCTCAGATGATTTTAAACTGACCCAACAGTTGCAACAGTATTCCACAGCACCCCCAGAACATGTTAAGGAGGCCTGGCATCATGTTAAAACCCCAGAGCAACTCATTTTTCAGTGGCAAGGAAAGGAAAGGCTCCGCTCGCTGCCTGCCTGGCTCTGAGAACATGCAGGCAACTCAAACATGCAGGAAATTCAAACGTTGCAGAGGGCGGAGTCGACGAGTGGGTGGGCGAATGGGCGGGGCCAGCTGTAATCCTAGAAACTGGTACTCGCGTACCCCCACGTACCCCCTGCATGACATCACTGCCTCCGCACACAACCAGAGCACAGCTTGGAAGGTGCAGCCCAGCAAGGTCAGGAGGGCCAGAGCTTCATAGGGGAACAGAGGCTTGTCACAGGCCAGACAGAGGCTCTCCAAGGTCTGCACCTGTCCCCCTAGAGATTGGGCCAAGGAACCCCACACAGTTGTTTCCTTTCCATTGGTATGGGTCCAGCTCTCAGACCTGGACTTGCTAAAGAAGGAGGAAAGACAGTAAAACAAAATAACCCAAACAAATGGACAAATGCATTGAAATTTTGATTAAACATATTCTAATGGAGCAAAACTCCACTTAATTGTTCATTTTTAGGATAGCTACTGGAAGAACCCAGCATGGATTGGGGAAATTGTTTAGAGAGGGCTACTTCCTTCTTTCTTGTTTAGCAGGTAGGAACATTAGTCAGTCTTGCACAGATATAGCCAAGGTAGGCATCTCATGGATACCTCTATTTTTTGACTAGCAGGACAAATAGCAGGTTCAAGGGAAGTTTACTGGGAGAGTGGTAGTCTCGTTGCTGCCACCACTCAAAACTAGAGTTTGGTCAGAAAGAGGCCACCCTGAGAAAGCCTCTCTACCAGATTAACAAAAAAGCCGCAAAATCCAGGGAGCCACATTATGGGAAAAGCCTATGCAAAATAGATAGATAGATAGATAGATAGATAGATAGATAGATAGATAGATAGATAGATAGATAGATAGATAGATAGATAGATAGATAGATAGATAGATAGATAG
>JAJKFI010000056.1:3757955-3794354 GCA_029204185.1 Lerista edwardsae | reverse complement strand
GCCGGCAGGCCAGCACCAAATCCAAGCACAGTATAGTAGAGGCTGGAACCTCCCAACAGCAAGGGTACGTTCGCGCCCTTATGTTGGGGAGGCTCCAGCCTCCCCAATGCACTACTAGTATCTATGCCTGCTAAACAGCAGGCACAGATCCGAGGAGACCATGCGGCCCAAATCGGGGCAGCGTGGCCTCCAAATCAGGCTTAGGATTTGGCCTTATGGCTGAATCCCAAACCCGCCCACGTCAGCAGCGTTGACCCAAGGGTGCCAGGCAGAGTGGTTCTGGGAGGAGGGAGGAACTGGGTGGGGGTGAGTGGCCTGGTAGACAAGCTGTTAGGCTGCATGCAAGCCTCAATCCCCTATACAGCAGGCACAGATCCGAGGAATCCATGGGAGAGGCTGGAGCCTCCCCTTGGGCAAGAGTGCAAACATGCAATGAAACTGTGCTGGATTGGTGCAGGCCCGCCAAAGTCACAATTCCAGCGCAGCTTAGGATTGTGCTGTAAAACAGTCCTTTAACACAAGAAGTACAATATCCCCAAAGCTAGATTTTTATGACTCACAGAGCTTAGGCTGGATGACAACAGAGGTTGTCCAGTACATGGACTTCTCAGGGCACAATCCTGAACAGCGCTGGATTAGCAAGGCCGGGTGTCCAGTGCCAAATCCAATGCTGTTCAGGACGGGCTGGAGCCTCCCCGCAGCAAGGGAGCATGTGCTCCCTTACTGTAGGGGAGGCTCCAGCCTCCCCTATGTGCTTCTCAGATCTGTACCCACTAAAGAGCGGGCACAGATTCAAGGAGACCGCGTGGCCCAAATTGGGACTGCGCGGCCTTGCTGATAGGCTTAGGAGGTGGCCATACGGCCACCTACCAAGCCCGCCAACGTCCTGCCTCCCGCCTCCCCCCCACCAATCCTCATCCCGAAATGGGACAGAGAATCTCTTGCGCTGACCGTCTTCAGTCAGCGCAAGGGAAGCTCTCCGTTGGTACTCTGAAGCCAACGCTGTGAATACCGTCGGCTTCAGAGTTGGAGCACCGATGTGGGGGTGCTGCTTGGCACCCACACCGGCACTCCGCCCCTTGCGCTGACGCGATGATGTCGCGTTGACGCAAGGGGCGCACTAGGATTATTTTGGCACACAGCAGTAGGCACAGAAGTGTGGAAGTACCTTCTCTGGCAGCTTCCAAGGGTGTCAGGGCCATTGCAAGGTCCTTCCCAACGCTTGGCTGACTTCCAGATGCTGAAATAGCTTACTCAGCTGATCTGTCAGCCTGGCTTCAGGCAGAAGAGAATGGCAACTGAGTAATATGCAAGGCCATTTAGAACAGGATCAGAAATAAATGCCAAAATTCCAGCCATACTGCAACCCCTTTTACCTATTTCATCCAGCCAAGGTAGGCATGCACTTACTTTGACAAAGAAACAGTGAATCAGAAAACTGATTTTTTTCTATTTTTGTAATGCTGAGATAGCTTGCATGAAAACCATGAGCGGATCATACAACGGACATATAATGGAGAGAGAGAAAATCAACAAATCTGCGTAGAAGACGGTATTCTTTATTCCTGACTCATCTACTCTTTTTCAAGCTTTACAAATGCAACTGAAGTTGAATTTGGTCATCTGGTATTACCCACTCAAGGATGATGACAAGGATATTTCTTGTATGCTTAAGCTAAAGCCATTGGAATCTGCTTTAAATCCATTTCAAGATGATCTTGAAACTCATCAGGAATAAATGACAACATTTTTTGGGGCACAGATGATGCTTGCATTTTCTTAGGTAGTTTATGCTGCCAGTTCTATTCCATATAACAATTGTAAAGAACTTTGAAAGCACTAAGTATTATTTTCCCAAGATTAGATGAATTAGATCAGTGTTTCTCAAACTGTGGGTAGTCCACAACCTGATTTCTGGTAGGTCCCATTAAGCCTCCAATGAAAACACTGGTGATGGAAAGTTTAGATTGTCTCAAGCCCTGAGGCTATTCAAAAATCAATTAACGGCTAACTGCCCTGCAAAGAACTATGCTTTTGCAGTTTGCAAGATAGCTGCTAATTGCAAACAGCTGAGCTTCTGCAGTTTTCAAACTTGTGTAAATCTAGGGAGATAAATATTTTAATGTCTTTTTTCTGATTCCCCCTCCCCGCCCTCTGTCAATGACAGGTCAGGTGAAGGCTGGGTCACATAAATAAGGCTGCAATCCTAATCAACCTTCCAGCACCAGTAAGGGCAATGAAGCTTTGAGGTAAGGGAACGAACATTCCCTTACCTTGAAGAGGCCTCTGTGACTGCGCCCCAAAGGCCTGATGCAGCACATTGGCACAGCTATGTCGGTGCTGGAAAGTTGCTTAGGATTGCACCCTTAGCCCCTCAAGCCTTGAGGTGATTCATTAGGGTGCCTCATTATGAGAAATGAATCAAGGTTTGTTTGTAAATAAATAAATACATAAATTATTGCTTGTAAATAAATAAGGGCATGATCCTAAGGGTGCCCTTGGGCTGACGCAAGCTGCTAGCATCAGCCCAACAGCATCAGTGCTGACATGGCGGCACTGACAAGCACCCCTGCATCAGCGTGGCTGCCGTTCGGCAACTGCTAGCAGCAATGTCAGCCAAGGGCGCCGGCCCAATGCTGTGCCATTCTGCTCATGTGCCAAACAAACCCGGCTGAGGCAAGAGTGGTTCTGGGCAGGGGGAGGGTAGGCTGTAGGGAAGAACTGGGTGAGGGAGGGCAGGCCAGGAGGCATGACAGCCCAGGGAATGAGCACTAAACTGAAAGATTAAAATAATACAGAACTGAATGCAGCTCTATTATCTATCGTGTTTTTAAGAAACTTTGGGTCAACATTTCCATGTGTGTCATCTTCAAACACAATTATGGCAGGTAAAACAGCATGTAGAGCACGTGGAAGCAAGTTGTGCGTCATGCATTCTCCCATTTCTGTTATTATTAGGAAGTATCACAGAACTGGGACATATGCACCACCAACACAATTTGCTTTCACAAGTAGGAGGGGAGGGCTGACTGCACATGTGTAATGATATATAAACCCAATCATATTCAACATGTAAGAAAGTAAAACATACATGAGCCTAAGATTTACACATCTACCTTCCACGCTGGGATATGAACTTGCTCAGAGTACGATTTATTTCAATCAATGGAATTATATCAAGTACATTTAGAAAGAGAGACATAGGAGGCACGTATGCATGTATTTTGTTGTTAGAAGAGAAAAAAGCAGGAAATAAATTGCACTAGAGGGGGTCAAAATGGTGGTGGTGAAGGAGGCATTTTAGTACTAATGAAAACATAAGCCAGGGTACATTGCCAGGGTGGCCTCATGTCAGTGGCAACTACCAATTTAAAGCAGCTGGAACTCTGCCCTTTAATAGCAAGGTATTGCATTTCCCAGCTATGCTTTTGAAACTTTGCCCGTTTAGTAAACAGAATCTTCCACTCTTTCCGAAGTCCAGTTTGGAGACAGTCCAGTTATATCAGACACACAGGAAGCAACTTCAAAGGCGGCTGCAACTTTTTCCACTCCCCTCACCCCCCCCCCTTTTTGGAAGTGAAACAGAGGTAGCAATGAAAGTAGCAAAAACAATGACAAGTGTGACATACCAATGTAAATACATTTAGAACGGCAAAAAGGGGGCTAGCTTAGTTGATAACCTGGGAAGTCATAATACTAATTTTTTTCCATCTTTCTCCTTTAGAAGTGCATCCCAATCTTCAGCATCCTGCAGCAAATGCAGCATGTGGCTCCTGGAAGTAACTGGAGATGATGCCATCACTAGTTACTTTTTGGGTTCTGAAACTATGCAGGATGCTATAAACCGTAGTATGAGGCTCAGAGGTGTGGGAAGGCCTTTCCCAGCATGCAAAAACTGCACACAGGAGCTTAGCCCACCAGGCTGAGCCTCCTACCACTACTTGTAGTATCCCATGCAATTTCGCAGCCAGTCAGCTGGCACCCCATGACAACCCTGGGACTCGCAATGCACGTTTGGGAACACCTGTCTTTTAGGGACTCGAAGTGCCTTGCAAGCTGACACTTTCAGCTACTTTTAAAAAATTCTGTATGAGGAAATAAAAGCTGTGAAACAAAGATGGAAGTGCTAATTTATAAGATAGAATCAGAAGACAAGGGAACATTAGGGAACTGAAGAATTCTGAGTAGAATTCTACGAAGTTGAATGTCACGCCTTTTCTTAGATACTGAGCATGTAGGCAAGGCTGTATCATTCAGTATGAGGTACAGGCCATCCAAACACCATCGAAAGATAGGGATTCCCATGGAGGGACTGACATAAGGTCAGTAGAACCCTGTTCCTGGTTGTTGTTGTTTTTTAAACTTATTCCACAAGGTAGTACAGATGGGCCTGCAGTATCTGCGGATTTGGGAACAGATTTGGGAACCCGCGGACTTGGGCCCACACCAGACACCTCCGAACGTGACCTGAGATGTGCCCCAGTCATGCCTGCAGGATATTCTGAGAGCTGGGGAAGCTGCATGTGGCCCAAATCAGCAGGTTTCAATACCTGTAGATTTCAATATCAACAGGGGTTCCAGGAACGGAACCCCTGCAGATAATGAGGGCCAACCAGTATGCTGATAGAAGAAACAGTAACCGTATAGCAGCAGCTTTTGTTCTCTTGGGAGTCGAGAAGTGATGTTAGGAAGACTCAATGACAAAACAGGAAAAAATACCCACAGGATCAAAACAGAGTGAAAAAGTTAAGAAATGTTTTGTCATTTCCGAATCAGATTATGTTGGGAATGTTGAACTCCATTTTATTGAGAAATCAATTCTAATTTGGCAATCTGCACAATATCTGGCAAAAGACACTGGAAACAAGTCTCCATTGAAAACTGCCAGCCAATTTGCTTCTGCTGATTTTACTCTAGCAAACAGTCGCTGGGAAAGCGATGTGTGGCAGGGAGCTTTATGGTACTGATGACATTTTCTCACTGAAAAAGGCTAATAAAGGTTGAGAATCCTTCCACACCGGTTTCACACTTAAGAATTTGATTTGCAGGGCTTGAAGGAAAAAAACAGCGCACACACCTTGGACAAAAATGAGACGTGCAAAGAAGCAAAGGCCAGCAGTATACTAAGCGCTTCAAGAGATGATCTGTATGCTACAGCGTCTGTGAAAGGTGAAATCCTGAAAACATTTTCTTGTCTCAGCTGTTATAAAAAGCTTAAAGCCATTTGTTCTTCGGTTCAACTGATCTTGGAAGTCCAGTACCACCAGGTCCTGCAAAAAACTGTCAAAACTAGAAGAAAAATAAAGCTTTTAAAGGGTAGTAAATAATTGAAGAAACTGTGTCTATTGAAGTTGCAGAAATGTACTGCATAAAATTTATCATGGCTACGTGTCTGGGAGCATAAAATGTGCCACTTAATGCGATGTTTTCCTGACCTTTAAGGAGCTGAAGCTATCCTAACCTTATTTGCGAGATATAGGTATTCACTCAGGATTTATACAAAATATCCTCTTTTTTTCCTTTTGGTGAGAGTTCAGGCTGCTAAAGGAACACTGGGGTGACAAAAATGCTATCTCTGAATGCCTTCTTTGGGTCAAAATGGAAGGAGAATTTTTAAAGTGAGTACAAAAAAGAAATATTTCAAAAGGTCATTATTTACTGATACGCTTACCTGAAAAGCACTTGTATTTCTGTGAAATAAGGACAGCAAAACATAATTGTATTTATTCTCTATTGCCCACAGCCTCTTTTTACCACGTCCACAGAACTATCATTACATCCGGAATTCTGAAGCAAGTTGCTGGGAGTGGTGCTGACTATTTACTGTCCTTCAAAGCCTGGAACACAGAGGTCCTTTTTTACTTCCAACTCATTGTGCACTGAAAGAATCCCCATGATTCGGACACTAATACTATTCGTCTTTAATATTTCAGCATGATTTGTTTCATTGCACTTATACATTAAAGTACCCATTGAATGATATATAACAGTAGTCTTCATAGGAGATATAAATAAATCGATATATATAAAGAAGAGCGTATGTATGTGTGTATGTATGTGTGTATGTATGTTTGTTCCACATAGGCTCCGCAATGCCTGGACCGATTCGCGCCAAACTCGGCACGCGGGTGCCTTGGCCCCCCGAAACCATCGCTGCGCGGTTTTGGAACGGATCGCGCCTCCACGGGCGCGGGTACAAGCGAATTTGTGGTTCTCTGTGGGTGGCTATGGGCTGAACCGAACATTCCGAGGCTCTGGTGATGTCATGATGAGATGCAAATGACATGCGGAATCTTCAGGCAGCAACTGAACTCTTGACAGTTGAAGACAAACAACAGCAAACAGGTTTCACGCAGGCAAACCGATACAATGTGTTCTGTGGACATGTGGGCGGTCCCTGCTTGGCAGTGGACAGTTGGCACAAGGTGCTGTGGCTGTTGCTCTCTCTGAAAGTTTACTTTCACTGTGTGACGTAAGGCAATTGGGCAGGTGCAACCAAAGGCTACAAAGATGAAACAACAGTGTACACAGGAAAGACCTGAGGAAAAAAAAACAACTTGCAACGCTACGTCACAGAGCTGCTACATCTAGAGCCACAGAAACAGTACAGCAGCGTGACAAAAGACTCCACGATAAGAGAGACAGGGCTGCTACATCTAGAGCAACACAAACAGTACAGCAGCGTCACAAACAACTACAGGATATGAAACAGAGGGCTACTACACTTACAGCAACAGAAACAGTACAGCAGCAGGGATGGGACATATCAACACCCGGGCACACATGTGAGTGGGGGTGGGGTCAGGGATGGGACATATCAACCCCCGGGCACACATGTGAGTGGGGGTGGGGTCAGGGATGGGACATATCAACACCCGGGCACACATGTGAGTGGGGGGTCAGGGATGGGACATATAAACACCTGGGCACACGTGAGGGGGGGCAGGGATGGGACATATAAATGGACCATCTGTATGCCTGGTGAGTAGCTGGGGGTCGGGGATGGCACATATAAACACCCGGGCACACATGAGAGGGGGGGCAGGGATGGGACATATAAACACCTGGGCACACATGTGAGGGGGGGCAGGGATGGGACATATAAACGGGCCATCTGTATGCCTGGTGAGTAGCTGGGGGTCGGGGATGGCACCTATAAACACCCGGGCGAAGCCGGGTACATAAAAGCTAGTACATTATAAGACTGGGGAACCCACCATCTTATCCGTCCCCTTGCAGGACCCCATCTGCCCACCTCACCCTCATAGCCATCCACTCGCCACACCTATGATGCCCTCCCAGTACTGTTCATTGTAGCCAAATATTCTTGTCAGAGAGAGCAGAGTTTCCATGAAGCCTGGCACTAGTGAAAACTGTTTAAGCACAATTGCTAAGTTCCTGAGCAGGATTGGGACACAATCTCCTTGAACGTAAAGGGGCACACCAGATGCCTCCCACGCTACCTGGTGGTGCTCTAGTCAAGAGGTATTCAATCTTTGTCAATTCTGTATGTTACCGTGGCAACATACAAAACTGAGGCTTCGTGATACCATTGGGGTTGAAAAACTTTATTATTATTATTATTATTATTATTATTATTATTATCATCATCATCATCATCATCATCATCATCATCATTATTATTATCATTATTATTATCATTATCATTACTATTAAATATATATCCCGCCTTTCTGCCCCATGGGCACCCAAGGCGGCTTACAACAATAAAATACAATAAAATCACAATTTTACAATTAAAAACAATAATTAAAAAACATTAAAATAATTAAAATTTAAAACAAGCCCTGTGGATCCTAAAATATAAAGAGTCTAAAAAACTTTATATATACATTGATATATAACATGATGGTATTCTAAAATTTTATACCATTTTGGCCTGTAATGGTATCATCACCACCCCCAAGTGTGTCATTCAGTATGTCACACACACACACACACACACACACACACACACTCACTCACTCACACACTCACACACACACACCCTGGCAATGCCATTGGTCAGCAGCTTAGGTGCAGAAGAAGAAAACAGGATTCTCAAGTGTTTGTGTGGGAGGATATATGTGAAAGAGCCCTTTCTTGGCTCACTTAGGAACAAGCCAGGGTGTAGATGCGATGTTGCTGGCCCTACATCCCTGGTTCAAATCAAATTTTGAATCACATTTTCAAATAAAAAAGTACAGCTATGCTAAAATTGAAAATTACAGTGCCATCTTACGCATGTCTACTCAGAAGTAAAATTCACTGTGTTCAATGGGGCTTACTCACAGGAAAGTGAGCATACGATTGTAACCTTAGAGGCTACCAGAGGTATGGGAAAGTGTAGCAGAATGACTTAAGGAGACTCCTATCCCATCTGTCCAACAGGTAAAGCCATCAGCATTTCTATCACTGATTTCACTGAAAAGAAACATACATCTCCAAATTTTGTCTATACTTCAGTGGCAAGGCAAGTCCCCTTGCCACTGAACGATAAAACTATCTCTGGTTGAGAAAAAATATAAACATGCAGAGAGTGAAGACAAAATATACTGAATAATGACATGCCAATTCTTAATCTCACTCCCTTTTATTAAACAGAATTTAAAAAAGATGACCTTCAAATTATTTAACTACTCTTTGGTCAGGTTTAAATGGTTTTAAACTTTACTTAGAAAGCTTCTGTTTGGTCACAGTTTCCCTGCCCCAGCACAATTCTTCCCGCGTTTCAAGGTTTCCTTTTACAACCAGAATCCCATATTTAGAAGTGTACATTTCCTGACGTTTGCACACTCCATTTAAAACCAAGTTCATTGCTCCATAAGGACCTGGTTCCCTTCTCCTTCACATCAGCAGCATTCTCTCTGCCTTTAGAAGGATCCATTTTCCTTTCCTTATTCCCAGAAGTGAGTTAAATCTAGGGCAATATGTCCTAAAACTATTATTTTTTCTTTACGTCCCACAGAACAAAAGAAAGAAAGCTTTGTGCTTTTCTCTTAGAAGAGAATGATCATTCAAGCCAACACTGGGAGTGTTACAAGCTATGCTTCTTTTCCTTCTGATTGTTTTGTATACACATGAATACTCTTGGGCAGGTTCTTGACAAAACTATAGACTGTTGACCTGACACAAGGCTTCAAGTCTCACAGGGTTCCAAACTGAATCTGAAAAGACTTGAGGTTCTCCTTTACGAGAAGTATGTGTGAAAATGGTGTTAAATAGCTGACATTAAAGATGCAATTTGCCACTGCACTGCCATAGACCATTTTGAGGAAAAAAATTGCCATCACCTTCACAACAATAACCATCTCATTCTTTTTGCTTTAAGGATTTCCTTCCTATAATACTACTTAAGAGAAGGACGCCTTCCACAAATATTTAAACTGAAAATCTTGGCTTTATCTTAAACTGCAAAAATGTTTTACAGCTCCTTAGTATGAATTTATTCGAAAAACAATCATTCTTTGTATATTCAGGTACAGTCAAGGCGGCAATGAATAAAGAGATGGGCCTAAGCTTTAGGTGTTTATACCATACAAAGTCAGGTACAGCTTGAATCTTGGTCAGGCACTATACTAGTCACCTTGTTACTTTGTCTTTCACCAGGGAGAGGCTGGCCAAATATCTCTGATCTATACTCCTCTTTTGATGGGTTCTTGATGTGTTTTGCTGTCACTAAGCTCTGCTTTTTTCTATATATTATAATGGACAGCACCTTGAGATTATGTATTATTATTATTTTTAAAAAGAGTGCTTTAAGTGTTCCAGTCACCCAAAGGCAGCATTTCAACAAAGGCAGAGTGGGCCCAGACCCTCAGCTGCTGCCCTGCCCTGATGCCAGGTTTACACAAGACTCTTTTGCACAAGACTTATTTTGCACAAGACTCAGTTGAATTTAATTAATCTGCTTTATCTTTTATTATTTTGGGCCCCAATCCTACTGGCTCCTAGTGTTTTGGCAGTGCCAAGTCACTTAATGTGGCTTGCGAGCCAGGTTGCTCTTGCACACTGCTAGGGTGCTACAGCAAACAGGAAGAGATGTAGAGTGCACAGCAGTGGTTCTGGGAGGCTCTACAGATACCAGTAAGTTGGTGGTGAGGATGGAGAAAGGGAGGTTATGGGCAGCGGCGTCATGCAGCTGGAACGCTGGGTGGGAGGAACACCCGTTGCATTCCGCCCACCCATTGCGTTCCGGTCCGTTTTGCCGTCTTCCCCTCCCCTGCCGTCTTCCCCACCATCTTCCCCGCCCCCGCAGGGGCGGGGAAGATGGCGAAACAGACCAGACCGCAACGGGCGGGCTGCCGCCCACCCGTTCCTCCCACCCAGTGTTCCGGCTGCATGACGCCGCTGGTTACGTGGCATTCTGGAGCAGATCATGGGGAGAGCAGGGGAGCAGGTTGGAGGGGAAGGATCTCAGCAGCAGTCAAGCATGCCAGATCTTATCACCAATTTTTCAGCCCATCCTGCCCCTTGGACATACACCAGCCAAATGGCTGGCATATGTCCAAGGAAACCCACAAGCAATCAGACAGCCTACTGGGAGTAAGTAAAATATATATTTTACGTAGTTCTTGCAGGATGTCCAATCACCCCTCACCCTCCACTATAGCATGCTGTGCAGCCTCCACAGGCACAGCATTTATTTATTTATTTATTTATTTATTTGTTCGTTCGTTCGTTCGTTCGTTCGTTCGTTCATTCATTAGGGGTTTTTTTTTTAACCCACAATGAAAGGGATTCAAGGTGGCTTACAACAATTAAAATAAAAACAGTATGAAAACATCAGCATAAAAATAAACATTAAAACATCAAACAACCAAGATCACCAACATTAAAAGCCATTTCATTAAAGCCATTTCATTAAAAAAAAAAAAAAACACCAGACAACTGGTCATTTAAACACCTTCCACAAAAGAAAGGTCTTGAGACCCCACTCAAAAGTCTCCAGAGAGGGAGCCGTTCTTAGTTCAAGGGGAAGGGAACTCCATAAATGAGGAGCCACCACTGAGAAGACCCTATTCCTGGCCACCACCCCCTCACCTCTACTGGTGGCGGCACAGTCAGAAGCCCCCCCCCCCCATGACCTTAGAGGACAGGCAGGATTATATGAAAGAGAGCAGTCCCTCAAAATACCCTGGAAACCAAGACATAGAATGACTTTAAAAGTCTAAAAACTAGCATTTTGAATTCAGCCCAGAAACAAATAAAAGGGGGAATAGGATTGGACAATTAAGGCTGCAATCCAAAACACACTTACAGAAGAACGAATCCCATTGAACCAAATTGACAGCGCAATCCTAGCGTGTCCCTAGCATTGATGCTACATCACAGCATCAACGCAAGGGGCGGAGCACCGATGTGGGAGCGCTGAGCAGCACCCCCGTGTTGGCGCTCCATCTCTGAAGCCAACGCTACTCGCAGCGTCAGCTTCAGAGCACGGAAGGAGAGCCTCCCTTGAGCCAACCAAAGACAGTCAGCACAAGGGATTCTATGTCCCGTATCGGGACGGGGATTGGTGAGGGGGGGGAGGCGGGACTTGGGCAGGATGTGGGCGAGCTTGGGAGGTGGCCATACAGCCACATCCTAAGTCTGTCAGTGTGGCTGCGAAGCCCCAATTCGGGCCGCACGGTTTCCTCGGATCTGCGCCCGCTCTTTAGCACATGCTCCCTTGTCGTGGGGGAGGCTTCAGCCTCTCCTAAGCAGCATCGGATATAATATGACGCTGGCCTATCGGCCACGCCAATCCGGCGCTGCTTAGGATTGCGCCCTGTATGTCCTTCTGAGCTAATATGCATGAAGCATGAGTGAAACAAAATGCAGCCAGAGCTTATCTCTTTTTCATCACTTTTCATTTTCTTTTAAAACATCCAGTCCGAGAGAGAGTTCTGCGTAAGTCAAATGTTCACACCCATTGTGTATCTTGGTTGGCCCTAACAAAGACAATGTATTATTATCCTGTTTGAGTTTGTTACCTGAGCACACTAGCCCACTGGATTGGAGCACATTCTGAAACAAATGCTGTTGTAATTTGCTGTAGGCAACAAGGACCAGTATGCCTTTTAGTGCAGCAAGTTTTGCATTTTAATTGGTTTATGAAGACAAAGCATATGCCAGGACATAGTTAAATGATTAACAGATTCCCATGAATGCCTTTGGCATTGAATATCTATACATTCATTAGCTTGAACAATTCGTCTTCTTGATAAAACTAAAATTAGCAATAGAGCAGGTTTACTTTTTATGATTAATAAATGATAAAAAATCTAAATTATCCCATCTGAAATGACTGCTTTCTTAGCTATTAATTTCAGATTTATCAGCTTCTATAATCCATACTATTCAGTTTAAAAATCAATTTTCTCCAAATATTATTTTAATGTGTTAAGAAAAGCAACTATATAATATATGGAATGCGAAGTAATACCTCATTTAAACAACAAACATATATTCATTTTGAGGCCATTTCTTCAGTAAGCCATAAAGAGACAGGGAGAGTAACAACAACCTTTATTGGCATGTATAGCGCAAAATAAATCCATCCAAAATAAATCCATCCACATCAATAGGGTACTATAAAGCAAAAATTAAATACATAAATAAAACCTAAAACATGCATCAGCACTTGACACTAATATCCCAATCCAGAACTGCCTGGCCACCATGGTTGCAACAGTAGCCAAAAGGCTACCGCTGCATCCAGCAGCAGCCAGGCAGCTGCCAGGGTCTCCCTGGGAGAAGGGGACATTCATCCTTTTTCCCCAGGGAAAGCCCGCAATGAGGCTCCTTGGCTTTGCTGGCAGTGATTCAAGCAGCCCTGTGTCAGGCTGCCTGGGCCGCCGCCAGGGATAAGATCTGGCGGTGGAAGCCACTGCCAGGTCCCACCCCCTCGCAGGGCCACCCTGTCCCTCCCCCTGCCCAGGAACTTCCTTCTGCCCCGCTCAGAATCCCCACAACGCCAGCAACGGGTAACCTTACCTCTCACCGGCATCGTGTCGCCACTTCTGGGCGGCAAGGGGCTGGCGATGCCACAGCGTGGGCGGTAAGAGGTTACTGCCCATGCTGCGTGTGCCTTACAGCACGTTTATAACACCAGCACAAGTGGTACACTCGTACTGTTTGCTCTGGAGGCCTCTGGATTGAGCCCTCAATAAGTTACACATTGCCAGAGATGGTTCCTAGCACGTTGTATTCTGAAATACTTATGAACCACCACGAGCAAGAACTTTGAAACCCTCTCCATAATTTCAACTGAATAATCATTAAGAAGAAATTTCAGATTTGCTGCATCTAATAAGCCATCTCTTTTAGATATGAAAGGGTCCAGATAAACTGAACAGGAGCTGGCATGCCAAAGGCAGTAAAACATTATGTGGAGGATGTTTTCAATAGACCCCTGATTTCAAGAGCAACGCCGCTCTGCATAGGGCATCTTGCTGTATCTCCCATCTGTGACCTTGGATGGCAACACATTAAACCTTGCTAAGGAACTAGCACACCTTTCAAGCGGATTAACCATACAGGAAAGATAAGATGCTATATGTCCATAATGGAGCAGGATAGAGAAAAGTAGGGGAGAATAAACCCTGGTTGCCAATTCACATAAGTTTTGAGACTCAATACTAGCAATCTTTGCTTTATCATCCTATAGACCACTGGGTATGAAACAGGTCCAGAAAGTCCAGTGAAAAAACAATTTTCTCAATTTTCTCTCTGATCAAGTTATACCACTTGGAAGCAGTCTTTTAAATACAAAAGACTGCCCGGCTTTGGGTTATAAGTATTTGTAGCCAGTAATGGATAGTCAATAGCCAGTAACGGATAGTTATCACAAGCATTTGCCCTGTCTCTGAACACAATGTAGGGCACACATCTGGGCAAATCAACAGTTGCCCTAAGAAATTTGGCCTGGATGCTCTCCAGAGTATGGTTGATTGTACCAATCTAGATGGGGCTGACATAAAGAAGTTGTGTCAAGACCTTGGCATTAAATATCTTCAGTGCAGAAGGGATATAACAGTTACCCTGATTATAGAAAAACCAGGTGATGCTTTGAGAAATGGATTGGGCTAAATTTGCTACTAATTTCTGAAGAGAGATTATATTGGAAGTGGATCCCAGATATTTAAAACTTTTTACTTTCCTTTACGATCCCAGTATGGGGTCTCCAAGATTTGGAAAACACCGTAATTTTAGTTTTCAGGGGGACAGTGCGAATTCAAGTTTATTACACTTTAGGTAGTCAAAACTTCTATTGAACAACCGTTTGAGGCCAATTTGTGAATGGGAGTTTAATGCTGCATCATCTGCATATAGTACCGGAATGTGAATAGAGCCCAACTTGGGACACCGTCCATCCACCTTGATTCAGTGGAACTTACTCCCCTGACATGTTACACACCACAAAACTCATGAATGAAAGTGCAATGTGTCAAGAAGAAGCAACAAATGAGCTTTAACAGCAGCTCCAGAAGTTATGAAAAAGCAATGGAAGGGTCTTTATACATGACAGCCATAGAAATTTGCTTCCCAACTTGAGTAGAAAATGAGGAAAGAGGAAGAGTTCCAGAGAAGGGATATCATGTTTGTCTATACATGTCTGACCTCTTATTTGCCTTGCACTAAAAACACAATCCTGGGAAAGTAAGAGAAGCTAAGAATACTTGCAGACAGAGAAAGGAGGCAATTAAAATGAAATTGGGCCTGAATGACCTTAACTTTCAACTGCATTTCAACAGCGAACTTCTACTTAGATACCTCCATGCCCAGGATTCTTGCTAGCACATGATTACAGTAGAAGCTGCTTAGAAAGAGAACAATTTATCAAGATAGAAAGGTAACTTTAGGGGAGATTATCAAAGAGCAATGAGATAGGAAATTATCAACCTGAGTCTCAAAGCATTCCGAGACCCACTCAGGAGTGGCATTGGGCATTACAAAGAAGAACTATTGATGCAACACACAGTCACTTGTGCATATGGCCAGCAGAAACTTATTGTAATATCTATGGGGGATGTTGCATGTGGGTACACAGCAGGTGTATGTGCATCTATACCCAAACACGTTCCCTGTGCAAACCTCCCTTCAAAAATCACAAAAAATGGCTACCAGCCAAATACAGAAGTGACTGGTTGACAACGTTTCTCTGCAACATCCAAACACATTGCTAAGTGAAACTTGATTTAGATCTGGTTTGGAACCAGTTTGAAAACCAGAATAATATTTGAAGATTAGGGTAGTTGCTGGGTCTTTATGAAAATGATGTATTACTCTACGCCTGCAGTAATCTATAGAAAATTCTGTATGTCTAAATTTCATTTCTCTCTCTCTCTCTCTCTCTCTCTCTCTCTCTCTCTCTCTCTCTCTCTCTGTGTGTGTGTGTGTGTGTGTGTGTGTGTGTGTGTGTGTGTGAGAGAGAGAGAGAGAGAGAGAGAGAGAGAGAGAGAGAGAGAGAGAGAGAGAGAGAAATCATCAAAAAAGGAAAAAACAAAACCAGATGAATATTATATCTTTTTTTCACATCAACCTGAATTTCATAGTTGTCACATAAACAGCCCTGGGCATTCCCATCACTGTTAAACATGATAGGAATGGAATCAGAAAAATGATTAAGTATTTTGCACTAAGATTAAGTATTTTGAAGACGGGGAGACTTGTATGTATATGTTCATAAGCAGTATACGTTCTGTATTCAGGTTCTTGTTCCAAGACATTTAAATAAATAAAATGCAACACCCTGATTTGATTTCTCTACTACTTAAACTAAAAACCCACTGCATAAATCAATATCATAAATAAAAACTGCACCAACACTTTTGCAACTGGTAATAAATTGAGAATAATTGACCTTGTCCTTTCAAAAGAAGGAATATCTTTAGCTCACAACTGCTTCAGTTGGTTATGAACAGACTTGAAAGAACAGAGCAAAAACTGCATTTCACAAGGTATCAAATTACTCAAGTTCCCAGAAGCAGAAGTTCTTGCTTCTCCTTCTGTTGCCTCCCAAGGCGTTTGCTTTAAAAGAAAAAGGGGAGACAAACCACCACAGTGCTTACAAAAGAAACCATGTTCATTCTATGTTACGAAACCATGTTATTCTAGTATAAACTCCTTGCCACTTGACAATATCGAACCAGCTACATTAGTGGTTCCCAAACTGTGGTTTGGCACCCATCAGTGGGTCTCAAACCAATTTTGGGTGGGTCATGAAGCACCTAGAGCAGCCATATTGAAAATATGGGAAGATGGGACACTGGACAGGGGAAGGGCTATGTGAACGTGTCAAGGTTGCAAATAGGCTTTTTCCCTTTCTGATTCACTTTGCTATTGGAAAATGACTGAGAAATAATCTAACTTATTGCTGCATTCTCAGGAAAGTGGCAGGCCCTGGCATCGCAATGATGACCTTTCCGGCCAAGAAATCACTTCTGGTGGGTCCCGTACAGACTATCAGTCTAAAAAGTGGGTCCCAGTGCTAAGGTGTTTGAGAACCACTGAGCTACATCTCTTATAAACAAACGTCTTTATCATATTAAACTGATTAATTAAATTAATTAATTAAATTAATTAATCATATTAAGCTGAGAGCGCAATCCTACACTATGCCGGCCTAGTAAAGCCGACATAGCAGGGCCATATCCCAAGGCCCATTAGGAGGCAGCAGCAGCAACGTGCAGGACAAGGGAAGGTTTTCCCCTTACACCCACATAAGCATCAGTCACCCCAATGAGCCTGCTTGGATCTGCGCCAGCAAAATAGCAGGCACAGAGGAACGTGGACAGGAGCGGCCCGAATCAGGGCCGCCTTGGTCAGGAACTGACGTTAGGATTTGGCACTATGGCGTCCTGCATCACAACTGTGTCACCGCCCACTGTGCCACCCAGTTACACCCCTGGAATGCCTCTGGAATGCCCTCGCGGAAGCACAGCGCCGAACGAGTGACGCAGGCACTTTACTGTCGCAACAGTGCCTGATGGTTGTGGCAGTGCCCGAGCGCTGGTGCTGGTGCTGGTGCTGGTGCTGGTGCTGGCAACGGCCGAGCGCTAAAGCGCCGACGCGGACGTGCTTTACAGCATGTTTGCAACAGAGTTCGGCCGGTGCAAGCACAGCGCCAGTGCTAAGGGAGTATAGGATTGCGCTGTGAAATGTCAAACATTTTATCATATTAAGCTGAAGAAATCTGTGACAGGTACATTCTATAGCACTCGTCCAACTTGGCATGGGAGAATATGATGCTATGCTAGTCTTAGTGTTTTGTTTAAACAATTAGTGGAACTTCAAGTTTCGAGCTCAATATTCTCACTGTATGCATCCCATTTTACGTACCTAACAGCAGCCTGCTTGCTTTAGGGATGTTAAGAAGGCCAAATGCAATGATGTTTGCCAAACACTTTGTACATTATTTTTTTTACAAATAACAAAAAGAGCCATTGGTAGAGATTAACAGCACAATCCTGCACTGCCCAACGCGCCAACATTATGTTATAGCGTCAGTGCTTGGCACTCCCGCGTCGGCACTAGAGCAGCAGGACCGGCACTGCAGGTAGCGCTGGTTCTGGTGCGCCTGCGCTGAGACTTTCTTGTGCCAACTGAAGCCGGTCAGCGCAAGGGAGGCTCCGCATGGAAGCAGTGTGGGGATTGGTGGGAGGAAGGGAGGCGGGGGCAGGACTTGGGCGGGAACTGGACAGGCTTGGGAGGTGGCCGTACGGCCACCTCCTAAGCCTGTCAGCGAGGCCGCACAGCCCCAACTCAGGCGGTGTGGTCTCCTTGGATCTGCGCCCACTCTGTAGTGGGTGCAGATCCGAGGAGCACATAGTGGAGGCTGTAGCCCCCCCCCCCGAGTAAGGGCGCGAAGGCTCCCTTGCCGCAGGGAGGCTCCAGCCTCTCCTAAGCAGTGCTGGATATGGTGCTGGCCCGTCGGCCTCGCCAGTCCAGTGCTGCTTAGGATTGCGCCCAAAAAGACATCTTCAGAAGGCATTGGAAATGGTTGTAGAGAAAGCAAGATTCTCTTTCAGAATTCTATATCGTTCACTGCTACAATATCTCCCTTTCTCTGTCTCATTTACTCCTTTTAAACCCTCCTGCCAATGTGCTTATGCCGGCTCCCAGAAATTAGTCAGCTGTGGAGCCAATAGCATTCCGGCTCCGTTAGTCACTTGGCAATGATGTCATCATTGAACACCAAATGGGGAAGCTGCAGCTGTGAACAGCCCCACAGAGCCTGAGAACCACTGGCTTAATTGTTTTCAAGCCATTATTATAAATGGTTATGTAGTTCAGCTCTTTATTAGTGAAGCTAATGAAAAACATTTTCTTGGAAAATACTGAATTTGGATTTTTTTTTAACTTATAGTCAGTTTGAATAAATGGGCCTGCTATAAGGTAAAATATATTTTGCCAATCTCCATTTTACATATATGAATGAAATAAACCAGTGAATTATCATGAGGATTATAGATTCTCTTCCTAAAGTATTTAGTCGATGAAAACAAATGCTAATGAAATCAACATGAAAGAAATAATCCTGCCAGAGTTAAGCACTCCTAAATCCCATGAATTTCAGTGAGAATGTTAATGCATTCAACACTCTCCCACTGAATTCAGGATGATTTTAAAATGCTTGGGTTTGACTGGATTGTGTGCAAAGTTACTATATTCATTGCTTTCATTCTTTTAAAATGAAAGTGACATTTGTTTTCTCGAGGGGAAAAAAACTCAGCTGAAATTCCAATTTTAGTAGCATAAACTTTTTTTGTTTCTTTGCAAATCACACTGCATTTGAGGGAAGAATTTCTTTAGGCTAAATGCTTATTAATTTAAGAATAGAAATTTTTATAAGCTTTAGAGAATATTACACTGACCATAGAGCAGGAATTAACAAGAGAACACATTTTACACATTACTTCAGCTGAGTAGTTTCTGTAACTTCTATATCAAAAGTAATATTATTTTACGGATGGATAATTCCACATATATAAGCAGGTATATTTGTAACAACAGTGGATTGTATACATGCTAAACACTGGTTTGTGTTATCTTTCATTTAACAGAGAAAGGAGAGAGAGACCGGGGAACCAGGTGGCTTCATTATCAACAAAGGAGGAATCTTGCAGACCAAAGGTTTAAATCCCATTGCAGTCAATGGATAACCTCACTGTGGACAGGATCTCAACCAAGTTAATCTCCTTGCAGGGAGAATATTGGTATTACAGTAAATGAGAGTTGAAAATTGAAGTTCCTCCAATGTAACATTTGACAAATTTTAAGCAAGGCAAAAGAGTTCTGTTAAAACTAGTGAACTTTCTGGGGAGAGCTGCGCTCCCTAACCTCAGGATCCCTATCCTTCTCCCTGCCCCCTTGCTGGTGCAATCATGCCAAAAAGGAGTGTGCTGTATCCAGTGGGGTGGTGGTGGTGGTGGTGGTAGATAAGGAGGCTTTGGAGGGGGAAGGCGATATATATCCTCTCACCCTTCTGTAAGCCTCCTGCTCTGCAATGGGTATACTCAGGCCTCCACCAGGCCTGTGAAAAATGGTGGGGAGGCTCCAAATGAGGGAATCGGATCTGGCATGTATCATCACTGTGAGATCCACCCAACCCTCCCTGCCCTATTCTTCCCCCTCCCCACCCAGTTTTGCCCCCTCCCCACACCCATTGCTGAGAGGCTGGAATTTCTGAAATAAATGCTCACTTTAAAACCCCGCATTGGTTTGCATTTCTGAAAAGCATATTTAATTGATGCTATTGGATTCATGTCTGTCCTTCACCAATGGCAGTTTTGAGTGTTACAGAGAAAAAAGGCCAGAGTGAAAGTGATTCAGAAGTGGATAACGGACTGAACCATGACCTCGGAAGGGAATTGTAAAATTTCATCATTACACTGTCTGCAGGATAAATTGCTGCTCTGACAAGCCACTGTGATTGGGATACTTCTCCTCTCTTGGGGCATTTTGGCCTATATTTTCATCCTATTTATGCAAGTGAGTCTCACATTTTGCATCATCTAGTGTTAGGCTGGCATGTCTAGGGACTTTTAAGAGAAATTGACCTTGTACGTGCAAAGTTCCTAATATAGCGCCTATTGAAAGTAAACTGAAACCATTTTACAGTCAGCTTTGGGTCTCTAAGATTCAGAACAATATTCAATTAACTAGCAATGATACATGCTAACAGGATAGAAAAAGATTCTCATTCTACATGTAAGCAAAACAATAGAAACTGTTCCAGACAGTACTTTGGAGTACACGTGTTTCTCATCATAATAATCCCATGTCAAGATTTATCCGGATTAAAAATTAGTTGGACCCCACCTGTCAGTAATGGCTTCAAAGCTGCACCTTGCTTTTAAATACAAGATCCATGAGATCTTGAACTGTGCCGTTTTCTGCAACTCCCATAAAAAGCAGGAGCAGACCCTGTCAGGCTGGGCAAACTTCTTCCACTTAAAATAGTATGTTCCATCCACCCTGTGCCCCACTGTGGCCCTGAGTGCTTTGATAAAAAGCTTCATTATTTCAACTGTACAACACTCATGTACTTCCTGTAGGATTGTCCGATTGGATCTCCTTGCAGTCCAGGGGACTCTCAAGAGTCTTCTCCAACACCATAATTCAAAAGCAGCTATTCGTCGGCGCTCTGCCTTTCATATGGTCCAGCTCTCACAGCCATACATGACTACTGGGAAAACCATTGCTTTGACTATGCAAACCTTTGTTGGCAGGGTGATGTCTTGGCTTTTTATTAAATTGTCTAGATTTGCCATAGCTTTCCTCCCAAGAAGCAAGCGTCTTTTAATTTCATGGCTGCAGTCACCGTCTGCGGTGATCTTGGAGCCCAGGAAAATAAACTACTTGCATGTCTTCCCCTTCTATTTGCCAGGAAGTGACGGGAGTGGTTCATGTATAATCGGCCTGTGTATTTATTATTTTCACATTTTTATACCACCCTCCAAGGAGCTCAGGGTGTTGTACATAGTTCCTCCCCTCCTTTTGTCATCACAGCAACCCTGTGAGGTAGGTTAAGCAGAGATAGTGGCCCAAGGTCACCCAAGAAGCTTCATGGCTGAATGGGGATTTGAACATTGATCTTCCAGGTCTAAGTTCAGCTTCCCAACCACTACACCATCATCGTTTGCAGTTGGGGTGTGTGTGTGCGCACACATGTGAGCATGCAGGCTGATGCTAGTGGCTTGCCTATGTTTGGGTAAGAAGAGAGGTTTAAAATTAGGACGTCCCAGCTGACACATGTAGCAGTACCATTCATACAGCAAACTCAAAAAAACTATGGAAGACATACTCAGCAAGTGCTCCCATTCGAAGAACTACAAAACAACTTGCCAGAGATCCATCCTAATCCAAATGCATTTTGGAAGCAGTGTCGGGCACTTCCGTGCTAACTTCTGTGTGTGTTTAAGGACCCATTTATATGCTCCCCAAGTGGGGTGGTTTCTGATTCCCAATGCTGCTTCAGTCATGCCTAAATCCTGTGCTTAGATCAAATAGCTAGGACCACAGAAAACATACCATAATGTGGTATGCAGAACTGATTTGGTAACTTCCAATTCAATCAATTGGTCACGTGTTCAGTGGTGGATTTAAATGTTGATAAAGTCACATAGGGGAGTGGCACAAATGCTCTTCTGAGGACGCAATCCTAACCTGGAGTTAGCCCAACCACATAATACAGTCCACAGGGGAGTGGCACAAATGCATCTTCTGAAGATGCAATCCTAACCTAGAGTTAGCCCAACATGTCCCTTGTGCCTGCCCAGGAGTGTTGCAAATGTGCTGTAAAGTGCGTTTGGACCACTCTCGGAGTCAGGGAAGCTAGTGCACGGATATGCACCATCCCCCCTGACTCCAAGTGGTCCAAATATGCGTTACAGTGCATTTGCAACACTCTGGGGCTAACTCCAGGTTAGGATTGTGCCCTAGGTAACACAAATCCATTCAAAATTTGAAGTATTCTGTCAGCATAGTCACAGAAATATCTGATTGTTATATGCCCTGAACTTGCATACTCTAAGATATCAGCTGTATAGAAAGGTGATGGAAAATGAACATTCCAATTATTCAATTTCCGATTATTCAAATAGCCCAGTTATTAAAATCCACCAAACAGTTTCCTATATAGTACTATATAAACAGAACTTCTGTTCACTGAATCCTTAATCATCTGAAAGTACTGGATAACCCTCACAATAATCAAGGTCATACTGCAGTAGTAGAAATTTTACTCATGGTTCTTTTTTCAATGTGAAGGAACTGGCACACTTAAAAATGTGCATTATATATATATTTCCTTCTCATAGGGAAGAAAGTCTTTCGTGGCATGTGGTAATCGTTTCTCTAGTCCCATCCTTTTGAACAATTTCACATGATAGAACGAAATCACATTAGCACTTTATCAGAACGTGTTAACAACGGTATCCCCCAAAACACAGCTTGTGAACTGTGTCAAAAGAAGGAAGAAACTACCATGTGACATACTGTATCTCTTGAATATTGTTGATTGTCTAATTAAAATGCAGCAGAGCAGACAAAAAGTGCAGAGATGCTGTGTAGGATGTAATGTAAAGAGCAATCAAAGCCACTCAGTGGTGCTTAGCAGAGGGATTTCATTTATTGGCTTAGGAAATGGAAATATCTAATTCTGCAAATTTGAAACAGGTATTGCAGAGTATAAACACTATTGCCTTGCTCACCTTAATGAAAACCGCCTTTGCCTTCAAGCAGGAAATGCACACATAACTACTATTAGACCAGCATAATAAGGTAGACATGTATCATGCATTAAAAGAAGGGGTCACATCATTAAATGAGATTAAAACAAACAAAATAAAAGCCTTGTTACAAATTGCTGTGACATTATGGAAGCAATAGGGTGGCAGGTGTTGTTTTCCGTTTTTATAATGCAATAAACTTGCATTTGCACAGGGAGGGGAAAAAAGCTGCACACATTTCTTTTGGTAGTGCAGTGCACACCTGCAGCCTGTTAATGTAAGTACCATTATTAAGGGAAGTGTAAATTTAGAAATGTCTACAGATTTGCAAAACCCTGCTTTTTTTGCCTGCAATTTGAACTAAACAGATTTGGAATCGCCTAGCCATTCTTTCCAAGACAATGAAAACATAATGATCACTGATTCCCTGTGAATCTGCTTTCAAAAACTGCTGAGCTGCAAATCAACTTAAATGTATTTCATCTATACTTAGCTGACAAAGTTTAGAGATTCCTGGCTGTTAAGACACAATAACGCACTTACAAGCATTCACAGACACCTTTGTATCACTGACCTGCCAGCTAGGTTCCCGTCGCAGCCCTCTTATCCAGTCTTCTTCCAAGTCCTTATTCTCCCTCGTGCGTGTTTCATCCATAGCAGATGTGGCTTGCACAATCTCGATTGGCCACTGGCTGTTAGACTCTCTTTGTAAGCCTTTTAACCACCACAGCAGCAAGTGCAGTTCAGAGGCAGACTGTCATGAGGAAAATGTCATGCCTCAAGACCGGGGAGGGGGGGGGTTGACATGAAGAGCTTGCTTTTAGGGGAAGCCGAATTACAAAAAGAAAGTGCTATTGCATTCTTACACGTGCTGACAGGACCAGTAAGCAGAGCTATAGCTAGAGAGTTCACGACAGCTTAGGTAATGAAAAAGGCTTTTGTGGCAAAGTAGCAAGCAGAGACCTAATTAGATGTAAAATGAGAACGTGAGGCTTACCAAGTAATTTCAACACACTGTCCCTGTCCCAAATTCTTAATGTGTGATGTGATAAAACTGAAATTGAAAAAGGGTTGAGAAAGGAAAGATGATAAATAAATAAATTCTATAAAAGAAAAACAGAATCAGTATACAAAATACTTATTTTACTTATTTCTTTACACACACACACACACACACACACACACACAGAGAGAGAGAGAGAGAGAGAGAGAGAGAGAGAGAGAGAGAATGGCAAGGGAAAGATTTGTCCTGAGCTTCGTTTCAATGGTGAAAACACCCCTTTAAGTTTTTACCATATAAGCGAATGGTTGTCATTTTGTTATTGGGGACCCTTTATGCCCTGATGGTAAGCCCACAGAAGGGTAAAAATAAAGAAATTGGAGCTTTAAACAGCATTTTTAATTCTTTCAATATTTAGTTATATTAAGTGTTCTTTGCATATACAGTGGTTTACAACGATATCAGAATGTGATTCTAAATCAATCCTTTCACTTGCTTTGATTTAAACCAACCCACTCTATCTATGATCACACAGAATACCCTTCACAACCTGGGGTAAGGGAGGGGAGTTCTCTGCAACATGGACTTCGCCTGCATCTATCCCACACAGCAGAAAGACAAAGAGGCTTATATTTTAACAAGTGAAATAAGTGAGCTGTTGCAAGTGAACTATTGCAGATTAAAATGCAGCAAGGTACCCTTATGCACAGAAGGCATGATTATACTGTGTTTAATGGTGACATGGTAAACACTGTAAAGCAGTGATTTTTCAACCTTTTTCATCTCATGGCACACTGACAGGTTACTAAAATTGTCAAGGCACACCATCAGGTTTTTTGACAATTGTCAAGGAAAAACTGCATTGCCAGTGGGGGGCTCACACCCCCTAATGGCCCTACTAATAGATGACCATCCTCTAAACTCAGTGGTGGGATTCAAATAAATTAATAACCAGTTCTATGTCCTTCAGGGCGGCCTTCAGGGCCATCCGCTGCCTTTCTTCCCTCTCCCAACCTAAAATTAGCAACCGGTTCTGCAGAATAGGTGAGAACTGGCTGAATTTCACCACTGCCTAAACTCCAGCAGCACACCTGCAGACCATTCACAGCACATTGGTTGAAAAGGGCTGCAGTGAAGTATGAAGGGAAACATGTACTAATCATGCACCACGTTGCTGTGGGTAATCCTGGTGCCATTTCAAAATTCAAAGAATGATTCAAAGACTTCCTGCTCTTGGCTATACTAAAAACAAAATTGGGGAAGGGGAAGATTCTTCAAGATGGTGCCCCTGAGGCAGATGGTCCCTTCAGGCAAACAACACAGAGCCCTGCATATTTGCACAAAAGCATCTCCCTTTCACATTGTACAGTATTCCAGTACTCCATGGTACACATGTATACTATACACTCAGGTATGCCTTTTACAGTACTCCAGTATTCTCTGGGAAATGCATACTATTCACATGGCAAATGTATTAACATAAAATGAAAACCAACCCCTTTGCAGAGAGTGATTCTTCAGGCGTCAGTTACTTTTATCAAATAGCAGCAGCATTAGTCTCCATCAGGGCCATATAAATCACTTAATCCCTCTAATCTGCTGTGAACAGACTACACATGGTGAGTCTGTCCCCATGAGTTTTGTGTTCTTGTTTGTCAACACTGGATATGTTTGACCACTAGATAGTATGCTGAAACAGGAGCTTCGTGTTCCAAGTTTAAGCCCTATCCACAGTTGTGTTGATATTTTTTTCACCTGTAAAATGAAAGCAACATATCTACTCAGCTGAATAGTACATAGTCCCTGGGTGCCATTATTCTACACTCTTAAGATTAAATCCAGGACCCCCCAAGATGGAGGAAGATTGTTTAAAAGAAGCACAGACTAGACTATGATCATTCTCAGTTCTATGCTTTCCTCTTGCCCAGAAATCTTCTGCTGCTTCAGATGAAAAGTCAGAGGGGATATGTGGGTACCAAATAAGAAGGGCTCTCATCACTTCCCGTTCTCCAGTAGAATCATTCCTTTGGGAAGTCAAATTACAGCTGCGATCAAAGCCTGTTGATGTTAGGGCAGTGGTTCCCAAACTCTGGGTCAGGACCCACCAGTGGGTCAAAAGCCAATTTCAGGTGGGTCGCAAAGCACCTACAGCAGCCATATTGAATATATGGGAAGATTGGATGCTGGAAAGGGGAAGGATGTGTGGTTGTTTTACTTGTGTCAAGATTGTAAATAGGCTTTTTTTCCTTTCTGATTCATTTTGCTATTGGAAAATAACCCAAATTATTGCTGCATTCTCAGGAAAGCAGCAGGCTCTGGTGTCACAATGACAGCACTTCAGCCATGACATCACTTCTGGTGGGTCCTGGATAGATTGTCATTCGAAAAAGTGCGCCCCGGTGTTAAAAGGTTGAAGAACCACTGGTCTAGGGAGATGACAACAAGTTCCCCTCTTGATTTAAGATGTCAAACTATCAGATGCTTGACGAAGTAGATTAACAACCCAATCTTATCCATTCCCTTCTCTGTCAAACACCCATTGGTGTGTGCGCTGCATCCTACTGGGGGGGGGGAGAGTCCTGTGGGTCTTCTATGTGTACTATGGATCTACTCACACCTGCAACAGATAATGAATTTCTGCATGACCAAGTAGGCATGGGACGGTGGATTTAGGTCTGGATGGGGGATAGGATATCGGCAGCACTGCTGATGCTGCTCCCGCCCCCTTCCAAGCCTCATTCCTCCCGCCATTCCAGTCTCCTTCCTGTTTCTCCACCTCCCTGCCACAGCATTAACTTACCAGCACTGGGGTCATGGAGAATCCACTGGTGCACTGCTACAGCCACTTGCTACCACAGCCCAACTCTGTAAAATGGTGTGTTTTAGCCAAAAGGACTTTAAATTACCAGGACACTCATTCTGGCAGCATATGGCCCACAGAGAATTGGGCCATACAATTCAGATTCCTGCCACATTTAGATTTTGGGGGTGTTATTTGTACATCGTAGCAAAAAAAACCCCACAAACTTTTTTTCTATTTCATTTAGGGCGCAATCCTAACCAGGACTGACATAGAGCATGTGCAGCTGGGGGTGGGGAGAGTCAAGGAGGCCTCCTCAAAGTAAGGGAATGTTTGATTCCTTTTCTTCAGAGCTTCATTGCCCTTACTCCGGTGCTGCAAGGTTGCACCCTTAATTTCATTTTTATGTGCTGCTCACAATGTAGGAAGCACTTGGGGTAAACCTCTGCAAGAGAATATGTCTGACTGAAAAACAACTATTTTTTGCTTGCTATTTGTTCAGTGGTCACAATCCTGGACTTCTTTTACAAATTGCTAATAGGAGTTCCACTTGTTCTACTTTAACCATGCCATAACACAGAATGCTCCCAGATAATTTAATTAAAAATGAATCTACTACTAATTCCCAACCTATGCATTCTCATCATGTCTTCTAATAAAAACAAAAAACAAAAACTAGGCTCCAAGAATAACTGTCTCCCACAGTCTTTCTCTTCCCACCATGGTTGGAAGAACAAAATTACAGGCATCTCTCTCTCTCTCTCTCTCTCTCTCTCTCTCTCTCTCTCTCTCACACACACACACACACACACACACACACACACACACACATTTCTGAGCTGAAAATTTTGAAGTTGATCTCCCTCTCTTCCTAGGAGGGTGCATATTCACTTAAACATTTGAACCTCTTCTTTCAACACTGACCATCAGGGAGATGAATGAATCCCGCCTTCCACAAAATTCAGGTACCCTCCATCTGTATCTGGGCCTTCACATATCCACAGATACAGGGGGGGCCCACCACACACATTAACTTTGTTTTATTCCTACTTTGTTTTATTCACCGAAGATGAATGTGTCTTGCTTTCATACACGCATGAAACTTACCAACCAACAAGCAGATAGGAAGCCTGCATGCTAGAGAGATGACTGAGAGAATGTTAACCTACTAATGTTAAAGTACCAAATTGTTGGAGGATTGGGCTGTGGGTGATGGATGCAAAGATGGATAAATATGATTTTGTTTATGTTTACAATTTTACTGATAGCTATAGATTAAATACATAGGGATTACATTTCTGTAGGGCATGGGTTCTCAAAGTGCACATTGCAACACCTTAAGGCGGCAGTTTCCAAACTCTCCGGGATGAGAGCAGGGGAGAAGTCCGCAACGCTATTATGCTGCTACAAGGGGCAACAGGAGCTTTGATCTACCTACCTATCAGACACCTCTGCAGGACTCCCAAAGCCTCAGGATATGTAAAAATACTATTGTGACCCACTTCTGGTTTTGATTGCAAAACTGGAAGTGGGCCATCATTATTTTTACATATTCCAAGGCTTGGAAGCCTTGATGTAGCATTTGAGAGGTTGTCTGAACCACCAGGAGGCCAGCATGTGCGATAGGTAAAGATCAAAGCCCCTGTTGCCCCAGGCAGCAGTGCGATCCTGGAGATCACATTGCTGCCTACTCTCTTCCCCACCATTTAAAGGGGTGTCATGACATCCCAGTTTGAAAACCTCTTGTTTTTGAAAACCAGGGGCTCTGTGAGATGTTCCCAGTGGCCCATCCTACCTGTTTCCTCAGGCCTCACTATTTGGATCTCATGAAATTCCATGATGGTGATAATTTCCAATCTGAAATTCCAATATGGTGATAATTGGTGGGCTTTTTGACCCAGGTTAGTTTGGGAACCCAGCTACAGGGCAGTGCTTCCCAAACATTTTAGCACCAGGACCCACTTTCAAAAATGACAATTTATCATAACCCTCTAGACCAGTGATGGCGAACCTATGACACATGTGTCAAAGGTGACACATCAGGGTGGATAAACATCGATGATTTAAAAAAAATTAAAAAATCAGATTTTTTTAATTTAGATCGGATTTATTTTATTTAAATCTGATTTATTTTTATTTTTATCAAATTTATTTTAATAAAATGCTTTTGGAGTAAAAATCTATCTAAAGATAGTTTTCTATCTAAAAAAATATTAATAATTTAGTTTATTCAGCATGAAATGGAGCTTAGTTATATAGCATGAGGCTGTATATACTGCAATATTTACATTTTTGGTAAACTCATTCAATGAATCCAAGCTCTGCAAGCTGAGATAGCATGCACTGCATTGATGCATTCACACAATTTCACAGTAACCATGAGATAAATCATAAAACAAAACATGTTTAAGCAAAATACAAGAATATGTAATATGTTATTGTTTTAATTAAATAAAATAATTTGAGTAGTTCTCCAGCTATGTGTGATTAACCTAAAATCGGTTCTAATATCGCTGTTTTCCTAACCTGACAGCTTATTATTCTAAATAGGAAACCTTCATTTTGTTTGCAAATAATAATATTAAAGATTCTAACTACCAGCAAGAATGGGTCCTTACATTGAAAGAGCACCTGTCATTGCAGATCCATCATGGCAGCGCCTGTTAGCGGGCATCACTCACCTGCTGCCTGCCACGTCCCTCACCTTGTTGTGTCACTTCCACATCACCAGTCGTCCCATTAAAGTGAATGGGACTGTTGATGAGTGAACAGCGGGTCAGAGGGGGAGCCGCTGAGGGACAGAGATGACAGTTGCTTTTTAAAAATTATGATTTAAATTGACTTGATTTAAATCAAGCCTTTTTACTAGTGATTTAAATCATGATTTAAATTGTGATTTAAATTGACTTGATTTAAATCAAATCCACCCTGTGACACACCACAATGTTTGGGGTGACACACCAGCGTTCATTAACACCTGACAAAATCTGACTTTATTTTACTCATTTTTCATTTTTGTAATTATTTGATGCTTCTTCATATAATACATAGCACCACACATGATTGAACTGTATTTTTTTCCTTAGATAAATGAATATAAAGAACTTTCTCTTTTGTTTGGGAAGAGGGGTTGACACGCTAGCACAGTCAACTTAAGCATTTTCTGAAGTTTTGACACACCAAGCCCAAAAGGTTTTCCATCACTGCTCTAGACAAAAAGGTGTTTATAAAAAGCCATAAAGACCAACAACAAGGTCCTGAGCTCCCAAGACTTCTAGAGACTTTATACATAGTACATGCATATAGTCTCTCCCTAGAAATGGTATTCAAGGACTGTTCCCCCAAACCTTTACAGTAATTCCAGAGTACCCAGAAGGCTGAACTGGAGAGCAAGATTAACAGTTAGGAACTTCCAGGCCAGACAAAAGACTCAGAGCGCAATCCCAAACTGGAGTTAGGCCGTCATAAGCTAAGCCAGCAAAGTTTGGCCAGCACAAGGGCCACCATAAAGCGTGTTTGGACTACTCTCGGAGTCAGGGAGGATGGCTCACGTCTGTGTGCTACCCTCTCTGACTCCAAGAGTGGTCCAAACATACTTTATGGTATCCCTTGTGCTCTCCAAACCTTGCTGGCTTAGCTTATGCCAGCCTAACTCAATATAGGATTGTGCCCTGAAACTGGGTACACCGGAGAAAATCAGAAAATGTGCACCGCACACAGATTTGCTTCAAGAGCTAGGACAAATTTAATGCAGTAAGCTGCCAGGTTGAGATGCTTGTGGGCATGACTCACACAGGAACTGGGCTTCCTCTTCCTCAGTCTGGTGTTCTTATGCTCCCCCTTCCTATTGTTGGAAAGCAGGCAGTACCAGCTGTAGAAGGAGTTTCAACAGTGCACAAATTTGGGAAACACTGCACCCAGAAGGAACTGATAATGCAGAAACCAGCCAATGTGGAATGCTTGCAAAAAAACCTGCCACCCTATACAACATATAGCAGTGGTTCCCAAACAGGTGGGTCATGGCCCACCAAGGAACAGGAAGCTGGCCTTTAAGGGGAGTGGCCCTGTTCCAATAGCAGCAACAATGCTGCAGAGATTGCACCACTGCTGCTGTCAAGGGGTTATTTTACTTAGTGTGGGGGAGTGCTGGCCTACCATAGGGTCCTGGAGGCTCGCAGCCCCTTCTGATCTCCTCTGTAGCTGCTGTAAAAAGCTCTTGTTTAGATTTAGACTGGAGATTGAAGCTTTTTACAGCAGCTGCAGAGGAGATCAGAGGCGGCTGTGAGAATACAGAACCCTGCAGAACTCCAGTAAGTTAAGAAGCTCCATTGGCAGCAGATGTGCTGCAATCTCTGCAACACAGTCACTGCCCCCCTCCATGCCCACACAAACACTTACCTTGTTCCCAACTCCCCTGTAGGAGTTTGGGAACCACTGCCATATGGATTGCAGCCCTAAAGGGGAGCTGAGGCAATGGCCCAGTTGAAGCAGATTGGGAACCACTGAACTAGCCTGTTCTTAGGCTCACTCCTTGCCTGTAGCTCTCAGATCAGGTTTTTAAACTGCCATTCTCAGCTGCAGCCTTTTTGCCATGATCTGAACCACTTGAACTCCTTTTCTTCCTACTAACTGCCCTGACTTTCTCCCCTCTCTCTTTCTTTCCTTTACCCCAAGACCTTCTGTTTCTCACCTAGTTTCCTCTGGGAGGCCCAAAAAAATCTACTCACATCCCTCTTCCACATCCCTCTTCTACTCCCTCCTTGCTCTGGTCCATCTCCTATTAAGTTCTTTTCTCTTCCATCTCCTTCTCAGTCCTCCTTCTAACCACTTTTCTTACCACTTTCAATGAGATGCAGTATGGAAAGGTATAAAGATCTCGGCAAAACAATATAGCAGAAAAGAAATGTGACCATTTTCAAAATTAATTTTTAATTGATTTTTAATGTGCTGTTTTCCTTGGCAAGCTGCTACGATGGGAAGTCTTCACACTGGACTGTTTTTGCTACTATATGAACGCTTAGCTGTATTGGCTCCTATATTGATTATATGTTGAGAGAGATTTCCTTTTCGCCCTGATTTGTTCAAGTGTGGCATACAAGAGGTTAACCCTCGGGAACATACTAAATGTGACCCAGAATACAGAATGTGCCCCTTCTGTTTATTTTGTTTAAAAGTATGGACGAGAGGCAAAAAGGGTCAAAAAACTGTGGTAAGACAGAGGGAGTTTTTTAGGATTTTCCACTCCCAATACAAGTCTCCCCATGCATTACTGGAAAGCAACAGCCCAATCCTGAGCTGCCAGACTGCCTGTGCAAGCAGTGGAAGCCAAGCACTACTGCTGCATCCTGCAGCAGCCAGGCACCACAGGAGAAGGGAATGTACACCACAAGGTAAGGACACAGGGCAGAAGATAGGTCTACTCTCCTCTGCAACGACTATTTTGCTGGCGCAGAGGGAAGGGCCCCCATGTTGGGACACGGGATCCGGCAGTGAAGGTGGCCACCGGTCCCACCCAGGAATGCCCACCCGCCCCAACCAGAAAGTGTGCAATGCTGGCAACTAGTATACTCACCCCTCGAGGGCTTGTGTTGCCACCTCCAGGCGGTATGGGTCAGCTCTGGGCTAGTGTTAGCCCAGCGCCGGTGGTAACAGCTTTTGTGACAAAAGTGCAGGTGGTATGTTCATACTGCCTGCGCTCAGGCGCATAGGATTGGGCCCCAACTGAAAAGCCAATGAAAGGGTTCTTCCTATAAAATAGCACATAAGACTAGTATAGGATTGAAACCATGATGGTGGCAAAGTTGTCCCTGCTCTGTAACAAAAAAAGGGGGGGCAAATTACCTATTCCAGGTCACAACTAGTTCAATTTTTTTACCACCTTAGCCTAGCTGCCTTTTACCAACATGAAGTTGGTTCTCTATGTTTCTAGTAAGTTTTCAGAAAGCAGCTTTTTCCTCCTCCCTGATTTGCCTGGTTGCAACTTTTAAGCTTCTCACTGAATTTTTCACTTGGTGCAGATTGTTGTTTCTTTGAGACAAGAGCTCAAAATCTGAACAGGCAGGGTATACACTACTGTTATATTTATTAGGGAAGAAAACCACAAATGACAAGTGAATACAGCAGACTACGGATTTTGTATAAATCGATATTGAGTGTTATAAAATGTCAGAAAATATCAAATCAGGAGAAAAGAATCAATAAATACCCTTTGAATTAAATCAGTGATTAATATTCTTTAACAGTCAGATAAATGAAACACCTCCTCTCTCTCTCTCTCTCTCTCTCTCTCTCTCTCTCACACACACACACACACACACACACACAGAGAGAGAGAGAGAGAGAGAGAGAGAGAGAGAGAGAGAGAGAGTTCTAAAGAAACATCCAACTTGAGAACACAGAAACTAACAGCTCAAACTTACTGGGCTGCCTGCTGGCAGAACAAGCGATCCGCCAGCACACACTGTGCTATTGGAGCACCAGTGAGGAGACTGGATCCTCCTCATGCATGCCAGTTGATCAGAGAAGTTCTGCCAACACATGTAGGATGGCAGGGCAGGCAGGACAGAGCTGGGGGAAGGTGGAATGGGGATGTGATGAACACAAGTGATGGGCAGATCAGTAAAGGGGGCAGGTTCTGCAGCAATGGCAGCTTCAATCACTAGTATTTATATACCGCTTTTCAACATAAAGTTCACAAAGTGGTTTACAGGCAAATAATAACATTAAAGTTAAATGGCTCCCTGTCCCAAAAGGGCTCACAATCTAAAAGAATGGAGAACTCCACCAGCAACAGCCACGAGAAAGACACTGTGCTGGGGTGAAAAGGGACAATTGCTCTCCCCCTGCTAAATATAAGAGGACACTACTTGAAAAAGTGCCTCTTGCCCACTTAGCAGGGGTAAATTCTAATCCATTTCCCAGGTCTGATGTACCTTCACAGGTCAACATCAACTTGTGCCAGAAATTGTGCTGCAACTTTACTTGTGCTGCATCAACTTGTGCAGGTCCAAGTAGACCCACCAGGCCAGCAGGAGCTTACGCTGGGAGAAGAGAACAAATGTTCCATTCACCCGAGGAGGCCTGCCAAAGCCAAAACTCCTCCACAGGATTCAGCAGGCACTGCACTGGCGTTGCTTCTTGCCATACACAGGGCTAGTTAGGATTAGGCCATAAGAACCGCTCTCATGATCACCCCCGACCACCCACACAACACATAATTACATTGTGACTACACTGTGTAATCAGATAATTTTTCCATTATCATGTACTAATATCAGAAAACCACATCTTAGTTGCTGCTTACATAGCTCAAGATATTTTCATGAATACAGAACAATTCATGGTCCCTATACTGATTTATAAGCAAGTGTGGTACATCTCAACTACTTATGTCAATATCACACTTTCTACAGTTTCAGATCTCAACCATCCATAACCTGTCATGTCAAATGTCAGACATGACAAGCCAAGCAGCCTTCTCTCCATACAGTCATTACTTCTTATATTCAAACATACTCCATTTTTAAACCAGATTTGCAGGAATTGCTTTGGAATGGGGTACTTGAGCAGTGTTCTGTTTACCTATAAGCTAAAGTTAAGCACATACTCATGCACTGTAGTTCATAATTTACTATGAGTGAACCATAAAAGACAGAAAGGAGCTTCAAAATGCGCTCACCCTCAAAAATCCATTTGACATGCAAAGCTGGACAAATCCTCAAAAAATGGGTCAAAATCTCAGACCTCCTCTCCCCTGCCAGTTTCCCCTTACAAGCAAACTATTACCCTTGTACCTTACTGGTACCCATGGCTCCGGATCCTGACAGAAAATACATTTCTGAGAATAGTCGAAAAGAGCTGGCCAGGCTGGGCTAGCTAGCCTGTGTTCCTGGGAGCCAAATTCACCCCCCCCCACACACACACACTCATTATTCTGCTCCATCCTCACTCCTGCAAAGGAAATATACTTTTAATTACAAAACAGCATTTCTTTAGGTGAACAGAGGGATGGATGTTCACTACTGAGAACTCTGGTGGGCCGCTGCAAGATGCAGGAAGGTAGACTAGATGGGCCTTTGGCCTGATCCAGTGGGGCTCTTCTTATGTTCTTATGACACTTCGAGGGAATTTATAACATTACTGTACTTAAATTAAGCATCTCATTTTGCAAACCCTTCAACCTTGCAAGGGATCTTTCCATCAGGAATTTTAAAAAGCTATCCTAGAGAGGATTTTCTTTGCTTAATAGCCTTGAGAAAATATAAGCACTTGTTTTCACATTTGATGCAGGAAAGGCAGGTCAAGTTAACATCAAGGAACCAGGGAAATTAATACAGCTTCCCTGAGTGAGATATTCAATGTTGTCACAATCAACATTGTGCTGACCCAGTGCAGACCCAGGTCATGAATGATATACAGCATGGCATCCCCTGACACTTGAATACTAGACTGCAGCATCGGTCAGTTTGACCTTGTTGCTACAGAAAGTATGGAACTTCCTAAACTTGAAACGATAGAATAGGTATACCAGACTAACAGCCCAATTCCATACCAACCAATCCCATACTTACTGGCCAATGCCAGTTCCTGTTTTGCAATGCCTGCCAAGAAAGGCGCTCCAGTAACATGCGATTAATGCACATTCCCACCCCCATCACTGGATGTGTCCCCACTCATCAGAGCAGGTAGAATGGTAGAATGGAGGCAGGAACAGGACAAAATGGGGCAAGGGGAGCAGGGGATGGGTAGACTGGGTCCTCAGAGAGGGTGGGATCAGCACCGCTGGTATCACCTCCATCCTAACCCCCTTCCCAGGCCCCATCCTGTGGCACTGGTCAATACAGATCTACACCCGCTCAACAGGTGTCATGGGTCTGACAGTAGACCCAGCTGCACTGCAGAGGCTTGCCTCCAAGTGAACAATTTTTCCCTTACCTAAAGGACACCTCCTCAACTGCCCCTTCACGATAGGATGCCATTTTGGCACGTCTGCATTAATGCATTGCGGAGAAGGTAGGATTGGACCCTAGCAGCAGTGGTAGTAGTTCTATAGTATATTCATGGACATGGTGCTTCACATCAGGCAAAAGCAAGAAGGCAGACCCAGCCTCAAGGAGTAGCTAAAGACTGACATATTCGACTGGCACTCCATTGACTGACTAGGCCATTTGCTGGGGTTCTCCTGGGATATATTTATTGCCATTATACAACCTGGCAAATGCTTCACACAGATGAAGCATATGTGCTTCATCTAGGACAGAGGGGCCTAGAAAAGGAAGAGGGGAACAGAGAAAAGTCCAGGGGATGGGATGGACAGAGGCCGACATATCACCAGGTAATGGGGGGAGGGGATTTTACATGCCATCTCAGCTGTTAGGAGGTCTTGGGCCAGACGTTTCTTTCCCCACAGCCTTCCCCAGTACAAGACTGTTGCCCTCCCCAGCAGCCTGCTGCCCAGTATAACTGCTTACCTAATGCACCTATGTAGTTATGCCACTGCCTATAGTTCCTATCCATATTTATATCCTATACACCAGGCTGTGTGCATGAGAAGTGATTGGCTAGAACGCGGTGTGCCCCAAATCTCTGTGAATTTTAGCCACAGAAAAATTAACCCTAACAATTAACCCAGCCCACATGAGTCACTAGAATGCTTCTTCAGGAGTTATGCATAATCCTAAAATTTATGCAGGAATTATGTAGCAAATCTACTGCAATGTATGAAATTCTTACTATTCCATTAAAACAATACTGACCCCTCTACAATATGTACAGCAAAACCTTGACTTTTATCCACTTGACTTTCATTGCTTTGTTCTTTCAGCCATTTTCTATGATAGATAGATAGATAGATAGATAGATAGATAGATAGATAGATAGAT
>JAJKFI010000056.1:3715931-3755333 GCA_029204185.1 Lerista edwardsae | reverse complement strand
GACTACAATTCCCAAAAGCACCTTCACTTCTCTGCCTGTTTGGAGAAGAAAGAAAATGGCTACTGTTTTTTTCTTGCTGTCTGTTGGTGCCTGGGAACAATTACTGGTAAGTAAAACTGCTCCGTTTTTTTTCTAACCAACCCCCCCCCCGCTTTCTGCTTCTTAGCCCAGCCCCTACCCAGACTGCTGTTAAAAGCTTTTATTTATTAAATGTATTGACCCATGTATAAGTTGATCCATGTTTTCAGGGTCAATTTTCAGGCATAAATTTTTAGACTTATACATGAGTATATACAGTAGCCTATCCCCTTCCCAAAAATCAAAGGCTTTTGTCTTTACAGAAGAGGGACAACAAAGCAGCTGGTGGAAACCTGGCATTTGTACCCTTTGAGCAGTGGTATTCAAACTTTTTAGACCAGGACACACTTTTTATAATGGCATTCATGTTGGGACCCACCAGAAATGATATCATTAACCTGGAAGTGATGTTGTCGCTGGAAGTGACACCATCAAGCATAATATAACATAACAAAATGACACTACTGAAATGTAAATTGGCATTATCGGATAGCTGCAATTGTACAACCATGAAACATCCCTGACAGACAGCAAGATTAGGACAAAATATTATGTTAAATCATTCAACTAAAAACAAAATAAAAAAACCCTTCACTTGAAAATTCAAATTTTTACTACACACAAAAGAAATATAACAAGAGTAAGGTCTTCAGTTTCCAAGATGGCTGCTCCCAGCTTTCCACCACCCACCTTAAATCAGGTCACGATCCACCAAGTGGGTCCTGACCCAGAGTTTGAATAACACTGCTTTGAGCATTCAAGTTAAACTTTCAGAGAACTTCCCTGAAGCTGTCCGAGTATTCAGCTTTAATGCTTAAACCAATGATTTTGAAGGCAAGCTGCTCACATATTCCTAGTGTGCATGCACAAACATTTCATGCTAGGAGAAAACTCTTGGAAACAGATTATTGTTTTTCCCATGTTCAATCAGAAAGCTCAAACACCAAGCTGATTTCAAATTGATCTGAAGTTCACACCCATTATAAACCATCCTAATAAGTAACTCTCTGAAAGCTAGATAGTTCAATTGCAATTGGGATCAATTATTGGACAATATAGAAGGCAGAAGGGGTAGGCTGTTGGACATTTGGAGTTCATCAGGTTTATTTAACCTTGTCCAGATGTAAAAATAAACACTCTTTTTTCCCAATCTGCCATTATAAACCCGCATAATATTTCACCCAGGAAGGTTACAGCAGCAACCATGGAGGTTATAGCTTGAGTTCTGCCACAAGGAAATTGTGATGATATGCAGCACTTCCTTGATCAATATGGACCCAAGATGGTCCCAGGATTTAAGCATGTGTTGATGCAAAAGGTTTAACACATAGACACACCATCAAAGCAATTGAATGGGAGGTAGCACAAAGTGGATCCGACATCATAAGTCAAAACAATGAATGTGGCTACCAGGTAGCATCGTTGTCAGGAGACAGCCTTGTGAAGCAGTAATGCAAAAGAGCTTGTCAACTGGGGAGCACAGTTGACAGTGACCAACTGCAGCGGGAAGCAAAATGAAAGGGAGAATGAGGCATGTGCAGCTGTTTTTGTACCAGCAGAAACAAAGACCAAGGTCTGGCAGGGAAGAGGGATTTCATTTTAAAAAAAAAAGGAATAGTTTGCAGCAGTCAGTGTACGTTAAGTAATGGCTGCAACACAAACTTGGCAAAGGATATTTGCCTTCCGAAATTGACTTCCCCTCTCCACAACTGACAATTCAGGTACTCTTCTTTTGTTCTCCTTTCTTTGCAAATAATGGGTCTTCGTTTGCCTTACCAAACAATATTTACGCAGGGCTGGATATATCGCTCTCATTAGAGCAAATACTACTTCCTAAATTGGGCCATTTGTGACTCTGCACCTCAGATTTCACTCATCCCTGATTGCAAATGCACTAAAAGCACATTACTGGTGCTTAAGATGCAAACAACAGCTCTGAAAAATAGTGGTTCTTACCTCTGGTGAAAGAAGTTAAACATTAATAGTTAGTCAAGAGATGGAGGTGAATAGTAAACAGAAAATCCCTTTTTGACCAAACATTGTAATGGGGTTATACTTGGTAGTAGATTAATTGTTCTTTCCCCATGCTGTCTTAATTTTTTTTTTTTAATGTGCAGTAGCCATTCTGCATGTGATAAAGAAACATAATAAAAGCAATTCCTCTCTTGCAAGAAAAATTAAAAGAGAGAGAATGAACATTCTTGGCAATGTTTTTTTGAATTCAGGATACCTTCTAATGAGGTTTCACCGTACGATAAATAACATTAATGAGACCTGGTGTTGCCTATATAATATATTTCCCTTAATATAGCGTTAGATTTTCTCACATAGTGTGGAAAACTAGCAGTCACCAGAAATGCCTTCCAATGGCACATTAAAAACCAAGAGCACAATTAAATATAAATGAATTCAGTAATTTAATTGCACTATTGTCATTTGGGAAAAAAATCAGAAGAAAAGTAATTATGCCTTTTTAAAAAATCGGTAAATAATAAAGTGCTGAGGAAATGAGATAATACCTAGACATCATTCTGCTTAAGAATGATGCAAAGAAGCAATTGTCTCCTAGGTAAATTTTGTGTTTGGTACTGTATAGAGATTTCCTTTTTTTAATGGGCTCGATCCACCTGGAATTGCTTAAGGGTAATTTGTGTTTATTTCTATGGTCCTTACATGATATACTTGGCTCACTGAAATGACTACTGACAGGAAATAAATCACATTAAAACAGAAGGAGAAAAAGAAGCAATTCACAGATTGTGCCATATGTTCCTAATAAAAATATCAAAAATGAGTAAGAAGAAATCTCACCCAAAAAATTAAGGAAGTTGGACTTTTTTTTTAAAGGCTGCTATTCACCTGATCACATCTTGAGTCATACATTTTTGCCCTGATGCAAGTTGCTAGCATAAAAAAAACATTTTATACAGTCAATCCTCATTATCTGTTAGGGTTAGGTTCCTGGAAATCCTTGTGGATAGCAAATTTGCAGATAATGAATCATTGATCCTATGGGATCAATGGGGTTAGACGCAAGGGGTACCTTATCTGCCATCAGAAGTATCCAGCAGAGACCCTCATAATTAGAAGCAATCAGGCAAAACCAATGCCATTTTTTGATTCAGAACCCAATATACCCAGGAATAGGTCTAAATTTTAAGACACCAAAATATGTTTAGGCCTGTGTAATCAATATAATTAAGATTATAGTAATATTATAGTCAAAATCATTAAAGAAATTAAGAATGGGGCATACTCCTAGATAAGTGTGCATAGGAGTGCAGCCTTAGATTACTAGATAGTGATAATCATCAAAGAGGTAGGGGACTTTTGGTCTTTGCCCCATTGCCCTGAGAGCAGTTCTCCAATGAAGGAAAATCTAAGAAGTCCTCTGCCCAGATATTCAAGCTGGAATCAAGTCTGAAGTCTTCCAATGCTTTCCCCCTTCTTTGAGGCGATTGTTACTGAACCCCTGAAGCTCAAGTCCAAGCAGAGTCTGGTGAACTTTGGAAGTTTCCTTAGTGCTTTGCCTGTCTTTGGCCGGTTGGGAATAGCTTTACTTACTTCCCTGAACATATTCATCTTTATCCCACACTTAACACAATGCATCTCTTATGTAGTGATAGCAATGACCTGTCAAGAGCATAACCTTGTACAGTCAATTTATTCCTTTATGAGGTATTTGTTCACAGAGAATTTGAGTATGCCATCTGAGCATAAACAGTTGCACAGCAGCACATTTTCATTTAACAAGTTTATTCCTTTGTCAGGAAATCATTCTTTTAGCCTATGTGACTTGGGATGCTAGCTTACAAAATAGAAAGTGGATTCAGGCAGACTTTCATGTACGTTCTGCTATCCCGGAAAACATCTCTTTTAAACACCCCTATATTATATTAATTATATTAAACACCCCAATATTCATCATATGTGGCTATAAAGGGAAATAAGTGAACTTCTCTAATGGTGCAATCCTAACCAACTTCCCAGCACCAGGGTAAGGGCAATGCAGCTCTGAGTTAAGGGAAAATTATTCCCTTACCTTGAGGAGGCCTCTGTGACTGCCCCCCCCCCAACTTCAGGAAGCAGGACATGCCCCATTGGCACAGAAATGTCAATGTTGGTTAGGATTGCACCCTGAAGAATGCAGGAAGAAACTAGGTTTATCTCAGTCCTGCTAATTGTTAATATGACTTTTGCAATTAAACAGTCTTTATTTTAAGGGCCTCCTATTTTATTATATACATTACTGCAGACCCACTTAAAATGCAGAGGTTCATTCACCTGCTTCTTTATTTTGCCTCATAATACCTTCTTTCATTCCAACTGTAAGCAAGAGCTGATTATACCAGCTGTACCCATAGTTCAATGTAGAACCCATTTTTTGGTCTGACACCATGATTGCGTTTTCCCCCCCTCCGTTGTATTAGTGACTTTCTGCTAACAGGAGGTTAGGTAGGTGCACTGGAACTAAAACAGAGAATAATGTTCATGCATTTTAATGCTGAAGTTTAGCCAGAAGGGTTTGTCGTTTTTCATTAAAGCTGTATAAGAAGCTGGGAGGCTCCAAACCTTGGAGTATACACTGAACACAGCTACTTTGAGATCGGTGGCTGTGGAATAGCTCCTGCCATTCTACATTAGAACCAGTTGCCATCCTAGTGGACACATATTATTGCTTCCAAGCTCAATAAAGAAAAACATGTACAGTTGCATTCAGCCTCAGGGATGATTTAGTTAAGGTTTGAATTTTCAAGTGAGGGTTTGTTTTTTAAATTGTTTTCAGTACAGTGCTTTTACATCATATTTTGTCCAAATCCTGCTTTGTTTCATGGTTGTACAATTGCTGTAATCCAAGAGTGTCAATTTACATTTCAATAGTGCCTTATTATTATTTTACAATGACAGCACTTGAGGATGTCACTTCCTGCCATGACATCACTTCTACATAAGAACATAAGAACATAAGAAGAGCCCTGCTGGATCAGGCCAAAGGCCCATCTAGTCTAGCTTCCTGTATCTCACAGCGGCCCACCAGGTGCCCCAGGGAGGCATGAGACAACAAGATGCTTGCATCCTGTTGCCACTCCCTTGCACCCGGTACTCTGAAGTAGCCCACCACCTTTGTAAGGAGGTTGCACAATCCATCATTGCCTATAGCCCACGATGGACCTTTCCTCCAGAAATCTGTCCAATCCCCTCTTAAAGGCATCAAGACCAAATGCCATCACCTCCTCCTGTGGCAAAGAGTTCCACAGATTAACTACCCGCTGGATAAAAAAGTACTTCCTTTTATCTGTTTTAACTCTCCCAACCCTCAGTTTTAGCGGATGCCCCCTGGTTCTGGTGTTTTGAGAGAGGGTAAAGAACATACCTTTATTGACTCTATCCCTTCCATGCAAAATTTTGCATGTCTCACTCATGTCCCCCCTCAGGCCCCTTTTTTCTAGTCTGAAGAGCCCCGAACGCTGCAGTCTTTCTTCATAAGGGAGTTGCCCCAGCCCCGTAATCATTTTTGTCGCTCTCTTCTACACCACAGCTCAGAACCCATTAGCCTATAGGTGAAGTTTTGGTTTTTTGCCCCAATGTGCATCACTTTACCCTTGTCTATGTTGAAATGCATCTGCCATTTGGCTGCGCATTCCCCCAACTTGGAGAGATTCTTCTGGAGCTCTTCACAATCCTTTCTGGTTTTCACCACCCGGAAAAGTTTTGTGTCATCTGCAAACCTGGCCACCTCGCTGCTTATCCCTGTCTCCAGGTCATTTATGAACAAGTTGAAAAGCACCGGCCCCAAGACAGATCCCTGGGGCACTCCACTTTTCACCTCTCTCCATTGTGAAAATTGCCCATTGACCCCCACTCTCTGTTTCCTGGCCCTCGACCAATTCTGGATCCATAAGAGGACCTGCCCTCTTATTCCCTGACTGTGAAGTTTCTTCAGCAGCCTTTGGTGGGGGACTGTGTCAAACGCCTTCTGAAAATCCAGGTATATGATATCCACAGGTTCACCCTCATCCATGTGCCTGTTGACCTTTTCAAAAATTCCAAAAGGTTCATGAGGCAAGACGTACCCTTACAGAAGCCATGCTGACTTTCCTTTAGCAGTACTTGTTCCTCTACGTGTTTTAGGATTTTATCTTTGATGAGTCTTTCCACCATCTTACCTGGAACAGACGTTAGGCTGACCGGCCTGTACTTTCCAGGGTCCCCCCTTGTCCCTTTTTTAAAGATTGGCGTGACATTGGCTATCCTCCAATCGTCTGGTACCGTGGCCGTTTGAAGGGACAAGTTGCATACTTTAGTTAAGAGGTCAGCAACTTTGTTCTTTAGTTCCTTAATAACTCTTGGGTGTATACCATCTGGGTCTGGTGACCTATTTATATGTAGTTTATCAATTTGATCTAAAATATCTTCTGATTCTAAGTTAATGACAGCACTTCTGGTGGGTTCCGATACAAGTGCCATTCTAAAAAGTGGGCCCCGGTCTAAAAGGTTTGAGGACCACTGCCTTAGCCCATCTATATCAGTCAAATCTGTTGTTGCATCCTTCACCAAACCTCCAGGACCAATCCAAGCTTCTCAAACGGATTATCTTACTGTGGGCGAGCAGAAAAACTACAAGGGTTACCTTTGCATTTTGCAAGAGAGAAGGCATCCACCAGTGTATTGTAATACTCAAACATTTGCCTGTGTTTCTAAGCAAACCAAACTCTGTGAAAGCAAAACGCTTCTGGAAATGCCGAAGTAATTGCTTTTTTGTAAGAGATCTGGCACTTACCTCTTTTATTCAAGCAGGAAATAGTGGAACATCAGCTTCCCCTAAGGAACTACAGCCTATTGTTTTCTAGCATAACAATAACCTTGTACATGCATATGAGGTGAAAAGATCCAAGCAGGACTTAAATGAGAGTGGTGTGCCTTAAGGACTTATAAAAGTCACAATTTGGCTACATTTAGGTGATTGAGCTCTCTCTTTCACATTAAGGGCAGATTCAGAAGTGACAGTATTGGTGAAGGAAAGATCAGTTCATGGCTGATTTATTTTGCCCATGCATTTTGCTCACACCCAAAATAGAACTTTCATACTTTCCCTCACCCAAGAAATGTGCAAGTTCTCCCTACAACAGGAGTTTACAAATATCCAGAAAAGAGAGGGGAGGAATGTGAAAGTTATATTTTGGATGTGATACTGAACAACAGGGGGAAGAACAGGAAGAAGGAATTTGTACATCCAGTTCCTTTTGTGACATTGCCACAAATTGATATTTAGTTTCTTATTCCTTTTAAGAGCGTTGAAAAAAGAGTTGACAGGAAATGTTGGCTCCTTTCCAACCTGCAACAATTATGACTGACATTACTACAAACACATCCAGAATTGCCAGGTATTGTGGATACTTTTAAACCCTCTTCTAATACAGCATGCCTTACAGACCCTGCAAATTTTGCTAGAGGGCTCTTCTTTTAGGGGAAAAATAGCTGATTTTAGCAGATAGTAATGATGTCATCGAGTGGTTATACCTGCCGTATTGAACCAAATCCAAAACTTTAAAACTAAATATTGAAAATTATTCCAAAAATAATAGTAAGCATTTGTATAGGTTTTTATAGTATAAAGCAGTAGTTCCCAAACTGAGCCATGGCTCCCTGGGAAGCTGCAGAAACCAGCCAGAGGAGCCACGGAATCCTCACAAAAAAAATGAACCACCCTCTACAATGTATAGGATTGCAGCCCTAATAGGGGCTGTGGCCAAGGGCCCAGTAAGTCAAGAGAGCTGTTCGTCGAAAACGTTTGGGAACCACTATTATAAAGTATATTTGGATTGTCTGAAAAAGCACTTCACATATATCATCTTGAATTGAGCATTACAATGAGCCAGTAATGTATTATTCTTGTTGCATTGCAGCTGGGGAGCTGAGACTGATAGGCAGTTGTTTGTCCAAGGCCACTTGATGAGTTCATGGCAGAGGCAAGATTCAAACTGGGGGAGTCACAATGCACTGGTCAGTCTCTTGCAAATCTAAACATATTAACCCCTGAGTATGTTTTATTATGTTTAGTGAGACTTACTCCAGGAAAGTGTATACAGGACTGCATCCCAACATTCATCCCATTCCCCCTGGGTAAGTTCCAGCAGCCTACTAGACTTACTACTTACTACTATGGGGCTACTAGACTTACACCAGCAAAATAACTGGTGCAAGTCCAAGTAGTCCCATGTCAGGCCCAGGAGTGTGATAGGATATGACAGTAGCCACTGCCACCATTCCCGCCCCTCCTGGATCCCCATCTGCCCATCGCCACCCCAATAACCCTCTCCACAACTTTCCCCCACTCCTCTGCTGACCTGCCCCACTCTAACTGGCACTGGCAAGCTGGTGCAGGCTGTTCCACCAGCACCACAATCCTCTGCACTGCAGCAATGTGACTTACAGCAAGCAAGCAAGCAAGCAAGCAAGCAAGCAAACAGTATTTATAGACCGCTTTTTAACAAAAAGTTCACAAAGCAGTTTACACGCAAAAAAATAAAGTTAAATGGCTTACAGCACATTTGCAACAGTACACAGGCCCATCCCACGGGTGCTAGCTGGCTTAGGATTGGGCACAATATCAGTATTGTGATGGACAATACAAAGACAGTACATTAAAGTGAAACATCTAAAAAAGAGAACAAAGCATGGCCATTCATGGCCCAATGCACTGGGAAGCTCTACAGAATCCACTGAAATGAATGGGAAATGCAAAAGAGCTAACCAGACAAGCTCCATGGCAAGTACAGATGCAGGCAGGTGATGATCAGACCCATCACAGAAGACACAGTTTACGACAGGTAAGTTTGGGCAGAACAATCTTATCAGTACAGAGCATGCACCACTGTCGATGGGGAATGCTGTGAGAGGGGAGCCAATGTGACCAGGTGGGAGCCACATCACATGGCCAGGAGTCTTCTAGTACACTGGTGTTAAGTCCTGGTCAATGAACCTCAGGGCAGAGCCACCACTACCCCATGCGGCACCTTTGTGCAAATTAAAAAAAAAGGCATCTCCTCCTCACTGCCGGAAGCAGAGGCGGATCTAAGGGGGGGGCAAATCTGTAAGTTTTGCAAGAAGCCTTACCCTGTCATGTAAATCCCTCCTCTCCCTTGCTTCTGTAGCCAGTAAGCAATGCCAAGATGTCGCTGTTCCCTGTGAGGATTGGCTAGAACAGTGCAGGAGAGGAGTGTTTTCCACTGCAAGGTAAGGCTTCTTGCAAAACTTACAGATTGCCCCCCCCCTTAGATCCGCCTCTGGCCTGAAGTGGCGTTCTACTGGCCTTCCTCTCCTTCCATTGTGAATGATGCCCCCTTACATGTGCCACCCTCGTCCAGTGCACAGCTGAACAACCCTGCTCAGATGTGTTGGAAAAGGGGAATAGGATCTTAGTGTGTGCCAATGAGATCCACCCCCAAAGTGCTCCCCACTTCAGCCCACTCCCTGCCCCGATCCTTCCCCAAACCATTCCTGCCACCACCTTACCTGCTCAGGCAAGAGAGGTGTGAACCGTCTGGCACATAGGAACACAACAGAAGAAAGGCACAAAACCTAGAGTTGTGGAGCACAAGGTCCTCAACAGGATTGGGCTGTAAGCAGATGAGGAGCATGGCAAGACAAACCTGCAAAAGTGCTGTGGCTGACAAGATTGCAGGCAAGAGTGTTTTAAGGCCTGATGCATCTTCATTGGATTAAGGATTTAGCAACCCACATTCAGACGAGGGGTCAGTTGACAATGCTAAGTCCAACAATGCAGTCAAGAGGAAGCCCTTGCTCTATTAATCCATGGCCAGGGTGTAGGCAGCACAGAAGACAAGGCACAAGGGACTAGCTGCTGATAGACCTGGCACCCTGCAGGATGACACACCCTCCCTCCAGGGCCCAGCACAAAATCAGAACAAGTTCCTCCCCCCCCCATAACCTCTTGTATAAACGTATAAATTACACAGTCTTCAAAAAAAAATCAATTGGGGCTAAAACATTTTGTGAGGCTTTATAAAACTTAAAGGAAACCCTAAAAGATGCTTTTCATGCATGCATTTTGATTGCCTCATTGCACCTTTTTGTTTTTTGTTTTTGTTTTATATACAGTACATGTTAACCTGAATTATAATATCTCCTAAAAATTTTGTCTATTAAAATATTTTAGCTATTTAAAAGGAAGACACATTTTATATGTTTTATTCATGCTTTTTATTAAACAGTATCAATATTACAAGATAAAATTGATTTCAGCTGAATTGATTAAATACCTCGTATGTTTTATGAATTAATCTTTAGAGTTAGAGTGGTATAGCAAGTAAGTGTTGTGTTTGGATCATGGAGGTCCGATTTTTAACCCTTGCTCAGACGTTCTGCGTTTGGAGTTCCTGGCATCTTTTCATTTTTCAAAAAACAGCTGGTGGGAGGGACATTTGAATTGGGTCAAAGTGCAGGAAAAAGGGAGGTCTAACCCTTTCCCCCCTGCCATGGCTGTTCCAAATTTCTCCTGATGCTATTAGCTGTAAAGAGGAAAATGTACAAGAACAAAACCAAAAAATGTGTGGCTAGTTTTAGCTCAAAGGGGCAACGTAAAGCTTGTATGGGGGCAAAGCATAAAAACCTCCCCCCTTTCTTCTGCTTGTATTGCAACTCTGATTTTTTGAAAAAGGCCCATTTTCCTTGTGGCTGCTTTTGTTTGCTTGCTCACTTTTCGAAAGAGACACCAGGAGTTCCAATTATGAAAGATCTCCCACAATATATCTGGTTGGTGCTTCAGCCACAGAGCTCATCACCTGGAGTCTGCTTCCAGGCTTGCCCCACAATCTCAGGGACTGCAGCTATCCCGATGGGGGAGCCACTTCCAACACAATACACCTGTATACACATGGCTGTAAACCTGGTCCTCACACTATCCCCGGAGCTGTGAAGGCACAGGGTTAAGCGGCTCCTGACAGGATGAGGGCTTCCCTACTCTGAAAGAATGCTGGCCCTTTCACCCCATGGCTGGACCAGGTGGAGCTGGTGAAGGGGATGGGAGACAGCCCAGGAAGGGGAGAGTCCAGGCACTTACAGCCAGTGATGAGAGAGGCCCTTGGTCAGGAAACCTGAAGACTGCTCTGTGTCTGCTACCCTAGGACTGGGGCAAGTCCAGGGAAGGAGGAGGGTGAAGCAACCCCCTCCCCAGCTGAAGTCTTAGCCCTGGTTAGGAGATCCTGGTTGTTGGGCCAGCAATACCCCCTTTTGTTTCTACCCCTCTTTCCCCAGGGCCAGGGAGGACCAAGGGGAGTTCACCTGTCTTGCAGCAACCCTGCAGGAGCACCCTGCGTACACTAACTCCAGGAATGGTGGGGTACACATGGGATCAATAATCTTCCATACTGGTAATAACATTCCTGTACATGGGGGAAAAAACTATGGACTGGGACCCACCAGAGGGTTATGAGCCAATTTTTGGTGAATTGCAAAAAGTTGGTTTGCATAAGAAAATCATTAGCTGGAATGAGGAAATCTTCATGCCCCCAACTTAAAATGTCACATTTTCCAATTTTCTCTAGTTATTGGGGTGCTGTAGATCATGTGTGAACCAGCCTGGCCTGGAAGTCCCTAAGAGCACATCTTGTTCTCAAATTCAGCCTTCTTGGTATCCAGGAATGACTATAAAGGTGTGGGGGAACAGTCCTTGAACGCCAGTTCTAGGGAGGAGTCAAGCACATGTCTTCTCTCTCTCTCTCTCTCTCTCTCTCTCTCTCTCTCTCTCTCTCTGTGTGTGTGTGTGTGTGTGTGTGTGTGTGTTTGGAAAAGTGGATCCCAGTGCTAAATGGTTTGGAAACCACCGCTGTAAAGTGTTTCCTTCGTCACTCTTTGATTTTGATGAGTGACAGTGATCATTATTATCCTCAATTTGAAAAGAATAAAAATGGGGAAGCTGAGGCAGTGTGACCTAAGTCAAAGTGTTGAAGCTACTGAATGATTTCTGTACGCACAGAGGCGATTAACTCATTCTTCTCATTTTTATATATAGGAATCTAAATATTTAGGAATTGAAGTTATCCTAAAATTGACACACAAAGCAAGCAATTCCTCTGATTTTTCTTCCTGGCATTTAAGTGTCAAGATCTGTTTAAATGAAATCAGATGGGATTCTCTGGAAGTAATTAGGAGAAGCACTCATATTTTACGACCAGGCAAAGACTGTGCATTCCAATTAACAGAATGACTTCCAAGATTGTTGTTGTTGTTGTTGTTGTTAAGGAGAGAAACTTGATGTTCAGCTGCCAGGAACAGAGTCAGCCCTTTTCTTAATAAAAGATCTAAGGGGCTAGAAACATAATCAATTCAAATTAAGTATTGATTTCTAAATAATGTGGAATTAAGGAAGACATTTATAAACTGTAAATCACTGCTGTTCAGTAGAATTCAGCACCAAGGATTACAAGCCAACGGGGGGGGGGGGGGAGGAACGCCAACAAAAGAGAGGCAAAAAACTAAGTAGTACTTCCTTTGCAAGCCAAGCAAGATGTTCCAATTAAGAATGGCAGTCATCTATATAAATAAGAAAATAAGTTACAACATTCAGGGCGCAATCCTAAAGTGATGTCGCAAAAGTGCCAGAAAGCTTTCATGCCAGTGCTTCTGGCACATGGCCAGCACAAGCAGTTGCATCGGCCCTGCAGCACCAACCCGATGCTCAAGAACACTGGTCCTACGCCAGCCAAGTTCGGCCAGTGTGGGGCCATCTCTGGATGGAGGAAGGTGGGAGGGAGGGTGGCCTAGGGCAGGGGGTGGATGTGCCAATGGGTGAGATGGCCCGGGCAGGGGGATGGAGCCTTAATGCATCCAAACACCCATCCCCGGGCTATGTGGTGTGATCAGACTTGCACCCACTATATAGCGGGCACCGATCCAAGTAGCCCATAGGGGTGGCTGGCACTTACCCCAGGGATAGGGAATGTGCCCTTGCCCCATGGAGGCTCCAGCCTACTCCCAACCAGCCAGTCTGCCTGTTCCAGCACAGGTTAGGATTGTGCCCTTATTCTGTCAGTGACATGGGGCATAATCTACTCGGAACATCACTAGGAAAATGCATAAGTCCCATTTATATTAGTGAGAGTGGACTGAGAGCATGGTTCAGTGGGTCCTGTGCAGAACCATTTCCCCAGATTGGGTCCCTTTTGTTTTGATTTCTCACAATGAAATTAAACACAATGAAATTAGCATACCTAGAATAACGAAAATAGAAAGCTTGCTCAAAATGCAAAAAAGCAATATTTTAGACTGAGCATAAATGCCCTGCCCCTGGAATGTTTTGTAAGCATATCCCCTAGGTGATTAGGAAACTGCCTCTGTAAATGTACAAGGGGTGACACAAGTAGGACCCAACCCTATCCAACTTTCCAGCGCTGATGCATCTGCAACACAGTCCCAAGGGAACTCCCTTACCTTTAGAAGGACTCTTGTTGGCACAGCTGCATCAGCACTGGAAAATTGGATAGGATTGGGCCCTAATATTGTTTAAGTGTACCCCTAAAATATAAAATGCTAACAGGGCAAATAGATATTGGAAACGAAGGTGCATTACTCAGGACAGGTCCTTTCTGAGGGCACAATTCGAACCAACTTTCCAGCACTGACATAGCTGCGCCAATGGGACGTGTGCTACATCCTGCAGGGTTTTTTTTGTGTGTGTATACATATGCATGTGCACGCACACACACGCACACGCACACACACACACTGTATTTTCTCTCCCATATTACATAGACTGTTAACCAATAAAATCAGTATATTTCTCACATGCCTCTCCATGAATGCCCACCTTCAAGGGCATTGTATGAGCTATTCCTACTTTGACACACTGTTCTTATCCAAACTTTAGTTATCAGATCTGAACACAAGATACCAAAGCTGATAAGAGATTTGTCTTGCAACAATGCTACCTACAAACAGCAGGAAAGAAATGCAAAAACAGAAGCACAACTCTGTAGATCATGCTTATCCTGAAGGAGAAAACAGATGACTGGATATTAGGTAGACAAAGTTCTGAGTCTCACAACCGACAATGTGGGATCAATGATTAGATAGTACAATGATAGGAGCTATAGGAGGGGAAAAAATTAAATGCAGATATTGCCCTTGAATTGTCTGTTTTGTTACTTAGGGTGAAACCTCATGCTATGAATCTCATTTTTCAAAGTGCTTCAGGAATGTAGGAGTTTTGAAGGTTTAGGAGGAGAAAAAAATCTAACCACTGCAAGTCCCATTCATTTCACATTTCAATGTGGATTAAGTTGGTGTAGTGCTCCAAAAATGAGATTGCTGACCCTACATTTTTAGAAGTACCTACCGTATATACTAGTGCATAAGTCGACTCCATGGTTAAGTCAAGGACAAGTTTCCCAAAATAATGGAATTTGCTACGGCCCGTGGATAAGTCGAAGATAAAACTTAGGGGCATATGCAATTCTTTGAATTTTGTCTTATTTTACCAAATGCCAGATCTTGACAAGTGACCTACCAGTAATTGCTACCTGTGGGCAGGAGAATATGAAGTGCTAGAATAGCAGGCTAGCTCTTGCTTTGTCTATTAATGGTGATTTAGTTAACAGAAGCTGCAGTCCAAAACACACTTTCCTGGGAGTAAGCCCCACTGAATATAATGGGACTTACTTCTGAGTCAACAAGCATAGATTGGGCTGTGAGTACCATAAAAAGCTATCATATTTGTTACAACTGCTAATGCTGCAATACACTCCTGAGGACATTAATGCAAAGAGAATTTCCTAGTGTAAATGACTTTATGACAAAATCAAATTTAATCATTTAATTAAATTAAAAGTTTCCAATAAGTATAACTTTAAATTAAAAATTTATTTAAAATGAATAAGATTTGCTCTTTAAATTGAGTGACTCTTTTTCAAGGGGAAAAAGCCCATCCATTGATCTCCCACCCCCATCAAAGCAGCATCTGAGGAACTTGGCAGCAGTGGCAGGGAGGGGGAAGGAAGAAAGGGAGGAAAAGAAAGGAAAAGCCCATCCAATGTTTACAGCCACGGGTGTTATTAAAGTAGAAGAGCAGTAAGAATATTTAATTTGATCTGTGAAAGGGTCTGTCTTCTGATGAACTGGCCAAGGGGGAAAAGACCGGGAGGTGGGCATTTATTTAATTTCTTAGGGCACAATCCTATGCAGCGCCAGAATGGCGAGGCCAACTTGGCAGCGCTATATCCGATGTAGGGGATACGACTCCCTTACCGTAGGGGGGGCTCCAGCCTCCCCTATGCGGTCCTCAGATCTGCACCTGCTAAAGAGTGGGTGTAGATCCGAGGAGACCGTGCGGCCCAAATCAGGACCACACGGCCTTGCGGACAGGCTTAGGATGTGGCCATATGGCCACCTCCCAAGCCCGCCCACATCCCGCCCCCAGCCTTCCTCCCTCCCACCAATCCCTGTCCCGATATGAGACAGAGCCTCCCTTGTGCCGACCGGCTTCGGTCGGCGCAAGGGAGGCTCTCCGTCAGCAGTCTGAAGCTGACGCTACTCATTCGGCGCCCCCATGTCAGTGCTAATGATGTAGCGCTGACACAATGATGTTGCATCAGTGCTATATCCATTAGAGGACTGTGCTGTAAATGGAGTTCATTTGGAATGCAGGCGGGCAGCAACAATCCAAGGCATTTCAAGTTGTAAACAAAGAGAATGAGGAATTTCTTTTGGATGTTAATTAAGGTTTTTTTTTTACCGCTGCTGCCGCCCAGTTAACAACTTTGGAAGCCTTTTATTTGACCTTCAGCACAGGAACGGGGAACATATGGCCAGAGGGAAGAGGTTTAGCTCAGCAGGATGGGGGAACGGGGGGGGGAAGGAACTAGGAGGAAGTTTGTTCGTCATTGTGGGGAGAAAAAATAACATCTTAACATACCACTGCAGCTAATACATTGGCTGGTTTGGCAGTGCGCGGAGATTATCTATGCAGTGATTTTTTTGGTAAAAATTTCTTGCCCCTCATTGAAGGAGGGTGCCCGCACCTCTCCTGCACATTTACAAGGCCTCCCCAGGGCTATTAGTTTGAACCATGGAGGAAAGATGACTGGAGGCGGCATGCCTTAAGAATTAATGCTGGCTAAGTGAAGCCAGGGGGCGGGCTTAGCAGCCATGTTGGTTGACTCAAAACAATCCTCACTCCAAGCATTTCAGATTGCTTTGCTCATACTGTTTAGGATTGAATAGTTTACTCCTTAAATAAAAACTTACGAAAATAAAAACAATTGATCGTGTAGAAACATTATTGGTAACCTTATTATGATTTAATATGCAATTACAAGGTTAAATTCCTCATAATTATATTACTGAACATACCTGACGAAATGCTACTTGCTGTCTATTTAAATTCAGATTGCACTATTTTGACAGACTTAGTTTTTGAAATCTACACAAGCAAAAATAAAACGGCCATGCCCCATAAAAAAAAAATTCTGTTAATGTTCAGAATTTTGAGAATATTATAGTAGAAAATGAAAGGCGGAAAAATAAAGTGTGAACAGGAAGGAAAGAGAAAAAAAGGGGGAGGTTGGGCAAAAATTAGATAAATATATAGGAAAATTTCATTAAAATCTCTTCATAACGTAAGTTGTTGTCAATATGAGAGTAATTCTTTTTTACTTCTAGACTATTAAGAGTTTTTTTTAAACTTCTACACTCCCCCACCCCAAAAAACAAATTCTGTTAATGTTCATAATTTTGAGAATATTACAGTAGAAAATGGAAGGTGGGAAAAAAAGTGTAAACGGGAAAGGGGGAAAAAGGAGGGGGGAAATATTTTTTTTTTCCTTCTAGACCATTAACAGTGGGTGTCTGAAAATGGTGAATAAGACTGCTAGGAACAACAAGAAATTACACAGCTTCAAAAATAATGCGCTCACGGTTTCAGTGAATTGTAGTTTTATTGAACCGATGTAATGTGAATACATGAATCTTTCCGTGGAAATTAAATCCCATTTTTCGTACAGCGATTCGCACACCCGTATGCAGAACACGCAGGCATGATTTAAAAGGTTGAGATTAACTTTTACACACGTGCAGGGAGATTTTTATTCGTGAATTCGCGGCAATCCTCCTTCGCGGCAATGATCAGAGTCAACCATATTGGTATACCCATGTGGCTTCAAGAAAATGACATCATGCCTTCTCCTGTTATCCTAACTCCATGGTTTGAACACACAGGTTTAAAAAACCCTGGTCTAGGCCTTGCTCTGCCGATCATGTAACAATGCATTTACTGTATTAACCTGTATATAAGCAACCTATGGAGGACTTCTGCAGCCTGTTCTGCTTATTCTGCAGTCTGCCTTGCTCCACTGGAGTTCTTGGGACTTCCTCTGCCCACCATTTGACAGTGAATTTACCGTATTCCCTCATATATAATTTTAGGTTTTCTAGCCAATTTTAAGGCATAAATTTCTTGACTTACATATGATTATATACAGTAGTTCATATAGGTTACCTGCCTTAAACCTGCATAAAACAATTTGATTTCCAGAAGATGGGAGTTCAGAATTGCCTATAGATAATGTTCATAAAAACCAAATGACTCAAAAGGCCTGATCAGATGCTACTTGGCTCCTTGGAAAACTTTGACCTTGGCAAAATATATAGTATTGCAGAAGAGTGTTGCACTTTGTAAAAGTCCAAAACTACTACTGGGGAGACCTGTATTCAAATCCCCACTTGAACAAGAAGCTCCCTGACTGATCATGGTCCAGTCATAATATTAGGAAGCTCCCTCTTCCTAATATTAAGTTATAGGTTTGTTGAGAGGATAAAATGATAAAGAATCAATAAAAAAAAGCACTGCCAAGAGCTACTTGGAGGAAAAGATAAAACTGTAATAAATAATGAGTGATATCTTAGGAAAGTGACTTCCCAATCCTATTCCCCACTATTTTATTTTATTTATTTGAAAAAATTATATTCTGCCTTTCCCATGTCGAAGCAATGTCCAAGGTATTCAATACTGTGGATATAGTATAATGTGATTCACCAAATTTTTAGTCCCAGACGCAGCGAGTGCTGTTTTCTCCTCTGGCTGCATGCCATTGAGCTTCAGCAGGGAATTGTAAGTGAAGCCTGGATAGCTCCTCAAGGTCGTAGTCTGTTCTTTTGCTGGCTAGTCTTCTCACATTCCCACACTGGCTAATTAAATTAGCTCCATAGCAACTCCGTTCTGCCACAATGGGTACTGCAGCTTGTCACAGCCTGGCATTCTGTCTCCCATCCAAAAACATGACCACATATCTTCCTGCTTAACTTCAGGCAGTTCCAGTATCTCAAACATCAGTCCACACCTCCTGCCCTATTGGCACTGATGCAGCTGCACGAGTGCAGCATGTGCTGCATCCAATTGTGGTGTGGCTGGGTAATTATACAGCAAGCTCACCCCCTGGTAGGCTCCCTGATTGACTTGCCAACAGGTCTCTTCAGACCTATGCCAGCCATTTTGCTTGCAAGTGTCCAAGGAGAGAAAAAGGGTGGTCTGGTCTGGGAAAGAGGGGATAAGATCTGGCACATGCTGGTGCTACCAAGATCCATCCTCTCCGTCCCCCTCCCCTACCATTCCTGAAACTTCCCCAACCTTCCCCTCGCCTGATATCCCTCTGCTGCCAACTTACCAGTGCCAACGGAGACCTTTGCTGCTGCTTCTATGAGCGTTCACTGCTCATTTGTGTCAGTGGTCTGAAAGCGTGTGGTGGCGACCTGGCTTTTATGCTGCTGTAAAGGCACTGCCAGAATGCTAGTTCTGACAGCACCCCAATAGGCTTGCGGCTTTAAACATGACTAAGCACCACTGAAATCAACGAGACACATGACTAACAAGTTCCATTACTTTCAAAGGAACTTAGATCAACTTTCTTAGGATACTACACAGTAGGTGGAAAATCACGTTTACTTTGTGCTTTGCATATGAAAGACCATGTAAAACAACCTGCCTAGGAGAATCAATCAAGAAAGGAGAGCCAAACAGGAGGAAAGGGGTTAAGTATGTTCCTCCATGCACCACTTCTTCATTCTAAATTCCCGAAGTTAACTCCTAGTGTCTGAGAAGAAAAGAGACCTGGTTGTCAGCGTTCCCACCACTGATTTAATTATCTGTGGAATTCGGTATCCACATGGGGCCCAGGATCTGATCCCTCACAGATTCCCAAGGGTCCACTGTATATACATATGCTTTAAAAAAAAATTTCCTTCTGGTTTTAGAAGTAGTTTGTCCCAGCAAGAAAAGGACCTTAGAGACTGTGGTGTGAGCTTCAGTAGTAGTAGTAGTTGTTGTTCAGTCGCTAAGTCGTGTCCGACTCTTCGCAACCCCATGGACCACGGCACACCAGGCCTCCCTGTCCTCCACTAGCTTCCAGAGTTCACCCAATTTCATGTTCATTGCTTCGGTGACACTATCTAACCATCTCATCCTCTGCCGCCCCCTTCTCCTTTTGCCTTCAATCTTTCCCAGCATGAGGGTCTTTTCAGCATGAGAGTCCTCTCTTCTCATGAGGTAGCCAAAGTACTTGAGCTTCAGCTTCAGGATTTGTCCTTCCAGGGAGCAATCAGGCTTGACTTCCTGGAGGATTGACCGATTGGATCTCCTTGCAGTCCAGGGGACTCTCAAGAGTCTTCTCCAACACCATAATTCGAAAGCATCTATTCTTCGATGCTCCGCCTTTCTTATGGTCCAGCTCTCACGGCCATACATTGCTACTGGGAAAACCATCGCTTTGACTATGCGAACCTTTGTTGGCAGGGTGATGTCTCGGTTTTTTATTTGTCTAGGTTCGCCATAGCTTTCCTCCCGAGAAGTAAACGTCTTTTAATTTCATGGCTGCAGTCACCATCTGCGGGGATCTTGGAGCCCAGGAAGATAAAGTCTGTCACTGCTTCCATTTCTTCCCCTTCTATTTTCCAGGAAGTGAGGGGAGTGGTGGCCATGATCTTTTTTAATGTTGAGCTTCAAGCCAATTTTGGCACTTTCCTCTTCACCCTCATCAGAAGGTTCTTTAGGTCTTCCTCACTTTCTGCCATTAGAGTGGTATAGTCTGCATATCTGAGGTCGTTGATATTTCTCCTAGTGATCTTGATTCCAGCTTGTGAATCATCCAGCCCTGCCTTCCTCATTATGTACTCTGCATATAAGTTAAATAAGCAGGGTGACAGTATACAGCCTTGTCGTACTCCTTTCCCAATTTTAAACCAGTCGGTTGTTCCCTGTCCAGTTCTAACTGTTGCTTCCTGACCCGCATACAGGTTTCTGAGAAGGCAGATCAGGTGGTCTGGTACCCCCATCTCTTCAAGAACTTGCCACAGTTTGTTGTGATCCACACAATCAAAGGCTTTAGCATAGTCAATGAAGCAGAGATACTGAAGCTTCAGTAGTAACCTATACCAAACAAAGAAGGCAAAATTTCTATATCCCAATGTTCTGTGTTATTTAATTACAGAATGTTTAGCTGAAAAGTTATTGCTATTTTACTTGCTCAATTAATTGATCAATTAAATTTAAATATGTTTGCATATTACCCAACTTTCAATAAAAGTGGCCTTTCGAGGTACTGAAGGAAGAGTGAAACAGCTTACAATCCCAAAACTTCAGTTGACTGTTAGAAGGGGAGGCCCTGCACTCTCTGTTACAGTAAAACACCAGAACCAAAACAGCTTCCAAATAACAATTATGTCCTTACAGCCCACCAATTAAAATTTGCCCTCACTGATTAAAATTGATTCCCACCACTCCACAATTAATCAACACATACTTTAGTTGATTAATTTATGGATTAAATCAATTTAAGCTCATACACAGAAACATGAGCTGAGATACATCAGAGAATAAACAAAGTTAACAAGATCAGAATTAAAGGTTAAAGCGGAGTGTGAGTTCAATATACTTCTCCGGATGTAGTTCAACTGAAGAGAGAATGTACAAGGGAAAGGAACTGCTTACCATTGGAAAACTAAGCCCCAAGCTAGACCTGCAGTGATACAAGAGGTATCCCAGAGTGTTTCCAGCCAGATGCTCCACTCTCTCATGTAAAACAATAAGTGTGGAGAGATGACTATGATTTGGACTGGTATATGTAGGGAGCAGGAAGCTCACAGTTTTCCCCCTGTGCTCTATTTTCTGGCTGAAAATCGCACCCAGAAGCAGTTATTTGCCTCTGAAGTGGTGATTTAAGAAAATTACCACGTTAGAGGCAAATAACCACTTCAAGGGGTTGAGTTTCAGCTTGAAAACAGCACAGAGCTGGTCAAGTGGATAGAGCCGCCATTAAGTTCAAAGATGACATCCAAAGGTCACCAGTTCAAGATCACTGGAAGTATCTGTGAGTGGTGAGACATTGAGAAAGCAACAGACAAGACAAGCTGAGCTGTTTCAGCTGCTGCTTTCGGTGAGAGAGGAGTCATGCCAGCTGCTCTTTGGTGGGAGCAGAGAAGCTGTTTGTCAGTCAGCATGAGAGGCAACTGCAGCCAGAATGAAGATCAGATTGCAACTTCTCTGTTATTGTAAAAAAACAACAACACCCCAAAACCCTTGTATGTGAACCACCTTGGATTAAAGTCAGAGGAGTAATCCAATGACCAAGAAATGCAATATAATGCAGTATAAATAATGTTCTTGTTGTTGTTGTTGTTGTTGTTGTTGTTGTTGTTGTTGTTATTTATTACTACAACTACATAAGCACTTTGTCCTGACTAGGCATAACCAATACCACCACCCACCCACCCACACACACCATCCACTGACTCTTTTTAATGAAAAAGTAGAGTTTCCAACTGCAAGTGCACCAAAACAGCACAGATCATCTATCCCCAGGATCCCACAAAGGAGATCTGCACTACAAGGTTTGACACCCATTTAAACCTAAGGCCAGTCAGGAGGCAACCTGATATCACCTGCATCAGCAGGTGGTCAGGAGATGCTGTGACAGTGGATTCAAGGTGCATATCTCCCTGAAGTAGCCGCTGCCTCCCTCCAGCCTGCTGTAGATGTGAGCTACATTGACCAGCTTCCCACTTACTAGAGTAGAAAGCAGATCACCTGACTCTTTAACATGCTCCTTACAAGGTTTTTGCAGCTCTGGAAGTGCAGTTCTTCCCATTTTATTTCAGGAACTAAAATAGGAATGAAGTGGGTCCTTTGTTCTCATGGTTCCTTTAAATAAAACCAGAACTCCCACACACCAGAACACAGGTTTGAGGAAACTGTGCGAGGAGCACAATAAGGGTTTTTTTTTCCCCAGCACACCACATCTTCAGTAGTTTCCGATGTAACAGAGCACCCCTGTGGTTAGCAGTGTGGCTTCCCAAAACTGGATCCTGCGAAGGGCAGTTTGATGCTTATAATTAAGCTGGACCTTACCCGGCGTTACCCGGCTTACCTTACCCGGCTTACCTTACCCGGGTAAGCTGGGCCTTACCTGGTGTTGCCCGGGTATTTATTTATCCCAAGCTTCTATTAGACAGGGAAAGGAATGAATTCTATCTATAGTGGAAAATCAAAGTAATTTTATGTACAGGTAATTAAAAATATAAGTACAGTATAAAAATTATAAAGTGAAATATTTTACAAATTCAGCATAATATTAATTTAACTCAAAACTTGATTATAAACCACATTTTTAGTTTCACCTTCAGGAGCAAGAATAACTAAATTCTTGGGTGAACCCACCCTTGAGCAAGCAACATAAAGTTGTCCATGGGAGAAACATGTTGATCTCAAATCCACTCCGTAGTACTTAACAGACTACCCCTGTGACTTGTTGATCATGATCAAGAATGCAAGTCTCACTGGAAATTGCAATCTCTTCAAGTTAAAAGGGAGATCCGTCAGAATTAGTGATATCTGTGGGATAAATACTGTTCTGCCCTCTCCCTTTCTTGTTAAGATAGTCGCTTCACATACAGTACCCAGCATCTTCTTGACACACAGCCTTGCACCGTTGCAAAGGTTTGGCGGGTCGAGGTTCTGTAGTAAAATAATTGAAGATCCCACTGTAAGTAAAAGACGATGTGGTGGCAATCCAGCTGGATCAAGTGAGTTTAGGAAGTCTGATGGGAAATGGACGACCTCATAGGCATCTGCTACAGTATCGATAGACTGGTATTCAGTGAGTACGCCTGGTAACATGGCAAGTATTTGATTGGAGTCCAAGATGGGGGCACAATTATTTCTAAAAATTTCCGGAAGGTTCCACAGAGTTCTATTCATTCTATTTGACTACACTTGGGCTTAAATGTCATCGGGACTGTCTCCAATCAGCTTAGCGACCCCGAAAACTATGAATTTGACAGTAATGTCAGTCATTGTGGATATTTTATTTTTCACCCCTTCTCACCCCCCAGGCTGATGGAGGCTGAACGTGGGCGGCATCGGCATCTCAGTGACCCCGACAGCTATGGATTCGACACTAATATCGGTAGTTTTCGATCATGTTTAGATGTCACCTCCTTCCCACCCCCACCCCTAGGGGCGCTGGGGGGGGTCTTACCCTCACAGTATTTCTTTCCCGTTTGTAAGTCATATGTGTACCAAGTTTGGTGGAAATTGCTCCAGGCATTCAAGAGTTATGCTGGCACACACAAACACATACATTTATATTTGTCACCCCTTCTCACCCTGCATGCTGATGGGAGCTGAACTTGGACTTGAACGGCATTGGGAGTGTCACCATTTATCTCGGCGATCCCGAGATAAACTATGGAGTCGACACTAATATTGGCAGTTTTCGATCATTTTTACATGTCACTCCCTTCCCACCCTCACTCCTGGGGGTGCTAGGGATGTCTTACCCCCGCAGTATTTCTTTCCAGACTGTAAGTCATATGTGTACCAAGTGTGGTGTAAATTGCTCCAAGCATTCGAGCTTAGCGACACTGAAAACTATGGATTTGACACTAATGCCGGTCATTTTGGACATTTTATTGTTCACCCCTTCTCACTCCCAATGCTGATGGGGGCTGAACGTGGACTTAAACAGCATCGGGAGTGTCACCATTCATCTCAGCAACCCCGAAAACTATGGATTCAACACCAATATCGGCCATTTTCGAATATTTTTACATGGCACCCCCTTCCCACTCCCACCCCTAGAGGTGCTAGGGGTGTCTTACCCCACAGTATTTCTTTCCAAATTGTAAGGCAAATGTGTACCAATTTTGGTGTAAATCGCTCCAGGCATTCCAGCAGGTCGTTTTGGACATTTTATTTTGCACCCCTTCTCACCGCCCACGCCGACGGGGGCTGAACCTGGACTCAAACGGCATCGGGAGTGTCACCGCTCATCTTGGCGACCCTGGAAACTATGGAATCGACACTAATGTTGGGCATTTTCAATCATTTTTACATGGCTCTAGGGGTGTCTTACCCCCACAGTATTTGTCGCCAGACCCTAAGGCATACGTGTACCAAGTTTGGTGTCAATCGCTCCAGATGTTCCAACAGGTCATGGTGGACATTTTGTTATGCACGCCTTCTCGCCTCCCAAGCCAATGGGGGCTGAACCCAGACTCAAACGGCGTCGGGAGCGTCACTGCTTGTCTCGGTGACCCCGGAAACTACGGATTTGACACCGATATTGGTCGTTTTCGATCATTTTTACATGGCACCCCCTGTACCCCCTAGGTACCCCCCACAGTATTTGTCACCAGACTGCAAGGCATATGCGTACCAAGTTTGGTGTACGTCGTTCCAGGCGTTCTACAGCCTATGTGGAACATACATATATACACACATACACACGTTCTCTTTTATATAGCTAGACTAGCTTTTTTGACCCAGCGTTGCCCGGGCAACAAATTACCCCAAGTCCGAACGTGGACTCAAACAGCCTCGGGAGCGTCACCATTCGTCTCGGCAACCCTGGAAACTACAGATCTGACACCAATTTTGGCCGTGTTTGACCATTTTCACATGGGGCCACTGTGTATCCCACCCCCAGGGGCACTAGGGGGGGCATGACCCCCACATTGTTTGTCGCCAGGCCACAAGGCATGTGCATGCCAAGTTTGGTGCACGTCGGTCCAGGCGTTCCAGCAGGGTATGGCAGACATTTTGTTTCACACCCCTTCTCGCCCCCCATGCTGGGGGGGGGGCAAACCCGGACTCCAACAGCATCGGGAGTGTCGCCATTCATCCCGGTGACCCTGGAAACTACAGATTCGACGCCAATTTCGGCCATTTTCGACCATTTTCATGCGGGTCCCCCTGCGTACCCTCACCCCCGGGGGCGGAGGCGGCCTGACCCCCACAGCGTTTGTCGCCAGGCCACAAGGCATGTGTGTGCCAAGTTTGGTGCGCGTAGCTCCAGGCATTGCGGAGCCTATGCGGAATATACATACACACATACATATGTCGACAGACAGACAGACAGACAGATAGTAGTCTTCCCCTTAGCAAAACTACCATGCCAGAATTCTTTGGGAGAAGGAACGACTAGTAAACCAGTTTAAGTCTGTAGTGCAGACGTACTCTCAGAGCCAGAAAGATTAGGTGACCCTATGCAAAGTGCCTTGTTGCTATGGTTCACTGAGGCTGTCCTCCGCTGCAGAGAAGTCTCTCACCACCCTGCCAAAATTACTTGATTAAGTGAAATCGTTTTGAATCACTTTAAAGAGCAATGAGCATTATAAAACCCTTGAGAAATGACTAAAACAACCTGAGAGTAAATGGAAATCATGTCATAAACACAACAGGGATTGTTATATGCTGTGAAATATGCAGCTTATTTATTATAAAGAAAATGTTTACTGTAATAAATAAACAAAATATGGATCCACTAACAGCCTTACTGTGGCAATAGGGAATATTTGCTTCTCACAAACTACAGTTGCTTATTTCATGATAAAAGGTTGCATACATCATGCCCGATTGCCCCCAAAAGTATACATTTCATGTCTAAATATAAAAAAAGTTTATGAACCTAAAAAAAATAGACTTTTGGTGCTAGATTGATTTCATGATTATGGAACTATAAGCAAAAGCAGTGGCCCAACATACCAAGGCACAACCCTAGGCTTGTCTACACATAAATAAGTCCCATTGTCTTCAATGACGCATACTCTTAGGAGAAGGGTGTACAGGATTGCAGCACAAGTTAGCTAACTTAGCTACATAGCTACTTAGAATCCAAGAAGTGCTTTGAGACACCTGCGCAATGACCCATGGAAGGTTGGGCAAGCCCCATGCTTCAGTTTTGACCTTAACGCTTAGCCACTTCGGTTGCGCAGCTGACTTCTCCATAGCCTCTGGCCTGGGAACCTGCGTTTGCAGTCACAGCATAACTGGCAGTTGTCTAAAACATTCCCATTTGAAACAGCATGGAAGGAGTGATCCTACTTGTAAGATACCCTATTCAGTGTCTTCGTTTTCTGTTTAGAGAACCTTCAGCTGAAGATCTAAAAAAGATTAGACCTGCAAGAAGAGACCATCACACAAATGGTTTCAGGAAGCCCATAAACTGGGCAGCAACCACTCTCTCCTGTTATTTGTCCCAAACAACTACTATACAGTTTGTTTTGGCTGCCTGTGATCTTGGAGATTACAGTACAATTGAAGTGCCTTCATTTGGTGTTGTTGACCCAATGAAGGGGGAGATAAAAGGACCTAGCATCCAGAGATCATAAATTTCTGCCAACCTCAAACACCCCTGCAAGATCCATTCTTATTCATGGGAAATTATAAATGATATATCAAAGGCTCACGAAAGCATCATCACCAACCCTAAGTTGATCAGCTCAAGGAAGCAAACTGGGTAAGAATACACGCGTGCCACTGATTTGGTATCCACGGTTTCAGTTATCTGTACTGTATGAAGTACTGTATGAAGGCCTTCCGTTAAAATTAAAAATTGTTGGATCAATTCTAATTAATCAGTTTAAAACAAAATCAGAAACAGGAAGCACTTTGGCATGTTAAAATATCTCTGGTGACTCTTGGGGCGGGGGTCTGTATTTTGTTCCTGGGAGAGGGAAAGAAAAAGAACTGCTAGCTTTTTAAATAACACAATGTTTATATTAGGTAGGAGGAGAGGAGGGGAAAAAACTTCACTGATTTATGAATTTGAGTTTGAAAAGTGGCTTGTAATACAATGACTTTGCCAGGACAACATACCCTGTTTTATATCTAAGTAGTTAAATAGTGCAGAATTGTCAAGTAATATAGCAGCTGCTAACAAGGCTGTCAAGCGAACTTTGTTTAGTCAGCAATTGTACCTATATGACTTTCTGTACTTGATGAATGCTCAGGTTGCCAAATGGATTGGGTAATGCAAAATCCAGCCTATACACCATATAAGCACTTCCCTCCTAGTGACCTCAAATGTAGTGCCTTTCATGGTTAACCTTCCTGCAACTGAAACATTTACCATTACATATTCACACGCTCAGTTCAATTCCATGGCATTTCAACATCAAGGCTACAGTACAGAATACAGGATAGAAGGAATTCTCTCTCTCTCTCTCTCTCTCTCTCTCTCTCTCTCTCTCTCTCTCTCTGTGTGTGTGTGTGTGTGTGTGTGTGTGTGTGTGTGTGTGTGTGTCGCTCTCTGCAGAAAAAGCAAACTTGCTCCTGTCAGCTAAGATCTGCATTATTCAAAAATGGAAAGAAACTCAACCCTCACATGTCTGAATTTAGCAATATTGAAAATGGCTGTGGTTCGCTCCCTCCTGAAGAAACAAACTTTCCATTGATTCCATCATAATGGATAGTGCTAGCCACCTTGAACTGCTCATTTCTAAGCAAGATGATCAAGCTGGTGGAACACCCCAACTCCAGGAGGTTCTGGACAATGCACATTGCCTATATCTCTCCAGCTTGGGACCAGGCTTTGAGACAAAGATGGCTTTGTTCGCTCTAGTGGATAATCTGTGTTGGGGTCTGGACACAGGAAGAACATCCCTCTTGGTTCTATTGGATTCCTTAGTAACTTCTGACATCATCATCCACAGTGTTCCATCTTCTGGGATGGTTGGCTGGGTTAGAACCTAGAAGCATGGCTTTTAGTGGTTCTGGTCCTTTCTGGCTGACAGATCCCAAAAATTGCTGCCTCGGGTTGCCTATTGCACTGGGCTTTGCATGGTCATATATTTCAAGGTCAGGAACTTCAAGGATATGTACCTGGATGTTTAACAGCCTAGGACGTACTTCCAAGTACACGTATATAGGACCACACTGAGGAGGAAGGACAGGGTCCTAGTGACCAAGCCCACACAAATTCTCGACCCTCTGCTGAAAAGCATCCATAAACTCACCAGGTCAGATAATATCTAGAAGCATAGCCGGGGAACGGCATGGTCTGAACAGCAGGCGCTGGGGAGTATAAGAGGCCCCTTCTCCTCATCATCAGAGCCATTCAAAGCAATGATAGCAACACATTGGCATTGCCATCGCTGTGCTGTCCCAAATGGCTCTGAGCACAAGGGGAGGGGCTGCTTACACATCACATTGTGGCATCTGCCGTACAGACAAAGCTGCACGTACAGACCAACAGCTGGCTAAGCTATTGATAATATTGTCAGCAAAATCACACTTGCCTAGCCAATAGGATTAAAAAGCACTGTGAGAAAATGAGTTCAAGTGCTACAAAGAGAAATAAAAGGAGGACAACAAAAATGACAGAGAATTTTATGCCAATTATACTTTTTTAAAAAAGAGAGATCTTTGCTTTTTAGAATAATGAGTCCAAAGAATTACTGCAACTAAAGGTGCTTTTTGTCACTTAAGAAAACAAACATGTAAGAAAATAAGCCGCCTTAAAGGTTCTATGGAACAATTTAGCAAGGTAAAGCAGGATAGCAGTTATAAGAAATAAAATTAAAAACTAGTTTTTGCTCAGTCCAAGTCTTAACAATGCTTAAAGAGGGAATACCACAGCATTGACAGGAAGTATTTACAGGCAAGATAATGCCCTCCTATCCACCAGTAGTGTCCCTAGGGAGGGCAGAGCACTAAGAATTGCAAGGAGCCTTACCTTGCTGCGTAAATTGCTCCCCTCCCTTGCCCTTGTCGCCAATCCTCACAGGGAAAGCAAAGCCTCGGTGTTGCTTACTGGCTACTGCAGCAAAGGAGAAGGGCAAGTTACACAGCAAGATAAAGCTCCTTGCAAAACTTAGCTCTCCGTCCCCACTGTTGCTACCCACCCCCATAATATAATTTGAATAAAGCAAAGCAAGAGGCCTTTTGAAATTAGTTTCCCTTACTTCCATTACTTGACCTGTCTAATTTATAATATTAGCCTTCCTCCACCCTCAGCACAGAAAGAACCCATTTTTGTAGGGATGCTCCCTCAATGACAGCTAATTCATACATATATTACTGCTGATGTTAAACAAAAACAAGCCCAAACTCCTCTAACTGAAGAGTATGCGAAAAACAGATGCCACAAGATTTTTTTTTCCACCCATAATCATTCATCTTTGAACACCGCAGTAAAGTGACTGGTTGTTTGAGACACTTCAGTATAACACTGAGAGATTTATTTTTAATAGAATATTGATATTATGGTGGAGAATGCCACCAGTGCTTCCATTTTCCCCCACTTCAAGATGCAGTTTACCTGTTTTATTTCTCTTTTTTTAAGCTGTAGCAACCTTCTGTTATACCTTACTATATTTTTATGAAAAAGTTAGATTTTTTATGAACTCTCTGATTAAAGCACCTCCATCTGAATGCAGATTAAAGTTCCAGCACCTGAGAACACTAAACCAATGAATATTTATATAGAAAAACAGCAGATGAATGCACTTTAAATCTTCAATGCACGTCTAGTCATGGGGTTTATCTTATTTTAGGGCTTACATTTTATTAAAATGAACTCTTGCATATTTACACTTCAGAAATAAATGTTATTTGCACGCACAATACAGTAGAAATCTTACCAATGCCTAGGCTTGGTGAAAAGCAAATTTCCTCCTCAAACAAATTCATTTCTTCATCAGAATATTCCTATAGAGGGTTTGTCATTGTGTGCATCTGGCAGCACCAGGTACATTTCCTATCTAGGCATGCATTAATGGTTCCTGAGTCACTGATTTACAAACAAGTCCTATTATTGTCAATGGTACACACGTTCCTTTAAGCTTGGTTCAGAGTTACAGCCGTAAAGATGTTTTATCAAAACACCTTTCATCAGTGGTTCTCAAAAGTTTTAGCACCGGGACCCACTTTTAGAATGACCGTCTGTCTGGGACCCACCAGAAGTGATGGCATGGCCTCAAGTACTGTGATTGTGACCCCAGAGCCTACTGCTTTCCTGAGAAAGCAGCAATAAATTGGGTTATTGCTCATTTTCCAATAGCGGAGTGAATCAGAAAGGGGAAAAAAAAGCTTATTTACAACCTTTGCTGTATAACTTTGCAAAATAACCACATAACCCTCCTCTTTTCTAGCATCACATATTTCCACATTTTCAATATAGCTGCCCTCAATGCTTCACGACCCACCTGAAATTGGCTCGTGACCCACTGGTGGATCCCAACTCATAGTTCGGGAACTACTGACTTACATATATTATGGGTTTGATCCCAATGTGCTAGCACTGGTGATCCAGGTGTATCACTGGATTGGTGATAGTGGAGAACTGTTTGTGGCTTTTTCCCCACCTCAGTGAATGGAAATACATCCAGCGGCGTCATGCTGCCGGAACGCTGGGCGGGAGGAACGGGTGAGCGGCAGCCCGCCCATTGCGTACCGCTCCGTTTCGTCGTCTTTCCCGCCCCCGCGAAACGGAGCAGTACACAACGGGCGGGCTGCCGCTCACCCATTCCTCCCGCCCAGTGTTCCGGCAGCATGACGCCGCTGAATACATCCTTGTTTTGCACCAAGCCAAGTAATAGGAGGTTTGTGTATGCCATCCAAGGTAATGTCCCTTGATGGAAGGGGTGGACTAGATGGAGATATAGAAGATGAACCAGCTCAGCCTCCCATTCCCTTCTAACTACCAGGTGCAGTGTCTGTGCCAATATGTACCCATCCACATGCACTCAAAAGGAGGAAGCAGGAAAATGTGTCCTCTGGGTCCCTATCCTGTATATACATGTGCTGCACCCATTTTGAAAGGAATTGACCACAAGTGGATTACCTAAAACAGTTAAAATTAGACCAGCCCATCACATCAGCTATCAAATGCCATTTGAAATAAAAAGGTTTCCAGGGAGAGAGCTGTTCTTAGTTCCACAATCGAAGTTCCACCACCAAGAAGGCATTATTCTTTGTAATCATCCCCCATCTCTCCCTCAGTAGTGGAACAGTTAAGAGGGCCCTTAGATGACCTTAGAGAACAGGTCATATTATTTTCAATCTGGGTTTAGATTATCATTTATAAAGCAGAATAAATGCAGGGGCCATTTTACCATAAACAAACAAGAAAGAAAGTTTGCTTCCATAATAATATGATCTAAAGCAGTGGCTGAAATTGAGTTTTGGGCGAGTTAAAACAGATAAAAGGAAACACTTTTTTACTCAGCGGGTAATTAAGCTATGGAACTCCTTGCCACAGGAGGTGGTGATGGCATCTGGCCTAGGTGCCCTTAAAAGGGGATTGGGCAGATTTCTGGAGGAAAAGTCCATTGTGGGCTATAGTCACGGGGTTGTGATGGGTTGTGCCACCTCCTTACGTTAACAGTAGGCTACTTCAGAATGTCAGGTGCAAGGGAGTGGCAAGAGGATGCAATCATCTTGTTGTCTCCTGGGCTCCCTGAGGCACCTGGTGGGCCTCTGTGAGATACAGGAAGCTGGACTAGATGGGGCCTTGCCCTGACCCAGCAGGGCTCTTCTTATGTTCTTACATTATGTACACTTTTTGCATTGCGACCCACTTTTTAGAATGGCACTGTGTCGGGAACCACTGGAAGCGGTATCATGGCCAGAGGTGACATCATCAAGCAGGAAGTACACTCACTGTGACATAATAAGATGATACTCCTGGAAAGCAAATTAGCATACTTGGACTGCAGCAATTGCACAACCATGAAACATCCCTGACAGAATGCAAGATTAGGACCAAGTATTATGTAAAAGCACTGGACTGAAAAGAAATGGCCACCTCACTTGAAAATTCAAACACTCACAAAAGAACTATAGCAAGAGTGAAGCCTACAACTTCCAAGATAGCTGCTCCCAGCTTTCTGAAACTCACCTGCTATCAGGTCGCGATTGTGACCCACTTCTGTTTTGTAATCATGAAACTGGTAGTAGGTCATGATGGCTACGTTTTGCTTTTCTGAGGCATGGGGAGGCCTGCACTGGCTTAGGTATGTAAAAAAAAAAAACTTTTGTCCCCAGCAGCAGCATTAGCATGATAATTACATCACCATCATCCCCCACCTCTTAAGGGGGCAGAGACGCCTAAATAAAAAGGTGTGCAGCGTTGACACATAGGAGGGACTATTCATTCACTTCCTACTTCAGAATCTGCACCCTAGGGCCTCCTTCTGCAAATTCCTGGAGTAGACAAGCTGTGTGCTCAGTAAACAATTTAAAAAAAAACAATTTTCAGGGGTAAGGGCAGCTTTTTTTTCAACATTTCCACAGAATACCCAGCACCATGGATAGTGCAAAAGAAACATTATTGTAGTTATATCATCGATGTTCCAACACATCAATTTCATTTCAGGTATATAGGAACACTTTGACATGGTTCCAAACACATATTTACCTTAGGGGGAGTCCCCTGTACATGTTTCAAAATACAATATCAAAGTGATGCACTAACAGATCTATGGAAGAAAATTTCTACACCAGGGATTTTCAACATTTTTCATATGTTACACTGATAAGACACTAAAAATGTCAAGGCACACCATCAGTTTTTGGACCAGTGATAAGGCACACTGCACTGCCAGCTGAGGGCTCACAACTCCCAATGGCCTTGCTAATAAATGACCCTCCCCAAACTCCCATGGCACACCTGTGGATCACTGTGGATCTCCTGTGAAAATTGGTGCAGTTGTTGAAAATTGCTGGTCTAAACGGTTCACTTCTTTGTCAAGTAAGCATGCAGAGAAAAATCCCATACAATTGTTCCAGATTAATGAGGAAGAGAACCACACTACCAATAAAACTAACCCTCAATTTTGTGTGTGGAGCCCATATGTACTACAAGTATTATGTACTACAAGTACATAAAAATATTCTAGTCTTTCAGAAGAAAAATAAGGGGCAGATTGCTCAAAAAGGGACTGATCATGTGGTCCTCCTGATAAGCAGGTTTATAGGAACGTAATAATTTTATTCCTGGATAAGATATTTGATTTTTTTTCAAGGCTTTCATCATACACAAAGGGCGCAGTTAAATATACAAGAATATTTTTTTTCTTAACTAGTTAACAGTCATTTGGAGCTGCTAGGGCTGATAAAGAACAAGGAGTTTCAAATTGTACCTTTAAATTATAATCTGTTCTGTCAGAACACAATCAAACTGAACAAACACTTTCCTTGAACCAATTAGTTCTTAGAATTGTGCGGGACTGCCGGATCATTCACTCTAAATCCTGATAACCCCAGAACAAGAGACTTCAACCAGGTTGTGGTCAATAACCATACCAAGAGTAAACACAGGCATTGAAACTGACACCATCTCGTATATAAACAACATCAATGTAAGCAAGCTGCAATTTGAGGGTCTTGTGCCTATGTCCATGGAACACTACAGTTTAATGTTTTGCTCCTATAGTCAAAAGGAAGCTTGACATTTTCTGATTCTTAAAAACAAATACATTTTTTACAATGGCATCATAAATATCTTGAATGAATCCATGATGCATCCTAAGGGGGTTTTATAGGCAATACAATCTTTCTGTCCTTCCAGCTCTTATTTTATGTAGACAGATTCATTACATTGTATTAAATCTATATGTGTGCAGGTTCTCTCTCTCTCTCTCTCTCTCTCTATTTTTACTAACAAGAAACTGAATACTCTTAAAAATAACTGCTTACAAATTGGTTTATTATTTCTTTGTTCTGAAAAAGAGAATGCTCTTTGATAGCTGCCTTTTTTTACACTCTGCATAGGAAATACATTTGTATGATCACAATGCTATTGAAATGGCAATTAGATCACAGTTTTCCAGCTGTTGCAAGGTTCAATAGTGCCTTTCCCCCCAATAAACAGTGGTAAGAAAATAAGGACACTTCAGTACAAGCCAAGAAGTTATTTCGGAATTTAGTTTCTTTTATTTCTAATACTACATTCAGAGCTGTGTATAGTCTACACAATATATATATATATATATATATATATATATTACATGTAATGCAAATAAAAGCTGAATTTTGCAACCTGAATAAATTACACATTAAATCCATTTGTGCATTCTCTCTCATTTTGTACAACTTCTGTTGCCTCTGCTATAAGAGTTCTGCTATGTTCCGCTCCTAGACAATGAAAGTTCTATACCACAACTAGGGGTGGTTGTTATTGTTTTTGGGTTAAACACTGCATAAAAACACCCAAAACACCACATTTTGGTGTTTATGATATTTTCCAGAAATTAAAATAATTACTTTTCCAATCAGAAATAATACTGTGGCTACATCTGCTGACACTATATCACCTAGATATCATCTACCTAGTACACTTCTAAAGCATTTAAAATTTAAAAAAAATGAAAACTTGGAATGAGAATATAGAGCATCATATTACACCACAATTTCCTATTTTAATCAAGAAATTTTGGGGAAAAAATCCACCAAAAACACAGCCCTAACCAGAGCCCAACTCCTCTGTTACCTGAAATTTCACCCACATCTCTCTCACAACATTTCAAGCATGTTTTTGCTTTTTATTTAAACAAATTTTGGAATTCTCAGGAAACTGAATTCTGCACTACATTCTGTGCTTCCCTTTCCCCCTCCCCCAACAATTGCAAAGAACTGGAGCATACGTTCAGTGCAGTTGTACCTTTTGTTGCATGAAAACTTATGAATGGATATTACTTTTTAAAAAGTAATTTCCTTACCAATACTTTCCTTCCTACTTGTTTTATACTTAATCATCTGGCTCATACTCATGTAATGAAGCAGTAGAAGTAAAGAATTTAATTGGGTGTTTGCACAGGCATACAACCTCAAATGCAACTTTTTTTTTCTGCATTTCAAAGCTGTTATAAAATCCTGTTGCTACTTTTCAAAATGTCCACCTCACTCTTGAGTCAGCTACTTAATATTGTTCTAGCAAATCCATCTTCTGTGTTTTGATTCATTGTTTTGAGTTTAGTATAACTCAAGAGATTTAACATATTGATTTTCTGTTATTACAATTGAAGTGTGACTGGAATATTATAACAAGGTGGTTGTTGTTGTTCAGTTGCTAAGTCGTGTCCGATTCTTCGCGACCCCATGGACCACAGCACGCCAGGCCTCCCTGTCCTTCACTAGCTTCCGGAGTTCACCCAATTTCATGTTCATTGCTTCGGTGACACTATCTAACCATCTCATCCTCTGCCTCCCCCTTCTCCTTTTGCCTTCAATCTTTCCCAGCCATAACACCACCATAACAAGGTGGTAAGAAACTCTTTTTTAAAAAATCAAGTTCCATTTATGTGTGCTGGTAGCATGTGGGTTGTGATGGAACAAATTATCAACAACAATTGAGGCAGGGTCCAAGATAACAAGATAAACATGGTAACATTAACCATGGGTTGTTAATACTGGCTTTTACTTCACAGTCTTGTTCAAGCAGAATGAGAAGTAAAGGTTATTGAGACAAAGGTAACTGGGCCAAAGATTCACCCAAGCATGGAAATTTCAGGAGTGAGTGTTATGACATTCAACCTCAATATACATGTTGTCAAGATTTAATTGTAAGCAATTAAATCCTGGATATTTTTTTCCTGAAAAAGGTTCATAGTATGTTGAAGCACCCTAATAATGAAGACCATTGTGTCAGATAATGAGGTGAGCCATTGGCAGCACAGATGAATCAGAAGAATGTAAGTAAATTTAAACAGGATTATAGCCAATCAGACAGACAGGAAATGGATGGAACTTAAAAGGATTCAAGGCAAATATTTCTTGGGGTTGCTTATACCCTGCACTCTTGGCCAATGCATTCGAATTATCTTACCATGGAAGAATCATACAAAATAATAAAGGCTATCAAAAACCCAGAACATAACCAAGATACCATTTTAATCATAAAAATAGCAAGTGAAAAATTGTTGAATTTTCCAAGGCTCACTACAGTTCTCATCGAATCATGCCCCAAAGGGCAAAACTAGTTGATGGGACAATGCAAGGCAAATAAAAAGGAGAACCCATGGGCTGGTGTGGTTCAGCGATGCATGCACAGCTCTAAACAGAAGTTGATGAAAATAGACTTATGGCTCAATCCTATCTGAGCCAGGCAGGCAGAGGAACAGACATTCCTGCAGACTTTGAAAGCCGTAAAGCAGTCAGCTCTAGCCGTAATTTCACCATGATTTCCTATGAGCAGCTATCAGTTCTGCGCCAGGGGGGACAAAACATGGCATCAAGAGGAACTAAGAAGTCTCATCTGCAGATAATGAAATTGTTAGTTTAGACCAGCAGTTCTCAGACATGTAGCCATGAACAGTAAAATTGAGCCACAAGTCTGTGTTCCACAACGTCTGTTTAGAGCTGTGCATGCATCACCAAAGCACTTTGTAGTCCTAAAAGGGGTCTTGGGGAGCCCCAGAAGTGCATGCGCAGAGTCTTGGGGCACCTCAGAGTATAGAGTGGCACAGTGCTAAGCCAAATGCTGAATACCAGCAAAGAGCTGGAAAAGGAGGAGAATGAGAGAGGAGAACCACAGGGGAGGCGGAAGAGCAATTTGGGCAGGGGGACAAATGGTGGCCACTTATGGTGTGCTTGTGGAACTCCTGAAGGGGTCTCAGGGAGCCCTGGGGCTCCTAGGAGCCCATACTGTTGACTAGACTTGGCAACAGTCTCTCCCTGCTTCTGGTTTGGACGGGTTGCTGAAATCTGGAGGCAGTGAGAGAACAGATGCTGAAGTGGTACACAGTGAACTGTGTGTGCGCCAACATAGAACAATTCCTGAGATTCAGTTTCTACAATCATTGTAAAAAAGTGACCCTGGGCCCAATCCTATCCAACTTTTCAATGCAGATGCAGCAACAATGGAGCCCCGAGCTAAGGGAATAAATGTTCCTTTACCTTGAGGAGGCCTTAGTGATTACACACACTCTACAGCAGTTGGCCGTTGGCACACCCGTTGGCACAGCTGCATCAGTACTGGAAAGTTGGATAGAATTGGCCCCCCATGCATTTCTAATAGTATTCTATTGCCAATTGCTGTTTCTTATTCAACTAGATTTTAATTGAAAATATGCACACATGGCTACCTAAAGTTCTTGCTGCTTTTTGAATCAAGTTCTGTTACATTCAAGTAGTTTCATCTTGTGTGAAAATAGGCCCTGTGCCAGGCAAAAGTTTAAATCTGAGTAAGATGTTATTTTCATTTTCAATGCCACGGGGAATACACCTTTTTCGTAAAATTACTGGTATCACTAAATTCTAGCAAGCCATCTCTGCCAAATTTTCAAGATGATTATTCATGCTTTTGCAACATTAAGATTAGATTATTTGCAAATCTTTAGTTACTTTTATGCTACGCTCCATAATGATGCAAGGCAGGTCACATAACCAGGACGTTCTTAGTGAAAAGAGAGATGATTTTAACATATTCTGGAATTTCTGCTGTAGTTGTCAATTAAACCCAAGTACCAATTTTACAACTTCTCTTTAATCCTACACGAAACTACATGACCTTTGTCTAGCATTGTCGTTAACGTTCCTGGGAGCCCTCTTGGCCTTGCTGAAGGAAATGTCTTCTTTGTTCTAATGTTAACTTTTGAGAAGTCTACAAGCCAGAGCTCATACTCTAGGGAACAAAGTTCCTCTTTCAGAAATTCAGTTCAGATGACAGTCCACTGGGTGGGGTGAGGGTTCAGGGGTGGCAAAGCAGTAGAAATCTTGCAAGCAACCTGACACACACTGCACAAGAGTATGTCTGCGGTGCAGCCTCTCTCTGCCTTTGTGGGATCTCCTGGGGGTGGGGGTGGGGAATTGCTTGCTGCCCTTTTTCACCTTTTCTTAAAAATATCTAAAGCAGCTATTTTCAACCAGTGTGCCGCAGCATATTGGTGTGCCGCAAATGGTCCACAGATGTGCCACAGGAGTTTAAGGGAGGGTCATTTATTAGCAGGACCATTAGTAGGACCAGCAGCAGCAGCAGCAGCATGGTGTGCCTTGTCAATTGTCTAAAAAACAACAACACCTTGATGGTAGCTTTGACAATTTTAGCGCATTGTCAAGAAGGAGGTCGAACTTATGAGTTGCGAGCCAAGGTCAGTATCCTTCTTCAATCATTGAAACATAGACATTCCAGTGGCCTCTGCCCCCAAGCCTTTCCATGGACTGAAAAAAATGAAGACTGTGGTTAATCTCCTTCATACTCCCTTTAAATTCCAGAGTATAATGAGGCTGATATCTATCTCTGCAGCCAATTGCATACTCCCGTGTACTCTGCTGTTAGGCAGAATCTCTCAAGCCTCCATTCTTCCCTACCCTCATATTATGGGTGTTCATATCCATTAAGGGCGCAATCCTAACCAACTTTCCAGCTCTGACATAGCTGTGCCGATGCGGCATGTGCTGCATCCTGCAATGGGGACAGTCACAGAGGCCTCCTCAAGGGAAAAGAATGCCTGTTCCCTTACCTCGGAGCTGCATTATCCTTATTCCAGTGCTGGAAAGTTGGTTAGGTTTGCACCCTAAGGCTCTGATTGATGAAATAATGGGAAGTTGGCGTTATCATACTTTGCTCACTAGAGAGTGCTTGCCATCAAGGGCCATTTTGAAATATCCAATTTTTAAATTAACTGCCAACGTGGAGAGGCTCTTGCTTGTTTTACAGCACCTCTTTTTTGCTCAAAGGCAAAATCTGTCATTGCACCTTAGGTCTTAAGCAGCTACCATAGCGTGTCTTCCTTTGGAACCTAAAATTGTGAGAAAAGAAACTGGCATTAATTTCAGCTTACTTGAGCAAGATCAAAGCATTTGAGAAATCTAAGTTCTTTCAGACATCCACAAGAAAAAGGCTACACTTTCCTCATGTAAGTAAGTCTAAAAGGAAAGCTATTAAAGAAAAATCACTTTAGGAAGGCTCCCTGCCCGCAGAAGCATAGGTGCCATCTTCTAATAAATTTAAGAAACAAAATCACATAACCAGATCACAGACACAGTCTCTCTCTCTCTCTCTCTCTCTCTCTCTCTCTCTCTCTCTCTCTCTCTCTCTC
>JAJKFI010000056.1:3696813-3715921 GCA_029204185.1 Lerista edwardsae | reverse complement strand
CTCTCTCTCTCTCTCTCTCTCTCTCTCTCTCTCTCTCTCTCTCTCTCAATCACACACACACACACACACACACACTTTACATATTGCCAACAACTGCCAGCTTTTTTTCTCCACAGATTTAGGGTGCAATCCTTCCAGAACTGACATAGCTGTGCCATTGGGGCGTGTGCTGCATCCTACAATGGTGGGGAGGGCAGTCACAGAGGTCTCTTCAAGGTAAGGGAGTGTTTGTTCCTTCTGTACCTTCATCATCATCAAGCTCCAGAGCAGAAGCTTCGCAGGACTTCAATTCCAATTGCGCAGCTGCGTACCTTGAATGAAGAAGGCAACTGTAGCAACGGACACAAACTATATTTCTGACTTTCCAGGTCTGTTATTTCTCAACATCTTCAGTTCGAGCTTTAGCATCACCATTCGCCCCTTCTTTTTGTGTTGACAATTCCCTGATACGTACAGTTTGGCTCCCATATGACAGTAACATGGAGGTGACCGTCACTTGCATTTGGTCTGAGAATTCTTTCAGGAATTCATGATCAGGAATTGTGTGAGCCATTCTGACTTTTCTCTTAGAACTGAAGTCCCACAGGTCTAGAGATTATAACAAAAGCTTTGCTCTCATTATTTATTTTATCTCTTGGTCTCCTAAATCAGCTTGCTCAGGAACGATTCCATAAAAATGCTCTTTAGCTGGAGGATGCAGGTTGTCACTATAGTAGTAACGTACTGTTGTACTGTAGTTCAAGGGAGAATCAGCTCTCCAAGCAACGGTAGGCTGAGTGATAGGAAAAACTTCCCCAAATTCCTTCAGACCCTTTGCAGAAACTGAACACCAGGTTTAGCTAGTCTAGGTGATGATAACTGGAGATTGAAAGAAGCTTATGAATTCATCTGCTTGTCATAGGCCATGTGAAGTACTGAATTTGAAGATGAGGCCTCCTGGCTAGCCCAACATGTTCTGTCTATTGTGGTTACATAGCAATTCTAGACTTTTGTGACAGCTGTGGAAACTTTGGCAGAGATGCTGAGCTAAGCAAGGTGCTAGCATTAACAAGGACTGAGTAAATTCAGAGCTTTTTCCAAGTTGTTCGCTTACACAAAACATTGGTGCCTATAAACTATGGTTAAGGGGAAAGGGAGAATTTGCTACTGGAAGGAAAGGGCAGTAGCTAAGGGAGCACGTGTGCTAACTGCAGTTGGCTTCAGAGTGTAACTTTCAGGCTAAGTGCCTTAGAGAGGAAAAGGATAGCTGGCTGCTATCCATGTGGAAGGCACAGTGATCTTACTCACTTTACTGTGAACATGAAATGTAGTTATCTGATATTACTACCCAAACTTAGTTTTAGGAATGCGTAATCCACTGGTACTTGGGAAAATACCAGATTATTTTTATGGAGTGTATAAAATGCTAGTTTACTAAAAGTTGTTGCCAGAAAGAGAACCAGAAATAAATTACATATTAAAACAAAAGCCACTCAGGACGCAATCCTAACTTGCGCTGGAGCGGGCAGGCTGGCGTGCCTGTGCCGTATCCAGCACAAGTTGGGAGTTGTCTGGAGCCTCCACGGGTCAAGGGTATGTTCGTGCCCTTACCCTAGGGAAGGCACCAGAGGCCCCAAAATGCTATTCAGGTCTGCGCCTGCTATTTAGCAGGTGCAGATCCGAAGAAGGTGTGCGGTGTGAATTGGGGCTGCACGGCCTGGGGACAGGAGCTTGTTTGCAGTCTAACGCCCCCCTCCCCGGGCCAGCATGCCTGCACCCCATTCCACTATCCTTCCCACCCACCCCCCGCCCAGAAATGCCCCTGCACCAGCAGAACTTGGCTGACGCAGGAGTGGCGTGCCAGCAGCTTGTCGACGCAAGCTGCTTGCATAGACGCTGCTGCGGCAGCGCTGGTGCACACATGCGTTATGGCAGCTTGCACCATCCCAAGGGGGGGGGGCTTTGAACTGCGCTGCCCATTACAACTTGGTCTTTGCTGCTTCAGAGCCCAATCCTGAGTTCTGCTGTGCCGACATGCCACCAGTGCTGGGCTTTGCAACCATGCCATATAGCACATTTGCAACTACCGTCAAGGAGGGAGCGCTGGCACTGGGCAGCACTAGTTAACACAGGGCCTCAGAGCCATGAAGACCGACAAGGAGCACTGGCAGTAAGTTTGGCTGTTGCTTCGCAAGGAGGCCATTCGGGGCAGGGGAAGCAGGAAGGTGGTGAATCTGAGCGGGGGAAAGGGAGATTTGGGCTCTGGAGGGGACGAAGACGAAGCAGCTGACACATGCCTCCTCAACTCTGCACCTGCTCAATAACAACCCATTGCCACCTAGCTGCAGTCTCCCCAGAGTAAGGGAACAAACGCACCCTGAGGAGATCTTTGGCTGTGTCCCAGTACCCACAGCATCCAGCGATAGCCATTTTAGTGCTGCTGGAGCCATGGGCATCAGCACCAGAGGATTGGCATGTCCATTACTTAAATCATCCTCATTCACACACCTAGGAACTAGCTGTAAAATACAGTACAAAATCATATTTACCGTTTTAATGCACATGCTTGTCTGCAGCAAGTTTAAGGAAACTGGGAGAATGCTGAGATGTTACTGTACTCTACATTCCCCAACTGCCCTTTTAAATTACACAAATTTGTCATTGTTAGGAAAAAAATGTGACTGGTACTTACCATATTTCAAATGTTGCCATTTTTGTAAAAATGTTGAGGGTTTTTAAAAGTCCCTTGTATTATTAATGCAGGTTCCATAAGAGTGTTTGTGTATGTGTCATGCACTTGACACATAGCAATAAGCCATTTGGTGATAAGACCTCCACAACCATCTTCTAAATGGAAACTTGTAGCAACCATTGCAAAAAGCTTCATATATTTGTGTCTCCTTGAACATGGTAGTAGATTGTGGCACTGTGGAGCACATAGGCTTAATCATCATGATGATGGGTCAACATTCTGCTAACAGATACACAGAGCATACTTATACCAGGAGCCACATCTATTTGTCTGTGTCTTGGCTTGAAAGGGTTAGCAACTCTTACCTATAGGGCCAACTGCGCAATGAAGCTTACTGATATGGTCACTTCAGTGGTGATGTGAAGGGAGGGCAGCAAACTGACTATGGATCTACTACACCTACGTCTGCTACCCACCACATCTCTAAAATCAATCCTCTTGCAAGCATCACCAATCCTCACTGATCCTGGGAGTTGCTCTATTCATCCTATTTATTTGAAAGACCGTAAATACTGCAGGCACCACAATGCACAATGTAACCAGCCCCTCCCACTTGCTGACAGAGCCATTCTGGGCAACAATGACAACTGTGTTGCCGTTGCTGCACAGAGTGGCTCTGACATTGAGTAGGAGGGTTGCTTATACGGCATGTTACAGCGTTTGCAATACTTACCATGCCATTCTTCCTTTAACTATACTACCAACTCCTCCTGCTCACTCTCAGCAAGCAGTAAGAGGACTGAGGTGGTTGGGGGGCCAGCTCACTGCACGCCCCATCACTTAATGCGACCACTTCAGTCGGCCTCATGGTTCCAAGAGCCCTGCACTCAGTCTTTTTTTCTATTTCTTTTTTAATTGAAATCTTAAAAGCTAGGCTTTTTTTTTTTTTTTTTTTGACTATAATCCTAAAGGGGAAAAAGGGGTGTCATGAAATTGTGGTTTCTTGTGGACCTTGTTTTGTATCAGTGGTTGGAAGAGAACCACTCAGGTGTAAATGGTTCAGGTGAGGGTAATTAGTATTATTGGGACAAAGTTAAAAGCCTCAGAGAACAGAACCCTTTTGTTGCTCTTAGGGAGGATTAACCTCATTGTGCACTGTGAGTACAAGGAATGAGGGAGGAAGTGATAGCTGGTTGTAGCCAGCCAGCCAGCGGTAAAACTCTGTAGGTGTCTTTTGTTTGTCCTTATGAGTTCCTCCTGGCTAATTTATAAATCGAGGGTTTTACTAGGGAGGAGTCTTGTGGGTGAGAGCCTCCTAGTTTGTACTTTTACTATTTGGATTTTACAATATAGAGGTGCTGTAATTTTATTTGTAACTTTTAATGTATGCTAATAAAATTGAGGTTTTATTTCTTCTGTTTGGTTTTCTTTCAAGACGGGGTTTGCGCAGGAGCTCCTTTTTGTTGTATTAAGCCTGGGCTGGTGAGGGGAGTTATAACCCACCCACCCCATCATAACAAGGGGGCACAACTGGTTTTCAGTTCTGGCTGGCTACTGTTGGAAACAGAATGGTGGACTATAACAGATCAGATATCTGGTCTAGGACAGATCAGAGTGGCTATTCTTAGGTTCAAATTCACACCATGAATTTCTTGCATCCTTACACAGGTTGTGTGTGCGCGCATGTGTGCAGCTGCATAGCTACATGGGGCAGTGCAGTATTGCAGGCACTACAATGTGGAGTGTAAGCCCCTCCCACTCACCATCGGAGCAATTCTGGGTGTTGCCATCACTGCCCAGAATGGTTCTGAAGACAAGTCGAAGAGGCCACTTCCATGGCGGGCTGTACAATACTTACTGCACCAATCCCTGTAGCTACACTTCTCTCTCTCTCTCTCTCTCTCTCTCTCTCTCTCTCTCTCTCTCTCTCTCTCCCTGTGTGTGTGTGTGTGTGTGTGTGTGTGTGCGCGCGCGCGCGCACGCATATGCATGTGAGTGAGGGAATATTCACACAGACATTTGCAGCAGAACAAAATAGCATTCATCCTGTGACAGGCTATCAGCATTCAGCGCTTTGTTATTACTTGTTATATACAGAGTTCTGTAGATAAGTAGAAGGCACAGTCTCTGCCTCAAGCCACTTGCAGTTTATGCTAGATAAAATAAGATGTGACATGAGAGATATGGAATGAGGGGAAGCTTATTTGTATTTTGCATTTTCTACCTTTTTTTTTTTTTTAAGATTCTATCCCTACAGAAATGTGAATCTTTGAGGGGAAAATAAGGCCTAGAAAACAAATTTTTGTAAAAGATGAAGCAGGGTTTGTGCCAGAAAAAGGTTCAGAGTTGGTTTTAAGATGATGGGCAATTGTGCTGATGGAGGCTTTGGAAGCCAATTTCTCTTCTTGGACCACTTAGGCTGCAGTCCTATACACAGGCCACAATCCTAACCTGGAGTTAGGCTGGTACAAGTAACTTGTGCCGGTCCAGGAGTGTTGCAAACATGCCATAAGGCGCATATGGACCACTCTCAGAGTCAGGGAGGCTGGTGCATGTAAACTTCATTTGCGACACTCCTGGGCCGGCACGAGTGATTTGTGCTCGAGGTTAGGATTGTGCCCTCACTTTCTTGGGATCATGTCACATTGAACACAATGGGATTGTGAGTCGACAAGCATAGGATTGAGCTCTTAGTTAGGACTCAGTCATATAAAATTATACAGATTGCACTTGTGGTTTAAACAGTCCCATACCACGTGCTTCCCTGAATATAATCAACAAAGAAAACAATGAGATGAAATAATTAAGCTGAAATAAAGAACAAGTTCTGTGGTGTTTACTACAACTATGACTACTAGCACCTCGAACCTCAATTCAGCAGACTAATGGGAGAAGGTCCATCAATGCAGAAAGCCCATGAAATCTGGGGGAAAAAACCATTTGTTTATTAAACCAGTGAATTCCAAACTGTGAGCTGTGGCTCCTCAGGGAGTCATGGAAACCAGCCAGGGGAGCTGCAGAATCCTTGTGAAGAAACCGCTGCCCTATACAACGTATATCAGTGGTTTCCAAACTCCTATGAGGGAGTTGGGAGCCACAAAAGTTTTGCGGGGGCTGGGCAAAGGCAGCAACATGATTCCCAGGATTGCGCTGCTGCCCTGGCCAAAGGAGCTTTTTCCACACCCGCCTCCAGGGTGCGTGGGGAGCCCTCCAGGCACCACACCACCACCTGCAGGGCTCCCCTACAAACTTCAGAACATGGTACAAGTGAAATTGTGACCCACTCCTGGTTTGCAATCACAAAAATGGAAATGGGTTGCGATCACATTTTTAAAAATTCATTCTGAGGCTTGGGAGCCCTGCGGGGGGGGGGGGCTACAGGGCTCCCCACACACCTCAGAGGCCAATGCTGCGAGGGGTACGTGCAGAAAAAGCCCCCTTTGGCCAGGGCAGCAGCATGATCCTGGGGGTCACATTGCTGCCTTCCTCTTCTCCCAGCCCCTTAAAGGGGCATGAGCCAGTGCTTCCCAGGGTGGTAGGACAATGGTTGGGTCTGAAAGTTTCAGGCTTCATTTTGTCTCTGTGGTTTCCCAGCATCTAACGTTTTAGCCCTGGTGTGTCACAGGGTGTTCCTTTCATACTACAAAGCAGTTTTTCAAAGTAATGCATTAATCAAAGGTGTTTCCATGCAAAGCCAATCTATTTTTTATCCTGTAAGTAATTCTAATTATGACATCCTGATTTCCTGATAAGAACATACCAGAATTCCTAACATTAAGTTCTTAAATTTCATGAAGTTTGTTCAGTGTAGCTGATTTAGAACACAATCCTATGCATGTCTACTCAGAATTAAGTCCCTTTGAGTTCCGTGAGACTTACTTCCAGGTAAGTGTGCACAAAATTCCCTCCTTAATATACAGTTGTGCCTCAGTATTTGCAGGGGATCTGTTCCTAGACCTCTGAGGATACTGATACCTATGGATATAATAATGAAACCTGCAGGTCGGCCATCATATGACCACTCAGATGCGACCAGAAAGGTCTTCCAGTCATGTCCCAGGAGACCTTCTGAGGTGCAGGGAAGCAGTACAAGGCCTCAGAAGGCCTCTCCCCTGGACACAATAGAAAGACTCCTCCAGTCATGTCCGAGAGATACAATGAAGCCCTCCTGACCCATGTTTGTTAAAATCTGAGGGTCCTAAACCCATAGATAGGGCTGATTGTACATTTCAAATCTGTATCAGTCCCTAATACATGCATGCCCTGGTATTTGGTAGGGTTTCGTTCCAGCCCCCACCATAGATAACTTAAATCATGGATACGGGGGGGGGGGCAGGGCTTTTTTACAGATAGGGGAACATCAGTTATTTTGCTGCGACAAGGTTAAAAAAAAGATTTTTTAAATTTCCCCCTATCTTTTTAATACATGTCCCAGTATCCATGGTATCGGTGGATAACTGACACTGTGAATACTGAATCAGTGGATACTGGGGCACACCTGTACTTTTATAGAAGCTACTTAGATCCAGTGAGAAGTGGATATTCCACTTATTGCAGTCTGTTGTTTTCTGTGGAAAACCAGAAGTTTTCCTATTTGGGGAAGCCAAATGAGTTTAATTAGAATAAGGAACATTTTGTGCATGCGTATATTTCTGAATACCCTCTGTTGTTATCCAATTTCAGCTAAAATAAAATTTAAGTGAATTTGGAGAGAATTCCTCAGGCAAGTCAGAGCCAATTTGAGGGGATCCTCCTTAGAGCCTATAAAGGGACAGAAAATTTGCTACTACAGACAGTTGCCCTAGAAACAGAGTCACAGAACCTAAAAGAGTTTTTTAAAGCTATTTTCAAATGCCATGCTCCAAACATCCATGGCACCCTTGTGGATCTTTCGTTGCACACCAATGTGCCCCAGCAAACAGGTTGAAAGTAGCTGGACTAGTGAAATTTCTCAGGAGATTTCATATAACACTAACTTCTGTGATATGGTTAAGTTTTCTATTCCCAGGGCAGGATAGACAAGCATCAGAATAACTAGAAGATTAATTAGAAGACCAAAATGAAGAGTAACCCATTCTTTTTGTTTAAGTCAAAAGTTGCCTTTTCTGCTTTCTTTTTAAAATAAGCAAAATAAAGAAAAACAAAGCAAGAAATTAATCTCTCTCACAGACACAGAAGAAGATGAAGAAAAGCAAAAAGAATTTTAAAAATGAGATTTAATTCGATGATAGACAGTGTGCTGCTACTTTACCTTTAAAAGGGCCTGATGTTCTAAAAATTGAGCTACATATTGGTTGTTGAATTACTGGGCCATTATACAGTCATCAAAAAGATGCTCCAAAGACTATTACCTTTATTTATTATAAGAATTTATATTCCACCTTATCATAGGCAGGTCTCAAGGCTACAAGATTATTATGAAGCACAATAATCAATAAAAATAACACATCAATTTAAAAAAAAAGCAAAAAGAAGACATGCTATAATACTGCAAAACTATAGCCAACAAAAAACATTTTGCTTTAAGGAAAAACAACAACACACTAAACACTACCATCAAACACCCAAGAGTACAGGATTAAGTTTGACAGGTGTTGAAAAGGTAGCTTATGCCAATAAAGGTTCCTAAAGTAAAAGTAAAAGATAGCAGGGAAGGCATAAGGTGCAAGTGTCTCAGGAATGAGTGAAGCAGTTCCCAAACTGTTGGTCCGTGGCCAACCTGCTACTTGGGGTGGAGGAGAAGCACTGCTGCCCAATCACCATGATAGCCACAGAGGCTTGAGCAACTGGTTAAGTGAAACTTTTTTTTAGTTGGGTCCCAATGCCAAATGTTTTGGAACCACTGAGTTACAGAGTTTGTGTGCCATCCTGGAGAGAGTCCTCTCTCCAGTAACCACATATCTTATTTTTGAAGAGGGGCATCTGAAGGTAACCTCAATTGATAAGCAAGATTAAAGAGGACCAAATGGACCTCAAGGTAACTTTTAAATACATCAAATTCAGCTACGTCCATCTCAGTTTGATTAGACTGTGGATGGAAGGCTTCCAGGGAACCCTCGGAAAACTACCTTCATTTAGGTATTTTCAAACTATTAAGTTGGCAGGAGCTGGGACAAGCAACGGGAGCTCACTCCATCACGCAGTCTCAAACTCCCAACCTTGCGGTCGGAGAGCCCAGCAACAGCGGATTAACTCGCTGCACCACCACGTCCCTTGAGTTCTCTACAGCTAACTAAATCCCAGAGCAATGATGCGGTGGCACTGGCACAGCTTCTGATGAATCCTGCAAGGAATTTTTGGTCACAGGAGGCCTCCTGTGTGTAAAGGAGCATTAGTTGCCCTGGACTAACAATGCTCTGAACACTATCCTGGATTAACTCCTAGCAGCCACCATGGGTTAACCCGGACCTATGCCAGCTCAATCACTGGAGAAAGTCCATGTTGACTTAGGAAAGTGGATCAGGCCCAGGAAGGGGGTCAGGATTTGGCATGTACCATCACCACCAAACCCGCATCCCTCTCAGACACAATTCACCTCCCAGCCCCTTCATTGCCCCATTCCACCCACCTCCACCAGCATATGGGAGACTGCTCTGGCTTCCTCACCAGCAGTCGGCAGGATGCTCCAGTGAAGGGTGCCTTGAGACTGCTGGAAAGCAGCCTCCGTTAGCGTATTGCATGGTATGCCAACACCCAGCATAAGACTGGGCCACTAGAGAAAATATTGGATAGAGTGTAATAAATAATGAAATCAGCTTAATAAAAATGGTCCAATGAAATTCTGCACTCATCACTCATTGCATCCTACAACTGTTTGAACTTCAGCTGATGTGCAATTTCCATCATTGAATGAAGCAGTATGAGCCAATTTTCTAAATAAAAAAAAAATCTCCATTAGAAAATAGATTATTTAAGTACTTCCTATTTTGATCACTTCTATAAAAAAAAAACACTCTGTGATAAAGTTTTCTATTTGGCAGTTTCAAGCCCTTTTCTGCTAAATAACTTGTGTGTAGTAGTAATAGCAATAGTAGTAGTTGTTGGAAGAGGAAGAAGAAGAAGGTCCTCCTTTCCCATGCCAAAGCTAATGCCCAAGGCGGCTTACAGAGTTACATAATAAAATTACAATATAAACAATAACTCAAAACATCAAGTACAAAAGCATTAGAACATTAAATTTTAAAATACAGACACTTAAAACATTTAAAATAGGGCAAGACCCAACACAAAATTATCTAAGGGATCAGTATTCCAGAGGTGCAGAGGCAAACCATCCACCCATCATCCAAATGCCAGACGAAATTGAAATGTTTTGAGCCCTTTCCAAAAAGCTATGAGAGAGGGAGTAGTTCTTAATGTCTCTGGAAGGGAAATTGCCCTTCTCAACACTCTGAATGGAAAAGAAAAAGGCAAAGTATGCTTCAGTAGAGAATTTATAAAAGAGATGGTAGGAAGGTGTGGGGGGGAGGCAATGAACCCCCCCCCCATTTCTAAAGAACAATATCCAGTTGCCTTGTATATCTAACCCTTGGAGAGAGAAAAAACTATAGAAAAGGAAAGGACTGACAGTGAAAGTGAGACATTGCTCGAAAAGAGCCCACGCTAGTTGCTATATACTCACAGAGCTGGAAAAGATAAGAGGACTCTTTTGTACAGCAAATGGTCTAAACAAATAAATTACAGGCTTGATAACCTTTTGTTTCGAGTACTCTGCCATTTGCACAGCTCTTGTTAAGGCTGTGTCAGGCCCAATATAAATCCCAAGTTGTGAAGGGTTTTGTAACTGAGCTATAAAAATTTACTCTGGGCAGAACCTTTGCAATTAATGGGGATGGGGAAGAGCTACTGATAAAAGCAAGGGAAAGCGAGGCAGGAAATCACACTTCAGAGGAATGAGGAGACCCCTCATTCTTCCATGCCCACTTTGTTAAAGATATCTGGTCATTGCAAGATATATCTGAATCAGATTGTATCATAGAACAAGCCCAACGAGGGAGCAACTTTTGCATCCCAAAAGTAAAAGAGTGCAGCAGCAATAATAATAATAAAGGAAGACAATTGGGGTGACATGAGGAATTACTGAATTCAACATCTTGAGCAATGTTGCAAATTGTCCCCCCCCCAAAAAAAAAGAAAAAAGAGAGGGAGGGAGGGAGGGAGGGAGGGAGAACCTTACAACCCAATCCTATCCAGTGCTGGCGCAGTGGGGCTGTATTTAGTGCTGTGATTGAGCAGTACAGAGATTCCTCGAAAGAAGGGGACATTTTTCTTCTTCCCCCATATACCCCTGCTAACAAGAGGGCAAGAGGCACTTTTCAAGTGGTGTCCTCTTATATTTAGCAAGGGGAGAGTGATTGTCTCTCTTCACCCCTGCGCAGTGTCTTTTCTAGTGGCTGTTCTGCATTTTTTTTAGATTGTGAGCCCTTTGGGACAGGGAGCCATTTAACTTTATTATTATTATTTGCCTGTAAACCGCTTTGTGAACTTGTGTTGAAAAGCGGTATATAAGTACCTGTTTGCTTGACTGATATCAAGCCCCAGCCCAGTATCAATGGCTTCCAGGCCTGGGAAGGTAGTATTTTTATCTAACCTTTCTCCCTGAAAGAAAGCAGCTTACAAAAAGCAGATGCAAAAGTTCATAAATCATAAAATCACTTTTACAGAAAACATTGCAGAAAACATAAAATCACAATTAAAAGAGCAAATTACACAATAAACTAAAATCCATTAAAAAATTAAGACCATCTATAAAAAACAATAAACACTATTAAAATGGGTCCAACATAGCCTTTTTTGAAACGCTAGTTTTCTACAACCCAGTGGGAATTTTTATGGAGGGGGAGAAACACTCCAACATATAATTCCTGCATTCTGAGGTGGTATAGCTCACAGAGAAGTGTAACATTTCCTTTTTTGGAATGTAAAGGCTCGCTTTAGTACTGCATCAAACAGAAGTACTGTAAACTCATTTGTAGCAAAGAATGGTCATAGCTCTCATTTTGGAGAGTTAGTGATGAAGAGTGCTGAAAGCTCCTGGTTTTTGTTTTTGTTTTTTTTGAGTGCATCAAAGGTAGGTAGGTAGGTAATAAACACATAAATTTGTTAATAAAATGTGAAGAGGCATCCTAACTGTGAGAATGATGGGACATACAACAGTGAATACCAAGGGCTTTTCAGCAGTCTGCTTACTGTGTAGGAGGAAGGAGAACTGATTATTGATATTAATCACTGCACTGAAGTTGATATTTGGCAAAAACTTCAACCAGATCAGCCTGAACTAGACATTGCAGAAGGACACAGTAAATAAATCAGTTCTTATTTTAAAAAGCATAATATCTGAAAGAGAAGAAGCAATTGTTGGTGAAAGCTAAAAGAGCTGGTGTGAAGACCACTGAAGTACCGGGAAGAAGAGGACATAAAAGAAAGATCAGATTTTGAAACTATGGATTATCTGCCTTCACAATTTGCTGCTAATCAGTAACTCTAATCAATAGCAAACACAATTCTCTATTGTGAGAAAGCCAGTTTCCATTTCCAGTAGTTTGGAAAAGCCCAGAGAACTGATGAAACTTTGGCTTCACATTTGACTTATTCCCTGCTGCAAAGACTTGAGAGGCAAATGCTTAGCAGAAAGACAAGGAGTGCATGATCATGGTTTTTATTTCACAGCTCAATAAATTCCATCACTGTTTTTCTGTTGACTTCCTGTTGAGCATATAAGGAGGAAGACATAATAAAAGCATGTAGCATGTAGGAAGATTATAGGAAAAGCATAATAAAAGCATAATAAAAGCATGTAGGAAGATTATAGGAAAAGATTAAAAAAAACTTTAAAGAGACAAATATTCAGGAACCAAGATCAGAAATGGTGCAGCAGACAAGATAGGAAATGTTAAGGCACTGTCAGGAACCCGACAACACAGTCAATAAAAGAAATTCCAATTTACGTTCTGAACAGGAATATAAAATTCGCAACTGATTCTAAACATGTGCAGTTAGAAATTGAATCCCACTGAGTCCACAGTTAGGCTAAGATCAGGCCGTGAATGAGAGCGCAATCCTATACTGGTGTTGCGCCAACGCTACGCTCTTGCGCCAGTCCAGCAGGGTCGCAAACATAATGTCAAGCACATCAGTGCCAGTGGTCTGGCGCTGGACTAGCACAAGAAGCAGCGCTGGCACACGGGCACCACTGTGCTCATCGGCAGCACCGGCCATGTGCCGGTCAAGTGTTGGCAGCGCACAGTTGGCACAGGACCTCACTGAGGACGTTCGAGAGGTGTGCCGGGGACATAACTGGGCGGCGCAGTGGGCGGCGACGGGGGCAGCAACAGCAGACAGCCATAGCGCCATATCCTAAGTCCCGTCCCCAGCCAGTGCGGGTCACAGATTCAGGTGCAAGTTGCCCTGTGCCTGCTATTTTGCAGAAGCAGATCTGAGCAGCCCCATATGTCTGGCTGGGACTTACGCAGGTGCAAGGGGAAAACCTCCCCTTTCCCTGCAAAGTGTTGCTGCTATCTCCTAATTGCCTTAGGATGCAGCCCTGCTATTTTGGCTTTACTATATTGGCGCTGCTTAGGATTGGGCCGCCCATGTGTATTTTGACAATGGCACAAACAAAAGTAACAAATGTAAGAAAAAATTCCAATAATTTTTACTGTTAAAAAATTTTTTTCATTAAACATTTAGAGAATTTTTAATGCCTGTGATAAGTTTAAAGACAAAGGAAGCAGACTGGCCTAAAACAGTTAAGATACAAAAGGCATTTTTTTGGATGAAAAGCCTGCTCCATTAATATGACACAGCTGATATGAGATCTTAACTTCACAGAAAGGCACTGGGCAGCTTTCTGTTTGAAGCGATATAGTTCAAGTTCTGCACAAAAATATGACCATAAAAATATAGTTCAAGATTCAGTCATAACAAGATAATAATTTCAATGAGGAACATCATTGAAAGACTGACATTCTGGTAACAAAATGATCATTTGAAGAGCAATGGACTCCCTCTGGTGTAATGCTCTCAAGACTGAGAGTCCAATCCTATTCATTTCACTAGCAAGTGCCTTCACAAGCAGTGAGTGCTGTCTGCGACGAAGTGCAGCATCTGCGACAAAGTGCCTGGTGAGACATGCGAGTTTAGCATCTGGGCAAGAAGCAGGGAGAAGGAGTAGGATCCGTGCAGGAGAAGGAGAAGGTAAGTGTTCTTTCTCAATTGTAAATCTACTGTGGGATTAGATTTAAGTAAGTTGTTCACCTAAAGTCACAGGTAGAGGTAGCTACAGTAAATCTACTGTAAGGTTAAAACTAAGCAAATTAAGTTTAAGTAAGAGTAAGTTGTGACCTTAAAAGTAGAGCTTAATCTAACCTGAGAAGGAGACTGAGAAGGTCTAGTAGTCAGGGCACAGAAGCCAGGTGGGGGAAATACATTTAGCTAAATAGGCACAAACATAGTAAAAGGCAGAAACTGACAGGGATTCTGAATTCTGAAGAGAATTACAGCCTCACAAACCTTTTAGAATTCTTTGAAAAGGTCAACAGGCACGTGGATGTGGGTGAACCTGTGGATATCATATACCTGGATTTTCAGAAGGTGTTTGACACAGTTCCCCACCAAAGGCTTCTGAGGAAACTTCACCATCAGGGAGTAAGAGGGCAGGTCCTCTTATGGATTCAGAATTGGTTGAAGGCCAGGAAATGGAGAGTGGGGGTCAACGGGCAATTTTCACAATGGAGAGAGGGGAAAAGTGGAGTGCCCCAGGGATCTGTCTTGGGACCGGTGCTTTTCAATTTGTTCATAAATGACCTGGAGTCTGGCATAAGTAGCGAGGTGGACAAGTTTGCGGATGACACAAAACTTTTCCGGGTGGTGAAAACCAGAAAGGATTGTGAAGAGCTCCAGAAGGACCTCTCCAAGTTGGGGGAATGGGTAGCAAAATGGCAGATGCATTTCACAGCCAAGTGTGAAGTGATGCACATTGGGGCAAAAAAAATCAAAACTTCACCTATATGCTAATGGGCTCTGAGCTGTCTGTGACAGCTCAGGAGAGAGATCTTCTGTGCTGGTGGACAACTCAAGGAAGGTGTCGACCCAGTGTGCGGCAGCCATTAAGAAGGCCAATTCCATGCTTGGGGTAAAGGGATTGAGAATAAAACAGCCAGAATTATTATACCATTGTACAAATCAATGGTAAGGCCACATCTGGAATATTGTGTACAGTTCTGGTCACCACATCTCAAAAAGGACAGTGGAGCTAGAAAAGGTGCAGAAGAGAGCAACAAAAATGATTACGGGGCTGGGGCACCTCCCTTATGAAGAAAGACTGCAGCATTTGGGACTCTTCAGTCTGGAAAAAAGGCGCCTGAGGTGGGACATGATTAAGACATATAAAATTATGCACAAAAGGGATAGAGTCAATAGAGGGATGTTCTTTTCCTTCTCCCACAGTACCAGAACCAGGGGACATCCACTGAGTGTTGGGAGAGTTAAAACAGATAAAAGGAAATACTTTTTTACCCAGCAGGTAATTAAGCTATGGAACTCCTTGCCACAGGAGGTGGTGATGGCATCTGGCCTAGATGCCTTTAAAAGGAGACTCAATGGATTTCTGGAGGAAAAGTCCATCGTGGGCTATAGGCCATGATGGGTTGGGCAACCTCCTTACATTAACAGTAGGCTACTTAAGAATGCCAGGTGCAAGGGAGTGGCAACAGGATGCAAGCGTCTTGTTGTCTACTGAACACTCTTAGGCACCTGGTGGGCCACTGTGAGATACAGGAAGCTGGACTAGATGGGCCTTTGGCCTGATCCAGCAGGGCTCTTCTTATGTCAACTCAGGAGTAAGTTCTATTATAGTTAATGGGGCTTAGTCCCAGGTAATGGGGCTTAGTCCCAGCTTGAGAGACCAATCCTATAGTGCCCAACTGCGCGGATGTGCAGTGGTAGCCAGGCGGCTACTGCTGCATCCTGTTGCAGCCAGGCAGTTGCAGGAGGCAACTGGGGAAAGGGACATTTGTCCCCTTTCCTTGCGATACGGGCGCAGAGCAGGCTATGGGTCTTCTAGTTTCTGTGCCGGCTATTTCTGTGACAATTCTGACGCCGGTCCAGCCACCTCTCCACCCCACCCCACCCCACGCCCTGGAACACCCACCCGCCCCAGCCCAAAAGGCTGCACCGCCGGTGAGCAGTGCTCCTTCCAGGGCAGAACTGGTCGGTGGCACCGTGGCGCCATGCCAGTGGTAACGGCATACAGCCGGTGTAGGAGGCGTTTACAATGTCTTGCTCAGGCGATACGAGCATACTGCCCATGGTAATAGGATTGGGCCCTTAGTTTCTTGTCTCTCTTATCCTCAGCGAAAGCATAGTGTTTGTTCTATACTTGGTTTCAAGTAAAAACTCAATGGATTCTGTTTATTTTAAACACAATTCTGCTTTCCTATATTGTAGAACATGTCATCCATCATAAAGGTTGAGAGGTAGATTAGCTTTTAGACTCCTTTCAGTTCTGATAATTTACAGTGTCAGCATGAACATATGCAAGGGGAAGAAAAACATGTATTTTCTCATATTTGCAGTCTGTCTTTAAAATGGCATTTTGTACAAATGAAAAACAGGAAGCTTAGGCGGTGGCTGCCAAATTTAATGATATCAGGTGCAGCCGAAATGTCTTAGTATATCCCAAAGTTATGCAGAATAAAGAACTACTTATTTGAATTGCATCCAAACCTCTATCTCCAGGGCAATCCAAGACTAGATTTGTTTGTATGTTTTCTCTAAATGCCACTGTGCCATATGAGATAAGAGATTGTATTTGAAATAACAGCCACTTCCAATTTTTGGCTCCCATGTAAAGCAGGGTTTATCAATTTTGATCATGCTTATCCAGAATTAGTTGTCAAGTTTCAGTAGCTGGCAGGGATCAGACAACAAAAATTCAACATTAGTCCTGAATGACTAATCCAACCTTGTGGAAGAATCAAGCATGAACAATCCTGCTGTGGTTGTATTTCAGATATCAGCACTTCTGTAACATAATGGCTTCTATTAAGAGAAGAGGGCTGACATTAGAAGGAATCAGACTAAGCATCAATTTTTACAAAATTGCTTACCTATGTGCAAAGTGATCAAAATGAGGTGCGATTTATTTACACCCACTGGCCACATTACAAGACAGGGTTACTTTGGTTATTCAAGGGTAACATTTCAGCAATGTTAGACAAGGCAACAAACCAACGAAGACCTCATGGGGCACACTCCAGTAATCCAAATATCGTAATTATGGATATATCCAAAGACCTCCCCATATAGCTCCAGTGCACCTTCAGTTATTACTGCTAGAACTATATGGTATTTAGCTATATAGTGCCATAAATGTATATGAAGCATAACAGAGGCCCCGGCTCCCCTGTAATCTAAATCCAGCAGTATGGAAGATAAGTAATGGAGAGAAAAGTATGGAGAGAAAAGTAATGAATATGCACAATGTACTTATATGCATTATAGCTTAGATATAGTTGATGTAAGGATTAGGCCAGGGGGCTCCAAACTCCGGCCCGGATCTGGTGCCTCCCTTTTCATGAGCAGAGGCTTGCCAGGGAAGGTGCAAAAGTCCTCTACTACAGCTCCCAGGGGTCTTCGCAGCCAGGCACTTCCAGGGTCTGCTGCCCCAGCAAATTGCATGCATGGCATTCTGCGCATGTTCAGCTAGCTGCAAGTTCCCTGGAAGCTGTAGTAGGGGTCTTTTGCACCATCCCCAGATGAAGGCAAAGCACCGATCATGCCGGGGACTATTTTCCCCACTGCAGTGGTCTCTAGTTTGGAGACCTGAGTAAGCCAATGTTCAGTCCTGGTGGAAAAGTTAGGTCAGTGGTTCTCAGACATTTCAGACTCGGACTCACTTTTTAGAACGGCACTCATGTCAGTACCTGCCAGAAGTGATGTCATTAACCTGGAAGTGACATCATCAAGCAAGTGCCATCATTGTGACATAATAAAATGACACTCCTGGAATGTAAACCGGCATTCCTAGACTGCAGCAATTGCACAACCATGAAACATCCCTGACAGAAGGCAAGAGTAGGACAAAATATTATACAAAAGCGCTGAACTAAAAACAATTTTAAAAAAAATCTCACTTGAAAAGTCAAACTGCTAACACTCATAAAAGCAAGAGTTGGGTCTGCAGCTTCCAAGATGGCGTCTCCCAGCTTTCTACAACCCACCTCATATCAGGTTGCAACCCACCAAGTGGGCCTGACCCACAGTTTGAGAAACACTGAGCTATGTTTTGTAGAGGGTTTTGAATGAAGAGAGGTGGCATTGTATCAGAAAGGTAGTTCTATGAGATAGCAAGGGAAGAGAAAATCTTGTTTGTTTTTCTGATCCATCTGATGCTTTTAGACATTTGTCTAAACTGAAAGAAAGCCTGCTTCTATGTACAGCAGATATATGTGTGATATCTGCAAAACTGTACTAAATTGTACTCAGTGAAACATAGAGGAGTGTTCCTCAGACACAGTCCATCACTTCATCAAGACAAATCGCCTACACCTGGATACGGCAGCAAGAAGGTCAAGGAGAGCACCATCGCTAGTGCTGAACTTCCATTTCTATCACTCCATAGAATTAGACCAGCAACATCCAAGCCTGATTCTATAGCAAAATTGAGTCCTATGAGACACTTCTAGACACACTGCTAATGTCCAGATTTCTCATGAAAGCAAAAAACTAGACCAGGGAGTTAGGAGAACTTCCAGGCATTTCCAGCACTACAAAAAGTAGGAGTAGGCTCTAGGCGCCCATTTGTGGATTAGTTCCTAGGCCAGCAAATGGAGGAACCTGGTATGGTCACTACAGTTTAGGCAAGAACTCTGTTTAGGCTAACTTCTGTTACAGCAATGTGATAATCAATGCCCAATAAACAAACAAACAAACAAACAAACAAACAAACAAACAAACAAACAAATGGGATTGCCACAGTTCAGAACCTCAAGTTTCTGATTTATATGTTACATTATTTATATGGACAGATAACCCAGCACTACGAGACAGAGAAATCCCTCTGAAAAGGACTTATGAGGTTCTTGCTCTTGGGAGATACAAAATTGTGTGATGAGGATAGGTTTAACATGTTTATAACACACTGTACAGTATGCTTGTGGAAGCATGTTCAAGAAAAAGAAAACCACCAAAAGGCCACAATCAAAATCAGGATGCAAGAGGGGCAGAGTTGATGCACGCTGCAGTTCAAGAAACATTCCCCACTGTACAGGGGAGTGGCACAATAAAAATTGCAGGTGCCACAATGCACCATGTAAGTGACCCCTTCCACTTGCCGTCAGAGCCATTCTGGACAGCATGGCTCTCACATCATGGCTCTCACGTCATGGATATCACGTCTCGTCTAGATAGGCTGGTAGGGAGTGCTGGGGAGGAGGT
>JAJKFI010000056.1:3678661-3691813 GCA_029204185.1 Lerista edwardsae | reverse complement strand
TTGGCCTGATCCAGCATGGCTCTTCTTATGTTCTTATGTTCTTAATGGCAACTGTGTTGCTGCCCAGAATGGCTCTGACGGCAAGTGGAAGGGATCACTTACATGGCGTGTTGTAGCGTCTGCAGTGCTTACCACGCCATTCCCCCGTAGCTATGCTACTGATTCCCTGCTGTACAAAAAAATGCATCCTTGAGCCCACTAATTATATCACTGGAATCTGTACCACAGAGATCGCATCCGATCAGTCAAAGCATGCCCATATCCCACACTGAAACAATTATCATTTGCACCTAATCTTACTTGAAAGTAAAAAAAAATACTCTTCCTATTGCGCAAGAAAGCAAACTAAGTGAAAATATTGGTTTTTAAATTAGAGGTCCATAGAATGGGATTTTCTTTCTGACCTGTAATTCCTGTTCTGGCCAGAAGAGAGATCACATCTAGGATAATACCTACAGACATGGTCCAGTTGCCAGGATAACAAAGATAGTTAGCTAAATACAGTGGTGTCATCTACTCACCAGTAGACGGTACGCTGGGCGGGACTTAGCGTGATCGACAGCCCGTCCACTCACTTCCGCTTTCTTCGCGCTCGCCGCGCGGCTTTCCCTCACCTCAAAGGGGGCGCCTGCTTGCCCAGGCACCCGGCGCGCCCCCCACCCATCCCCCCTGGCGAGCAGGCGCCCCCTCCGAGGCGAGGGAAAGCCGCGTGGCGAGTGCGAAGAAAGTGGGAGTGAGTGGACGGGCTGTCGATCACGCTAAGTCCCGCCCAGCGTACCGTCTACTGGTGAGTAGATGACACCACTGGCTAAATACCATTGGTTTAGCTATGAGTATGACTTTGCTGACCTCTTGTTGAAGCATGCACTATTCTGTGTTCTGATTAGTGATCTCTGAGTGTGGTGACATGTGAGATTGGTATGCCAATTCAGATGCAATTCTGAAAGATCCAAAACATGCCACTTGGGGCTATGAATCAGTTTCTGATTCAAGAACCCAGTTTGGAAGGTGAGGACCTTACTGAAAAAGGTTGATATTCCCCATAAATAGGACTCTACTCTGGGAACCCCTATGTTGAATCTGGTTGCAGTGATACCAAAGGATTCTTGATCCTGAAGGCAAAAGGAATCTCTGAAATTGCCTTGTGGAGTACTCATGCTTGGTAGTTGACTGAGCATTCTATGTGCCCGAAGGACAGACCTAGTCAGATATTGGATGTTGCTCTCAACATAATTTGACAGCAAATGCTAGATGCAATTATTGCCTTCCCTGGCAACACAGGAGAAAATCTGTCATCAGATCTCATTCCCTCATCAGATCTCATTAACCCCTGCTAACTGGACAAGAGGCACTTTTTCCAGTGGTGTTCCTCTTATATTTAGCAGGGGGAGAGTAACTGTCCCTCTTCACCCCTGCACAGTCTTTCTAGTGGCTGTTGCTGGCGGTCTGCCTTTTTTAGATTGTGAGCCCTTTTGGGACAGGGAGCCATTTAACTTTATTATTACTATTTGCCTGTAAACCGCTTTGTGAACTTCGTGTTGAAAAGCGGTATATAAGTACCTGTTGATTGATTGATTGATTGATTCCTTAGAATCTATAATTATCCAAATTCCCTGTACATACACATCTACGTCATTTTCAGTTGTTTTAGCCCATATGTGAATACATGATTGCACTATAATGTGTGCACTATAATGTGTGTCTGTATGTGTGTGTACATATTACACACTAGTATATTGAAATACATACAAACACATGCGCTTATACTAGAAACGAAGGCACCTTTCCATTCTAGATGACAATGAAAATTCTGCATAACTTGCAAAATTCTACAAACTTTCAGTAAAAGGTAATATACTTTTATACCACAAATCATCCCCCTATTTCAGTGGTGAGTGCCACAAACCTGGAAACAAAAAAAATCATATTTTGGGGGAGGTACCATCACATTACTTTGAAGCAACTGTTGCACTTTGTTACTTCAGGAAACATCTTTATTTTCTGAGACCCACAAATCTATGGTTTAGCTTTAATTATCTGAACATTTTACATAACCATGCCTCCTTAAGACTTCTGGACAAACAAGGGTTTTAAGTTTCCATTCCACAATACTGGAGAAGGGCAGAAACTAGTAACCAAAATCTGACTTCAGTACTCAAAATATATGCAGCAAACGGTTTGTTCAACATCCCTTTAAAAAGTTCCCCATGATTTTAGAGTAGCAAGTCATGATCTTTAATTCATGTCAATATCACATATAGTACATAAAAAATTGTACATCCTTTCAAATACACACACACACACACACACACACACACACACGGTATATAAGAATTTAGGAAATGTACAGAACTTCAGATATACAACATTAATTATCAGGATTCTCTTTGCTCTCCTGTGAGTCAACGAAAGCATCCCTGAATCAAACTGAATTTGGTTGTTTTAAAAATAGCAGAGAAGCATTAGAGTCTGTTACACTGGTCTCAGTGGAAAGCTTTGGTTTAGAGTTGTCTGATCAGATCTCCTGCTGTTCTCTTTATTGTTTGTACTTCTAATGCATTAATAGAGCACACTGCAGACTAGCTGTAAGAAGATGTTATAACTAATGGAGTTTTTCTTTTCCTCACACTTTCAAAACAAAGCATTCTTGATTCACTTTTTAAGGTGGTTGTTGTTTTTAAAGGTAAATAGTCAGGTTTCATTTTCCTCCCACCGACATTACCTCTTAATTAAATAAAAGATAACGAACAGATTTTAGCAGGTGCTGTGTCTGATATGAAACATAAATATCTTAGAAAAAAAATTGCCAAGTCAGACAAGAGCTGAGTTTGCTTTTCAGCCAATTTCTGTAGCAAAGGAGAGTCAGCAGTAGGTTAGTAGATGTGTTTTCCTCTTTCTAATTTTGGAGCATTTGTGTGGTATTTTTTTTAGTCTTGCACCTAAAATCCCAGCTAGCTGCATTTCAGAGCAAGGCCTGGAAGGCATCATCTCTCTCTCTCTCTCTCCACTATCTATGCCCTGGTGAGAAAGAATTTTGCATTTCACACATCATTTACTACATGCAGCCATGGCTTTTCCATGGGGGCCTCCTGTCCCATTCGGTAGCAGTACCACAGCAAGAACACAGGCTGCAGGGCTATGAATTTTGCTCAGCTGCAGATCCCAAGGGTGGGATGTTTTTAGAGCCTTGATTACTTCAAATGCTTCAGAAAGTATGCTATTTAGTATTGTAAAGAATAGATGCTGAGGCCACAGCTGATACTGCAAAACTTTTGATAAAACTTATACAGCATCATAGAGAGCTGAAATCAAATGCACTCGGGAAGGGGCATTGCAGTTCAGTTGGCTCTCGTTAACTGAAAGTATACACAGTGGCAAACCTGAATTTGTTGCTGTGTCATGTGTGCAATGGCCCCTAGAGTTACTGTATATTCAATAGCATAAATATTTTACATTACGCTCTGCATTAGTTCAAGCAATTGTCAAAAGTAAAATACTTAACTACTATTGATCACAGAGAATTAGCAGCATTTCACATATCACACAGAAGCACAATCATTTGTTACTGAATGTACATACGCACATCAGGAACTACAGCAAATTACGCCTCCAAGATTAACGTTTTCTGTAAACATCTCTGTCAACATTACATTTTTCGGTTAATACTTAAAACGTTTAAGATGTCCATCAAAAATATGTCAAGTACAGAATGGCCTAAAACAAGCCTAGAAACATAACACCTCTATTTAATTCAGAATCTTAAACAATTTTACTTGATAGAAATGTATTTTAAATGTTTTGTACAAGAGTCATCTTACCAAATGGTTAGAAATTACACATTAAAAAATGAGAATCAAATATAATATCAATGTGAGGTTCCCATACGACTTCCATATAAGAATAGACTCAAGAAACTGGAGTGGGTCAGGCAGAGGAGGAAAAGTAAAGAGGGAGACAATAGAGCAGTAGAAGTTGGCAACTATAGCACTGTAACTGGAAAGTGCATTACATCAGATATGTTATCCTAACTGACTTGCTACTCCAAGGAAACCTGAAAGTCTCTTTGATCTCCTGACTTTGCATATCACCATTCCGCATCAGGGTCAGCAAACTAGACCTTGGAGCAAACAGAGACCAAAGTGTCCACACCAGTGAGAAGTACTCCCAAGAACTCTGGGGTAGGATTAGGGCTAATCTCTGAGGCATGCATAGGGAAGTAACTGCCCTTCTTTTGAATGATGAGAAAACTTCACAATCCACTGTTTGATATCATTCTAAGATTACCAAACACATGCATATGCTCAGAACATATAGGAGTTGTGTTTTTTTAACAAGCACAGAGTTTTACCACATAGCTATAGTGCTAACAGACTATTTAATCATAAAAGGTTACCTGTGCATTGCTGAAAAGGATGCTGCATTCTTTCGTGGGTACTTCACCACTAGACAGAGGCTGCAAAACACAAGAAGAAAAGCAAACATATCAGTAAAATAGTGATGATTTGAGCAGATGTGTGAGAAAGGATTTCAATCCAAGGCTGAATCCCAGAACCATTGTCCAGACTGTTCACAGCTCAGGGCTTTTTCATGGACAATGTGCCAGAGTTAACCACCTCCAGCATGGTCTCAGCTAGGAGAGGAAAGGACTTCTCTGTTCCTGAGTAACCAGCACACTCATAAAAAGAGATCAATAACCTGGAAACAAAGGAGATCTGGGCCACTGGTGCAGTGCAAAAAAGGCAAACCATCCATACCTACCTGAGCAAAGTTTGGACCAGCCTCTCTCTCTAATTACTTTGTATATAACCCATTTCTCAGCCCATGTGACTGCCAGCAGTCCTTCTATAGAGCTTACCCTTCTGGGCTATGCTTAAAGACCAAGCAATCTTGATCTATGCTATGCTCACAATCCCCAAGCCTTGCCTTTTGGTTAGTGAATTTGCCCTGCTCAGCTTCTTTACAAGGTTATGGCTTAACTGTGAAATTGCTCAGTTTCTACAGATATCTACCTCCAAATCTTGAGCATTTGTGTGAATTAACCCACATGTGGTTCACAAACTGAGGGCACAATCCTAACCTGGAGTTAGGCCAGCACAGTTGGGCCAGCAAAGTTTGGCTGGCACAAGGGACACCATAAAGTATCCCTTTTAGTCAGATACTAAAGTATCTGGAGTCAGAGAGACTATCGAACAGACGTGCACCATCATCCCTGACTCAGAGAGTGGTCCAAATCTGCTTTAAGATGTCCCTTGTGCTGGCCAAACTTTACTGGCCTAACTTGTGCCGGCCTAACTCCAGGTTAGGATTGCGCCCTGAAGCTCCCTGGCCCAATAGTGGGTCACAACCTAATTTTTGGTCTTTGGCTGATTCGTGAAACTGACAAGGTAGATTAGGCTATGTGCATCAAGAGTTAAACAGCCTGCTACTTGGGCGGGGGGGAGTACTGCTGCCCAATCACCACTATAACCACAGAGGCTTAAGTGGTTGGTAACTACTTTAAGGGATACCAGCAGCAGCCACTAGAAAAGACTGCAGCTTTGCAAACACCTAGGACACGAACTAGTCTCTCTATCTATATATATAAAAATGGACGTTTGTGTGTGTGTATGTATGCGGGTATGTATGTATGTATGTTCCTTATACAAATCTCCGTCCCTTGACCCACGGCCACGAAACTTGGCACACACGTTCCTTGCAGCCTGGAAGGAATCACTGCGGGGGTCAGACCCCCCTACGGCCCCCCGTTTTTCAGGGAGGGGGCCGGATCGTCAGGAACCAAAGGGATTGCATGGGGCTACAGGTCTGCTGCCACCCTGTGGTCACAGACGATTCTGCAGCAGCTCAGCTGAAACTGAGCAGAACAGAAAGTGCAACTAATATAAAGTGCTTGGCCTGCGTGGCCTGAGTGGGCCAGGGAGGAAAGAGCAGGATCCACAGAGTTCCAGCAGCCAGTCGGATCTGAGAGGGGCCTATGTCCAGGGAGCTCACAGGCCACCTCTGCCTGTTTCTCATACGTGAGGGCTGGACCTGCAGACAGTAAGTGGGACCTTCATGTTGCTCTCTTAGTTGATGCTGTCCCTGTTTCCTCATTCATTTCACAGTGATAGTGTGCATTGTGGGTTCCAGGTCATCAATACTGTTTTATTTCAGGGACGGGTTCTATATGTCTACATATGGATCTCACTATGTCATGCTTTTGAGGGAGGTTTGCAGATTTGTGTGTATGTTCCACCATTACTCTGGAACGCCTGGAACGATGTGCACCACACGTGGTACACTCCTTCCTTACAATCTGGACAGATATACTGTGGGGGTAGGGCCCCCCTTATGCCCCCAGAGGTGGGGGTGCACTGCAGAACAAACTCATTCCTCCTCCTAATAGAGCCTGGGGATAATGTCTGCCCCCGGGCAACGCCGGGTCACAAAAAGCTAGTACTCAATAGAACTTCAGAGGACAACATGAAAGATTAGGCAAGCAACTCACAGTGGAATCCTGCATTGTTCGTCACAGCATCGGAGCGATGGCCCTAGCATTGATTCAGGAGCGCCAATCAGCACTCCCACATTGGCACTACAGCAGCAGGACCGGCACTGCAGGCAGTGCCAGTCCTGCTGCGCCCACGCTGAGCCTTTCTTGTGCTGACCAAAGCCAGTCGGCGCAAGGGAGGCTCTGCGCGGAAGCAGCGCGGGGATTGGTGGGAAGGAGGGAGGTGGGGGCAGGACTTGGGCGGGACCTGGGTGGGCCTGGGAGGTAGCTATATAGCCACATCCTAAGCCCATCAGCGGGGCCGCGCAGTCTCCTCGAATCGGCACCCGCTCTTTAGCGGGCGCAGATTTGAGGAGCAGATAGGGGAAGCTGGAGCCTCCCCTATGATAAGGGAGCGAATGCTCCCTTGCCGGGGGGGGCTCCAGCCTCTCCCAAGCAGCGCTGGATATGGTGCTGGCACGTCGCCCTCGCCAATCTGGCGCTGCTCAGGATTGCGCCCTCGGTAGAACTAAGCCTACATTTCCATCACAATCTTCACACACATTGCATGGCAGCAAGCCTCATTGAAATTAACTGTGGAAGATTCAGAGAAATATGTACAACTGCTATGCATAACTAGTTGCCTGGAACTAGTCACCTCCCCACCTCACCCCACCTCCATCTAATGAGGTCTGCCTTTCGAATTATACCTCCAGGCCCCATATCATAAATAGAAGCTCCTTTAATATGCATGCAAACAAGCTGGCAAAGCATTAAATTGACCCAGTTGGTTAGTTTTATCAGTTACAGTGCACATTTATCTATAAAATAAATATGAAAGATCAATATGTTTATTGAGTTCATTTTTTCAATAAACTTTTACATGTTTTTGATTAAAATCTTGAAACATAACCTATAAAAACTATTCATCCAGCACCCTCTCCAACACGCACACATGCAAACCAAGCCTGGGTCAGAGACACAAAATGGACATAGCACTTTTGACATCAACTTCACAGCTTCCCTGATAGTACAATAGAAAAGTCCTATAAATGTTTGAGAAGGATGTGCAAAACCTCCCTTTTCATTTTGGGGCATATTTCCACTGCTGAATAGTGACCTCACATATTCAGGGATATTTAGTAACAAATATGCCTTTACTATGTTTTGTTTTGTTTTTTGTAAAAGGCCTTTCTGCCTATTAGTTCTTAACCAAGCATTAGAATGTTTCCCATTCATTTAAATGCACAAAGCTGTTGTTCTTACACAAATGTAAAAAATGCATTTTTTTTCCCCCAGGAAGACTGTGCTGGAAAGAGGAAGAAGTGGCTTCACGGTGTGCAGTTTCCCATTTAAAGTAGCAACTGACATATTCATTTATCTCCCACTTCAGAACCCCAGTCAGCTTGCTACCTCTCATACTTCTGTTCAAAGCCCTACTGTTTGGAAAACTATATATACAAAGAATCACACATGCTAGGCGTCTACACAGGTGTTTTGTTTCTACAAAGGTGCTTACTTGCCTAAAATAATGTATGCAGCAACCAGATTGTGCACATTTGGCTCCTGAGTATAGAGAATCCACCTAATGCAACCCTCAATTCAATACTTTGGAAATAACAGACATTGTTAATTCTAAGGCAGATATTTCTAACGGAAAAGATATTTGACACTGATGAGGAAGCTCTGTAAGGTAGCAAAGGGCACAACTCAAACTTGCAGTGAAACAGGCAGGCCGAGTTGCCTGTGCTGTATCCAGCATGAGATAAGACTGGGCTGTGGCACAACTCAGAGTAAGGGGGTGTTATTCTCCTTACCCCAGCACACCCTATGAGTCTACTCGGATCCGTGCCTGTGATTCCACTGGCACAAATCAAAGCAGCCCATGTAACACTGATTGGGCCAGGGCTGAGATTTAGAATCCAGCCTGTGCAGCTGCAGCTGGTCCCACCCCCGCTCAGGCCGGATCTGCCTCTCCGGCCGGCCGGCCACCCCCTCCCCACCCATGTCCTTGCACTGACCTAGTCTTCTCCCAAGTAGCTGCAAGTGTGCTTTACAATAGATGTGCGACACTCAGGAGCCGCCTAAAGGACCTGTGCTAGCTCAGGGCAGCGTTAATATTGCGCTGCCCATGTCGGAAGGCGGTCTGGGGGCAGGCTTACCTCCTCTTCAGGATTCCATTTGGAGCTGGTGCTGCTACTCTTCTTTCTGCCCTTGAACAGCTTAATCTAGGAATGGGAGTGTTTCTCCATTACTGAGACTGCTATAGGAATGGACAGTTCCTCGGGAAATAAATTTCACTTCCCGAAAAATTCCATTTCTCAAGTGGCTTCTGGAATCAAGAAACATTTCCATTCTAAGGGTGACCTGCTGGAGGGTGGGAAGTTGAGCAGCAATGCCAGTACCAATGATGTCTTGAATATGGGCAAGCCTTGGCCTGAGCCCCTTCTCACATGTACCTATCTCAGAGAGCTTGATTGGCACTACTGCTGCTCTAGCAATCAAGACATTCCTCCATCCCCAGGGCACCCTGGTGGAGAGCAGCACAGCAGTGGCAAGGGAACTTTCTAAGGTAATGAAGGTGTCCAGGTTTAATGAACTGTCAACATTGACACTCCTCCCTCAATAGTCTGTTAAATCGAGGCTTCATTTAATATACACAGGTGCCCCTCATTTTTTTTCTTGCTTGACTTAAGAGAAGATCTGACATTTCCTATTTACATTATTTTCTTGTCATGTAACGGCTGTCCCATCTCTTGGTTCCTTAGTTCCTATCGTGCTGTCAGTCTCATTTTTGCTAGGAGCACAGTTCATCACATTGGAATTGATAGATTTAAATAAAAATCAATAAAATGCAAAAATTACACTTTAACCCTAATTTGGTGTTCCTGTTACAGAATATGCTGCCTATACACACACACACACACACTGTACACACACACACACACACACACACGTATTTGTGGAACTATAATGTTTTTTTTCTTGCCAGATTTTACCTATCAGTAATTTAAAATCTCTCTTTCAGGGCACAATCCTAACCAATTTTCCAGCACCAGAGTACGGGCAATGCAGCTCTGAGGTGAGGGAACAAACATCCCCTTTACTTACCTTGAGGGGACCTCTGTGACTGCCCCTCCCCCACTGCAGAATAAAGAACATGCACCATTGGCACAGCTATGTCAGTGCTGGAATGTTAGTTGTGCCCTTATTTTTAAAAATGCCTGATTTAGATCTCAAACAAGCCTAATAGAGGAAGAATTAGATAGACAATAAGATAATAAAGGTGCTCTGGGCCGCTTTTCACCTGAAGAGTGAATATTTTATTTATAAAATTTTCCTTTCTCCCAGTAAGGGCAACAAAGGTGGCTTATGAAGTTTAAAACATTACACTAATAAATCATTTAAAATAAGACAAACCAAAATGGATCACATAAAACAGTTAACAAATACATTTAATTAAAATGCCAACCCCTCATTTCAGCTATTGAACACCATCTATATATATAAAAACGGGTGTGTGTGTGTGTATGTCTGTCTGTATGTATGTTCTGAATAGGCTTCCCCACGCCTTGACCGAGTGCCACGAAACTTGGCACACACGTACCTTGCAGCCTGGAAGGAAACACTGCGGGGGTCAGACCCCCCTACAGCCCCCGGTTTTTCGGGGAGGGGGGCTAGAACGTCCAGACCAAGGGGATTGCATTGGGCTACAGGTCTGCTGCCACCCTGTGGTCACAAACGATTCTGCAGGTTCTGGGATACACAGGGACTAACCCAAAGCGAAAGTGAAACTGGTTTGCACTGCCTGAGTGGCAAAGAGTTGCAAATGATCCAGAGAGTTCCAGCACCCAGTCGGATCTGAGAGGGACCTCTTTCCAGAGGGCTAATTCAGTGAGTGTGACAATTTCATTACGCTCCTTTGCTTGCTTCTGTCCCTGTATTCATTCCTTCTCCTAATATAATAGAGGCTGGGGATACTGTGTCCCCCGGGCAACGCTGGGTAACAAAAGGCTAGTCCTGAATAAAAACAGGTCCTGCCTTTTTATCCTGCCAAAAGGTCTCCAAGGAGGGAGCTGTTCTTAATTCTAATGGGAGGGAATTACGTAATTGGGGTGCGACCACTAAGAAGGTCCTCCTGTTCCTCACCTCCATCAATGATGCCATAGACAAAAAGGCACCTCTGATGACCTCAGACATGTTGGATTATATGGAAGGGGCAGTTCCACAAAAACCCTAGTTGTAAAGAGGCTTGAAAGTCAAAACTAGCACCTTGAATTATGCTTGGAAATTAACCGGCAGCCAGTGTAGCCGCCAAAGCAGCAGTTGAATTGAGTCCCCACAACCACATGAGCAGTACATTCTAATTGAATTTTATTTGAAAATGAATAATAACAATATGTGGATATTGTCAACCTACAGGCAAAACCAAGGGGAAGATTTATAAATTTCACTCGAATAATATAAATAGTTTTATTAGCTACAAGGCAAATGGCATGCCATAAAATTCACTGCAAATCTTTTGCAGCTTATACAAGTATGCAGTCAAAAAACTGCGTGCATATGTGTGTGTGTGTACATGCGCACGAGCACGCACGCATTAGAAATAAAGATTTAATTGTCTGAAGTAACATCTGATTTGCAGCAGCAGGACCGTGTCCTGCTATTGTGAATTGGCTGCCAATGACTGGCGGATCATGCCACTGATGGCCATTTTTAAGCCAGTGCTACAAAAGGGCAGCAGCCTGCAACCCACTCCAGTACAGGTAAGTCACATGGTTCATGGGCAGGGAGAGGGAGGAATGGGGCAAAAAAATTATATGGGCTTCCCCAGACTTCAGAATGCCGTATAAGAGCAAAAAATGTCACTTCCAGTTTTTGCCAAAAAATAAAAGTATCTTTTTTTTTTTTTGCCTGTAGTGTGCATTCTGAAGCTGACAGAAGCCGTTGGTAGTCACCCACAGCCTCTGCAGGCCTCAGAAAACCCTCAGGAGGTCACCAGAGCTCGCTCTGGTCATCTGGTCATCCCGCAGGTTCGGGACCCATGGGTTCTTAAATACGCAAGTCCGAAATTCACAGATATTGAGGGCCCACCAGTACTTCAAAATGTACACTATTTTATTAAAAATCTAACTACTATGTAATAACTTATTTAATTTAGAATTTCAAGAAATACATTTGGGATAAAACTCTACCAGGCAGCATTAATACATTTTCCCCAGAAAAATACATTCCCTAAGAAAATGGGACCCATGCAGAATAAATAAATAAACTGAAAAACTCCATTCTCCTTTCAAAGATAAGCCAAGCAGGCTACTATTGAAATGGCAAAAGAATAAAGAATGCACAAAATGTTGGCCATCTAGAAGACACCTATTTTTTTAAAGCTGAAATAAAAACCCATTTGTTTCTTCATGATGTCAAACTAAAGCAGCCATTCCTATTCAGACACTTGTGGAGGACTGCTAGCCAGCCCATATGCAGTTTGATCAACTATTAACAAAATGAGCGGAAATTGCTGTCCCTGGTTGTCACAGCTTCTTCCCACCAATTCCAAGAAAGGCCGCTGCAATAAAAAGCTAAACTATTTTAAATGAAGGGGGGAGACAGAGGAAAAAAGATACTGAAAATGTCAATGGGGGCAGTGGAGTATCTAGGGTGCTGCGTGGTGTGGCAAGAGCCTTGGGCACCATTTGCCAGGGGATGCCGATGGCCTTTAGCCGCCCCCCCCACGCAACGCCCAAGAAGATGCCTGAGCTGCGGCCAAGGGAAGCTGTGCGTCCCCCGGCTCAAAGAGCTGGGGAGGCGCGCAGCTTCCCTCGGCTGTAGCTCAGGTTTTGCTCGAGTGGTGGCCAGGAGATGCCGCACCCCCCCAGCTCTGTGAGCTGGGGAGGTGCCGGAGTCTCCTGGCCACTGCTCGGGCAAAACAAGGAGGCGGGGACTTGGCTTCTTCCTGCCATGTTGGCTGACATTGCAGACAGAAGCCACACCCCGCAAAGTCATGACGTCGTGACGTTATGACGTTTCGTGCCATGGGCACAATTTCGCCCTGGTACACCTCTGATGGGGGGTAGCAAATTTCTCCTACTTGGCTTGGAACATAAATAAAAAGAGTCCAGGTTGACTAGAGGAAATCCATACTGGGAGTTTCTTTATTGTTCCTGGGGTGGGGAGAATGGAGACATTCTTACCAGGTCTATTTTTCCCCTCTACCTGAGGAATTACGAAGGTCTCCATACCTCCCATGCCCCCCCCCCAAAAAAGTGTTAAAGCAGCAATGCCACAGAGGCTTCTTTCCCTTTTCCATTCCACACACACGGAAGCCTCCAGTCTCCTCCCGCCCCCCCCCTTCATTTTCCTAATCATCCCTTCACTCAAACACAGGAAAAAATGAAGGAAGAAAGACAACAAATTGAAGAGCAAGAGCCACAAAAGGTGGATCTAAAAGCCAGGAAAGACAGAGGGAGAAAGCAAGGGAGGAAAGAAAGGGGAAAAAATGTGCAGGAAGGAGGAATGAGTCCCAAAGCAAAGTTTTTACCCTGCTGGAGCTAGTGGCTGAGGGGGAGAAACAAGCACGCAGACTCTCCCTGTTCCTTTTTTTTCTTGGGGGCAGAAGCCATGTGCTGGCTTTGCTGCTCGCCAATCCATTTAGTTTCATGGCAAACAGATCCTTCTAGGCCCAAGTT
>JAJKFI010000056.1:3656979-3668309 GCA_029204185.1 Lerista edwardsae | reverse complement strand
GAACGAACGAACGAACGAACGAACGAACGAACGAACGAACGAACGAACGAAAGATGTTTCCAAAACTTTTTGTGACCCACCAAAAATTGGCTCATGACACACTGGTGGGTCCTGACCCACATTTTGGGAAATACTGGTCTAAACCATTTTGAGTACCTAGTTTTACAGTAACTTTTATATTAAAATGATGAGTCAATGACTCCTATCAAAGCAGATTACAACATACAGCCCCCCCAAAAAAGGTGTTAACACCTGCAGGTAAGGGCTGCTCCTAGTTCTGGCATTTTATGTATCATGACACTATGTTCTATGTGTTACAGTAAAATATTTCAGTACTTATTTATCGGGCAACGCCTCTTCATCCATTCTTTTCATATCAAGTCAGTAGAAACAAATATGGAAAAAAGAAATGATGTTCTTTCTCTACATAGTCAAATTTCAAAATACTGCAATATGTTTGTGCTCCTCCCCACCAAAATATTCTAAATCTCTCTGCATCAGTATTTCAAGTTTAACCCCTAACAAATGAACATTCCCTTGAGGTGGCTCCTGGCAAAGCTGCAGGGTGCAAGATAATTGGTATAGTATTTTACTTATTTTCTTTACACACACACACACACACACACACACACACACACACCAATCTCTCTCTCTCTTTCTCACACACACACACAACACACACGAGAGAGAGAGAGAGAGAGAGAGAGAGAGAGAGAGAGAGAGAGAGAGTGAGTCCTATGGAAATTCCCAGGAAATTCCTATGCTAAATACACCAAGTGGACCCCATCATCTGTCCAAGGAAAGGTCAGTGCCATAAAATTGATATTAGATGGCAGAGAAAAGGTTCAAGAAGAACTCAGAAAGTTGAGTAGGTAAAGATCACTATTTGAAAAAATGCACAAAACATCTCATATAAGTTAGGGTTGACTCAGGATTAATTTAAACCCGATCAACTTGGACATTTTTTATTACATTTTCTTTTCTTAAGGACAAAAAAAAAAGGAATATCAATATTTATTGTTCAGAAATGGCTACTTCCCCTTCCGCTCCAGAGTCAGAAATTCTGGAATAAAGACCAAAGAATAACAGTCCAAAATGAACATTAGTTCCCTTGCCCCAAGTCGAGCTCCCGCCTGCACAATGGGACCACTCAAATTGGAACCAACTCAATGGCTGGCACAGAACCAAGTGGCCCTTGTTGGGCTTTCAGGCCCAGGACAGGGGCAGGATCTGGCAGTAGCCTCTGCCTCCATCCCTGCTCCCAGGCCTGAATCACCCTCCTCCCTATCTCCCCCCTCCACCTTCATCCTGCAATGGATCACACACACCCCGCACCACCTGGTGGCAGGCGCTCAGCCGATGGATCCCCGCGCCTCTCTGACCAGCACAGAGTCCCAGAGCTAACCCACACGCGACTCTCTCCATGCCAGTGCAAAATACTTTACTTTGCCTATTTTAAAAGGCTAGCTGTGTTTGTAGATGTTTGTATCTATCAGATACACACGGTACTAAGTCATAAACACACACACACACACACACTTTCTCAATGGCTGTCTCCTAAGCAGCATGTACAAGACCAGCTCTGTCAAAGAGCAGGATCAAACAATACATTTATCAAAGCACATGTATTGAGGTCTACCTGATCCACCTGACCCTTTCAGCATAGCTGAGGGGGTGGGTGGGTCACAGTGGTCATAGTACCCTGGGCTGCACTCTGTGTGGGAGGTCAGTAATGCCACCACCGCCACCCGGCTCCTGCCCCTCTCTCTCTCTCTCTCACAGATATCACCCCCAGGTTTTTTTCCAGTCACATCTGGAGGATGCTCTGAGGGCTGGGAAGGCCTCCCCTGCCCTCAAAATGCCTTCTAAAGCCTCTGGAAGGCTGGAAATAATCATGTCCAGCTTTCGGCCAGAAGTCCTGCTCCATCCTTGAGTTCACTAATCCTAAACCTCTTTCCCTACTGGATAATTCAAGCCACAAAAATTCCCCTGTTCATAATCCACATTACCTTCCCCCAGTTGGTGCAAGAATGAAGTCAAGCTAAGGCCTTAAAAGACCACTATATTACAGGTTGAAAACCAGAAGTTATGGGTTTTAGCCTTCTGGAAGTATTGTGAGGGCTGGGGAAACCACGTGCAACCTTCCCGGCTCTCAGAACACCAGAAGTTTATTTCAGCCTTCCAGAAGTGTTCTGAGGACCAGGGGGCGTGTGTAGCCTCCCTGGCCCTCAGAATACCCTCTAGACATGGCCAGAGCACAGCTCCAGGCACATTTGGAAGGGTGAGGGAGCGGCCCTGGAAGGTGTGCCCCAGAGAGGCACATCTTCTAACGATGCCACTGTACCTGAACATCTTCAGGCTCCAGTGGAAAATTCCGTAAATCCTCCAAGGAGATTTTATTTATTTGCATTCATTGAAATAAATTTTATGTTGGTTCTTCCAAAATAATGTACTATAAAAACAACAAGAACTCAATAATTAAAACTTTTCATTAAAATTTGGATTAGCTTGCAACTGAGCCAGCACTATGACTGTGAGGGAGCTGTATGTAATGAAACAGCTCATAGACTGTTGAAACATTACCTAGGCATTACAGCCTAAGTCAGTGATGGCAAACCTTTTGGGCTTGGCGTGTCAAAACTTCAGAAAATGCTTAACTTGACTCTACTGGTGTGTCAATCCCTCTCTCAAACAAAAGAGAAACAGTTATTTATATTCATTTATTTAAACCAAAAATACAGTCCAATGATGTGTGGTGCTATGTATGCTATAAAGAAACATCAACTAATTGCAAAAAATGAAAAATGAGTACAATAAACTCAATTTTTGTCAGGCGTTGGTGAACACTTGTGTGTCACCCCAAATGCTGTGGTGTGCCTTTGACACGCATGTCATAGGTTGGTCATCATTGGCCTAGGTAATGAAATTGGCAAAGCGCTCATGGTAAACAGGCAAGTTAAGCATTAATTCAAAGAGAAAGCAAGTTCTAGGGTTTATTTGTTAACATTATTCAAAATTATAATTAAACACAGGTGTTAATGAAGCCACAGCAAGAAATAGCATTGACAATCAGTAGGCTAATCCAAGTTAATTCTGCAGAAACTTACTCCCTTCAGCTCTGTTGTTTTAATTGGCTGCAATAAAACTCAAAAGAAACCCAGATTATTCACAAACTGGAAGAGGGGAAAACTAGCTAAGTCTGCACTATTGCTCTTTTCAGTAAAGCCTTAACCTTAAATTCCAGCTCAGTCTAAACCTAGGACTACAGCTAACCAAAGTCGTAAATTTAGCTCTCAGTCAGCATTAAATGATGAGTTCAAAAACAAGCCTGCAAACTCCAACAAAGAGATGCATTACAGGCAGATTATCAAAGTAAGCAAGACCTTTGCATTCCCTGGAGATTTTATACTACCTTATTTGCTCCTTTGATCACTACTTATTCACCACTCTCCTGAGCAAATCACCTTTCCCAGGAATTGACAGTCCCCTAATCTCCATTAAATCAGCACTAATTGTAGTAGAGGAGTAGAGGAGTAGTAGAGGATTGTAATAGAGGAGACCACAATGGAGTCACATCCCCTCCCTTTACAGGATCAACTTTGATTCTAATCATCCACAAAAAGAGATTAGCAGGAGCTAGCCACAGGTATGTATTTGAAGATAGCTCTCCAGGCATGAAGAAATCCCAGTTAAATAGGTAAAGGAAATTATTTTCTAATGCCTGAAGTTGCAAGTGATTTACAGCTATACAAATCCCCTTTGCAGCAACAAGAGTAGGAGCAGCAGTAGCAAAATGGCTCTCCCCTTTCCCCGGAGAACGCCCCAGCCCCCGCAATGGGGCTACTCCAGTCTCCGCCAGCTATTTGGCTGCAGCAGTCCCATGGCCCCATGTCAAGCTGCCTAGTGGAAGCCACTGCCAAGCCCCAACACTACTCCTGGGCAGCCCAAAAAAGATTGGTGGGACTTGGTAAATAATAAGAAACATTTTGAATTGAGACTGCAAGCTAACTGGGAACCAGTGTAGATTATTAATCCAAACACCGGATTAAGATGCTTTTTACAAACATTGTTTCTGGAATTGAGTCTTATTTATTTAAAAACATTTCAACTATGTTGTAAAATAGCTTACAACAATGATTTTGAAAGCACTACAGTCATAAAATAAATATTAAAACTCAACAGTTCACAAGCATAAAGAGTTTCTATGTTTGTGGAGGACAACGACCAAATGGATATTTTTGGTTTCCTCTATTTTGCAAGCAACAGCTCTTTCTTGTTTAGAAAAAGCATTGCAGAAACTCACAAAAGAACAGAATATTAGCTGCAGCAATACAGGCATTGCTGAATTGTAGCCCAGCAACAGCTGATGTACTCATCTATGAAATTATAGCATTCTGCACATACACTATCAATAGGTAACTGCAGCTTTTTCTCAAGGGCAGGAATAACTGGCAGTTGCATGTCTTGTCTCATCTCATCAGCCTATGACTAACTGAACAACCAGAAACTTTTATTTAAATGTTATGTTTTAGAATGTGCGTACTGCGGAAGAGAAGCATTTCTATTTAAAATACTGCTTTGGAATTTTAAAATACCTGCCCCATGACACTCAAAACTGAGAACATATAATTCTCCTATTATTATATTAACATTTATTTATTGCAAAGAAGAAGTACATTAAAAACGCCGATGCAGCAATTTCTGAGGATGAATTTTTCTGAACTGTATCAAGGGGGTCATAGTAAGAGTCATAATGATGCCTTCTATCCACATTGACACAGAATTTCTCAAAATACAAAAATGACCATGGAGAATTGGTTCAGTGTTCTCATTCAGCATCCTTTTTAGACTGTTGCTTGCATTCAACTTATTCATTTCAAAGCATATCTATCATAATATGACCCATGTTTCAAGCAAGATAACTATTTTTTTACCTCTTAATCTTCCTAATAAAGAAACATGGGCAGCCATATGAGCTGCCATAAAATAACCAAGGACTTGTATTATAGTGGCTGGAGGCAAGCAGGGTGGATTCAACACTCTCAAGCTTACTTGCCATAAAGCCCAATGTAGTAATGCTCATAAAGCCCTTTGCTTGTGCCACATTACAAGCAAAGAGTATCGAGAGATTCCTATGGCCAGCTTTAGGACCCAATTCTAAGCAAATGTTACCGCAAGGAGACTCCAGCGGCTGCCTTGGCCCCATTGGATACAGTGACCGTCATTTCTGCACCACTGTACCTCAGGCTCTGGGTGTAGCTAGATTGCGTGGTTCATTCCTACCCAGTACTAGAGCAAGGTGATGGAATGTATCCTTGGCTGTGGCTGCAAATTATTTGCTGTGTCCCACCATGATAAAAGCTGTTAATCATTAATATTTTCAAGTAACACAAATTGGAGTCATTCAGTAGTAACAGATTATCTCTGAGACTCTAAAGGCTGTGAGGTTCTGTGATTGAGGCGCAATCTTGAGAAGCAGATGGACCGAAGTCCTTTGCGTTGACCCCAGGAGTGTTGCAAATGTGCTGGGAGAAGGCTGGGCCTGTGCAAGAAGTCGACCCAATCCACAGAAGCCAAATCCAGCCTCTGCGCCAGCCCAGTGAGTGGGGGAAGTGCTGGCAAAGTTTAGCTGATGGGGGGGCATGGTTCAAAAGAGTGGGGGAGGGGGCAGGGGAGGGGGAACAGGGCAGGGGGACGCAGGGTAGGGCAGGCCCATGGGCAGGTCAGCCCAGGGATGGGGTGGAGACAGGATCAAGCACTTAGGCCAGGTCCTAACCCCCATCCCAGACCCAGCTGGTCCCAATCTGTGCCACTCGGATTTGCACCAGTGATTTCACTGACACAGATCCTGTGGTTGGGCCTTACCCTAGGATAAGAGGAAAAGAAGGTGATCTCTAGCTGCCTCCTAACTTGCGCTAGCTGTAACCTGCTCAAGATCAAGTTCTGTCTTCTGATAGATGCTCTTCTTCATCATCAGGAAAGTACATTCTTGTTCGTCAGTGTTGATCTGACAAGAATTGACCATGTTTTGGTGGCTGAAACCATAATGGTCGAAACAAAAAATGGCCGAAATCAAGCTCTATGCAAATAGATTGGACTAAGTTCACCTTGATGTCTTTGCATCCCTTTCCCTGAAGTCTTTGCATAGGCTGCCTTTAGATTTGTGGGCAAATTTTAAGGTTCTGCCATTGATTTTTGTAGACCTTGGATAGAATATATCAAAGCTGCAGACAAGAATTGCTCCTGCAGTTTCAAGGGAATAGTTTTGGAACTCACCACCAACCATTAAATGGTTAGCAAAGCTTTACAATACAATTATGCATGTCTGCTCAGAAGTAAGTCCCATTACATGCAATTGTGACTTATTCTCACATAAGCACGTATAGAATGGCAGCTGTAGTGTAACAACCTCCAGAGTGAGAGAGACTAATCCCTTCAGAGAATTATCTCTATTCCTTCTTTCTTGCTTTGGAAAAAAAAATTACCTTTTCCTCTCCAAGTGTTTCTAAACATCCACTAGAAGTCTTCACCTTAGTATATTTTGCTTCCATCTACCTTTAGAATATTTCTTTTAATAACATTTTGTTATAATTATGGTACATAAGTTCCAGAAATGCATAATATGTTTTAAAGGGTTTGGGGTTTGTTTGGTTTTTTTGGGGGGGGGGGGAGGTGTAAATTGATGTATTGCCAATTGATGTTTATGTGCTCATCTACCTACACAGAGAGTTCTAAGTTAACCATCCTAAAGCTGAAATGAAGGAGCCCAAAATCTGTGCATTATGGACACCTCCCTCCAGGTGAGCTTACTTGGTCAGTGGCTCACTCAAAGGCTCAGCTGAACCCCCCTCCCATACCAGTGTTAGTCTGGTCCTGGAAATACTAGCAACCAGAAAAATAGTTGTGTGCACCCACTGGTTGATCTAGTATTTCCAGGACCAGATTAACATGGGGGGGGGGGTTTCAGCTGAGCCAATGTTTGAGAACTTCTGGTTAAGACGTTTATCATAAAATAATTAGACCTGAAATCTGACACATATTTAATATATTTTGATTCCACCCTTCCTAAAAGTTGTTAAGGGAAGCACAAACTGGTTTTTCCGCCTTTCACCTTCATATCATCTTGACAGGCAGGTTGGGCTCAGAGAAAGATGGGTCACAAATCATCAAGTGAACTACATGTTTGAGTGGGGAATTGCACCCAAATCCCTGGGCTCTGACACCCTGACCACTCTCTCTCTTCTCTCTTCTGAAACCTTTATTGGCATTACTGGTAAAAGTTAACAATACATAAAACCATGCACGAAAACAAAGTAAGGCACACGACACACATATAACATAACAATCTAGACCGCGTTTGTCGGAGTGTTTCTGGGAATCTCGTACAAATAACTGGCCACTGCAAATGTCAGAGAATCATTGTCATCCTTCATAAACACCGAAAGGATAGAGTCATTAGAAGCAGAAAAAAACAAGATCCAGGGAGTTAGAAGGAGGTTGCGGAGGGAAAAGTGAGCTGGGCATCTGAAAAGGATGTGAAACAATGTGTCCGGAGATTCTTTACAGAAAAGGCAAAGCCTTTTGTCTCTAGGAATGTGCAGAAATCGACCAAAATGGGATGCAGATGGGAAAATATTGAATCGGGCTAACATGAAAGCCCTTCTGTAGTGTGGGTTAGTTAAAGAATAAAAATATTTGGGGGAGTGAGCAAAAGAAGGAACCAATCCTAAAGAAAGGGGGGAACAGGTCGGATTTAGAGTGCTACTTAAATAGTTAAATTCGGATAATAAAAGTTTATCTTTAATGAGCATATAGGCTCGAGGGAGACTGAGGTCAGCTAAGGTTTCTATAGAAAGACTGATGGAAACCAGCTTGTTTTCCACCAGCCGAATCCAGGACGATGTATATGATGTCCACTATTTTTTTAGAAATTGGTTTCCATCTCCCTTCTACTTTTGCTTGGCTCCTCACTTTTAAGTTCTGGCTCAAATTGCACCTAAACTTGCATCCTGGTTCTCTCTTATTTGATTTACTGAAAGACCCTGACCACTATACCATGTGGGCTTTCAATAGCCTAAGATACTCTCAGCTGCAGAAAAGTCTGATAAACTCTGCAAAATTCAGTTTGCCTCACGACAATAACCAGCACAGAGAAAGTCAAAACACAAATAGAATGAAATGTTGAACTATACGAATCACATTTTTGCTTTATTCTAGCTGGACAGTACAAACAAGGAACATAAACTTCAAATTTGCAAATTAAGAGATTATTTACAAAATGTGAGAGCCTTATCGAATCAGTCTTTCCTACTGAAAATGCATAAATATATTAAGTACTGTATAAGTAATGATATATCAATTAACTGTGTCACAAGGTCTAAAAATATGCAAATTGCTATACTTCAATTTTAAAACCCTGCATCCTTGGAGAATACTGTAAATCAGGAAATTTGGGAGGCATTAAGAGTAATCAGTGAAGGAAAGCATGTGCTCTTCCCTGCATCCTATTTTTATACATACATAATGAAATAATTATAGTTACCCTTTTTTGCATATCTGCAAAAATATGAGAATCTTAAGATCTTTACAATGATAAATTTAATCTACATTACATTTGCAGACCAGATTAATTATATGAAAAAAATCTATTATCCTTCAATACAAGTAAGTTGAACCTAATTTGGACATGTAAATTAGAAATATCACTTTCAATACTACCAATGTGTAGGCAAGATTGTTTAGATTAATTGCAGCAATTGTTAATTTGAAATTGCAGTAGGTGTTTCCTGCATAGATAGAAATTCTATGTTGGGTTAGTTTGTATCATGCAAAATATGTTTCTGCATATGGAGAGGAGCGTGTTTTATCTCACACCAAAAATCACTAAAAAGTTATTGGTTTTTTAATCTTAGGAATCTCTTCTTATACCCAAAACCATCACAGAAAAGCAAATACAAATTTCAGCAAGGCATGTTCACCATCTAATCTGTTTCAGCTCATATGGAAGAAAGGCAGCCTGTAAGGATGCAAGCAACCCTTGTCAAAATGTACCTCTGTGTAAGGCTAACTTGCAAAAGGGATCTAAGTCTTGCTTTATGTTACTTTAACACATGCAATTTTGAACATGACGGTGCATCATGCTGCATATGAATTGTCCACCACTCAGTTTGATTCAGCACTCAGTATTCCTGCCTGCAAATTTGCTTACTAATGTTATCTTTTTTTTAGTTTAGGCCATTAACCACTGTAGCAATGTCAGTAATATCTTTCATTTAAAATTCAACATGCCTCTGTTCCAGTTGATGCTACAAGAAAGCATAAAAGCAGTAGCAATGTTTTTAATACCATGAATATAGACTTGCAGACATATTCTTGTGAATTATCCTATGGCCAGTGACATTATTCACAGGTCATTAATCCTTGTTGTAGCTCATTGCCACAGGAAAAGAGTAATATAATGTTGGGCTGGGTGTTCAGAACCGTACAAAACCTTTTACAATATCAAATTGTGTTGAATACTGACTGAATTGAGTACAAATGAATAAGTAGCATTGTTTAGTATCTTTAAATCCTAGTATTGGGTCTCAAAAACTTCAATAATGATCCTAGCTCCATAAATTGGACCTTGTTTGGACCTTGTTTCCATAGTTGGGCAGTCAAATTTGAGCCTTGAACTCTCACATTCCCTCCTTTCTTTCCAGCTGCTCTCTTGTAGCCAGATCAAAATATAGTCATTTATATAGTCATTTATAGTCATTTAAATTCTTTTGCCTGAAATGTAAAATAGGTAACTTTTTCTCTTTGCTCTTCTTCTACTCGCCCCCACCTGAGACCTTGTCACGTCTTCCATGGGTGGTATAGGCGGGGTGGAGTCAGGCCATAGGCTCTATGGGACTAGACACGGGGCCGTCAACAGCAAACAGACGGGAGGTGAGTGAGGGTACGATTAAGCCTATTTATTTTGGTCAAGTTCACATTCATCGGGTACAGTCTTTGGTCTGACGGGCGAGTCCCATCCTTGCAGGGGCCTTGTTCAGTTCACAGGCCGCCTTGCGAGTCCATGGCCGTTCATTCGGACCTACGGCGTTGGTTGGAGGTGGTAGTGCCTTGGGGCCTCTGCCGGGGTAACCTGGCAGGCTGTGGAGGTGGACCTGTGGGTCCGGAGAATCCCCCTATGGGGAAGTGCAGGGTGCCATCTCCCAGGGGCGTTTGTTCAGCTGGGGCCTTTGGGGGCTTGGGGGTACGGGCTGCTCTGTTCCCCCCAGCCCAGGGACTGGTCCAGGGGTTTCCCCCCCCAAAGGAGTGGGGCTCTGGCATCCCCCGTCCGGTCACGGTCGGGAGCAAGCTCAGGCACCCAGCCTGGCTTGCCAACAGTCGCTTCTCCCCTCGCCCTCCAGCCAAGAGAGGAGTGACCATCCAGCCCGACCACTGGGCTCCTTATGAGCTCCCCGGTCAGGTTGCCGGGCTCCTCCCCCGTAAGCCCCGCCCAGTGGTATCATTCAAATGATTTAGGAACAGGAACTCACTTTTGATTGGCACTTGTCAGGAGCCTGGAACCAGCCACGGAGCCCGTTAGGATCCGGAACACCCGTTCTGGTCCATTCCCCCTGAATGACATCACTGGCCCCGCCCCCAGGCTGAGATCTTATGAGATCTTGGCCTTAGCGCCGGCGATGACATTATCAGCTGGCACCGCAGCGAGGGGAGGCCTGGGACACGTTGCGAGGCGCGCAGTCTCTGGGCTGCACTGCCTCGCGTTCCAGCAGGTCGGTCATGGCGTGCTTTCCCCACAAGGCACGGGGACTCCGGGGCTGCCCCACAGCAGCAGGTCCTTGGAGCGGCCTGCCCAGACAACCCGCGGTGCTGCTCCTCTTGTCTTCGTCTCCGGACCGGCCGGTGCGTTTCTCCCCCGTTTGGGGCTGCTCCCGGGGGGTCTGTGTCTGGGGCGACAGACCTTCTGTGCAGGTCAGCCTGCTCAGCCTGACATAGGCTGCAGGGGCCAGTCCCTGTCAGTAATTTTCCACTAAACGAAGTTCAGCCACTTCTCTGGTGGGAGCAGGGAAGCCGCTTATCAGCCAGCAAGAAGATGAACGGGTGGCCAGAAAGAAGGACTAAATCCAGAAAGATCCATCTGTATGTGTGTAGTTCTTGGAAGATAGGACATTTCTGTAAGAATTGTAAAAACCTTTGGGTTTCTGAATAAAGTCTGCCTATGTAAACCGCCTTGAGTTATAGTCATTAGAGAAATCTGGTGACCTAAGAAAGGCTGTATACAAATCCAAGTATTATTATTATTATTATTATTATTATTATTATTATTATTATTATTA
>JAJKFI010000056.1:3632753-3656969 GCA_029204185.1 Lerista edwardsae | reverse complement strand
TATTATTATTATTATTATTATTATTATTATTATTATTATTATTATTAACAGAGTTTGTAAGGGGGCTATAAAATGCAATGTGAAACTCTTTTTTCCCTGCTGGCCAGTGGAAGAATCAGCCCACCTGCGCAGGTGTAATAAAGATCCTCATACTCTCATTTGGATTGTCTGCCTTTTAAATGCTCACCCATGTTTTTGAGAACTATTATGTACCTTTTGGTAACACTCTTGTGATCTTAGTTCCCTCCCACATTTTGGTTCACAGTTTGTCATTAGATCTGAACTAGGAACACATTGTGGTTGTAGAAACTATAGCCTCCTTGCAAACCAGCAGATTTGGAAACCAGAGGCCTAAGGGCAGGAGGTGTGGTCCAGAGGCTGAGCTGCATGAAGACTGCCTGAAGCTAAGCAGACTTCGCCTGAATTTGTACCTGTAAGGGAGATGACAGGAAGTAACTGACAAAGCTGATATAACCTTAATGAGAGCAAGAAGTCTTCGATGTTGCCTGCCATAGTGGGGGACTGGAATGTTGGAATGCTGAGAACGTCAGTGATGAGAGTAATAAAACCCAGAAGTCCCTGGCTCTCGGTGTGATTTGTGGCTGTCTGTGAAAGCTCAAGGCTTATCTTGTATAGCTAAGAAAGGTGAATACACCTTGAAGGAAACATCTGGAAATATATATAGGGTTACTAGATACAAACTGGGACAGAATGCCTCTACTTTTAACCATTGTATAAAAAGGGAATTTTGGCAGGTGCAGCTTTTGAAACCCTTCTATGATGAGCTGCACCTGCCTACATTCCCTCTTTTTATTGTTTTGGTCACCTAATATGAACCAGTCCTGGATGTTTGACACTGCAACCCACCCAGGTTTTCTACTACATATACATTCAACACAATGGTGTAGTCAGCCCAGCCTCCTGCTGAGTATACCGGATATATGAGTTTTCAAACATTGGTTTGTCCTACTCATATTTCACATTTTTAGGTCTGCACTTGAGCAAGAATGTAAGTGCTCTGAAATAAATGTAATCTGTAAAGGGGCCCTTAAACACAATCCATTATTAGATACTATTCTAAACAGAATGCATCATTCAGCATGTTATACAGGCTACGCAGTGAAGTAATATCACTACAACTATAACCATACAACTGTGCAAACAAGTGGTATAGCTAGATTAAAGTTTGTGCATATATATTGTCCAGACTTATTTAAGCAAATGAGATTGCTGATAAACATGCAAATAGGAATTTTAACAGCAATTTATAAACCATAAATCCAATTCTCATTACTTATGCAAACCATCATAGTCTTTTCATGCTTTACTTCATTGCCTTATCATTTTATCTATGGTATTTCCCCTCTGTTGCCTTTCATTTCTCCCCCCCTGTCATCTACATTTTCTGGGTGCCTTTTTAACATCCTCCTTTCTGTTATTTTATCCTTTAAGTTAATTCAAGACTGGCCAGGAACATATTGATCTCTGTGCCCCTGCAAATCATACATATGTAACTAGAGAATATCTATACTAGAACAGTTTTAATTCTTGATACATAATTACTGGAAAGGTCAAATATATTACCCAACTTTAACATGATCCTGAGGACATTCTGTGGTTTCAAAACAAGTATACAGGTAGGTACTGTATACCTACCTAAGTATACAGTAGGTAGTTTAAGTAATTCTGAGCACATTCACAAACCGTGCAATCCTATGCACGTTTATTTGCCACTGTGCTCAGTGAGGCTTACTCTTGAGTAAGTGTGTTTAGACTTCCAGCTAAACTTGCTCAAACATTTATATATTCTTCTTATTCTTCAGGTCAGCTTATCATAAGAATAAGGGCCCAGTCCTAGCCAACTTTCCAGCACCAATTCAGCTGCAATGCAGCCCCCCATGTAAGGGAATTACATGTAAGAGGAGCCCCTACACTTGAGGAGGCCTCTGTAACTGCCCCTCCAACACAGGATGTAATGCAAAGTTGGATAGGATAGATGCCCACATGTGGGTGATGAGTTAGCTTTCTTCTTACTACAGTTTATTAACACACTGTAGCCCAGGTTGATCCACACCTTTGTCCTGTGTACTTTTTTTTTGAGGGGAGGGTACATGGGCAATTTAAAACGGTTTGGCAAACTTGGTGAAGTGAAGGTGGAAGTGTGTTCATGTTAACAAGAATTAGCATTTGTGCACAGGTATGTAACATTAAAACCATGGTTGCAGTTGACAAGGGAAAAGAGAACTTTTACTGGAGAAAGGATGAAGGACTGCATGTTCCTGCAGATGGATCTCAAATTGTAAATGATGTATTTCAGGAAGTCAATGTAATATTTACGTGTAATGTATAACTCAGTGATTCTCAAACATTTTAGCACCAGGACCCACTTTTTAGAATGACCTTCTGTCCGGGACCCACCAGAAGTAATGTCACAGCCAGAAGTGCTGTAATTGTGATGCCAGAGCCTGCTGTTTTCTTAAGAATGCAGCAATAATGCAGTCAGTGGTCCTCGTGGAAGAAGACCAACTAAGTGTTTGGTCTACAGCAGTGAAGCAACCCCCAGGATCATGATACCGCCGGCACAGAGGGGGCTTTTTAAAACTGCCTGAAGATCGAGCCAGTCACCTAGGGGTGTAGGGAGTCCTGCAGAAGCCTCCATAGGGTTCCCCAAGGCTCTGATGTACTTGCTATTGGAAGCCACTTAACTTCCAGTCCAGAAGTGGCTTCCGATGGCATTTCAAAGTACATTAAAGGGGAAAAGGGCAGTGCTCTGCAGGCTTGTGGGTCATGACACACGATTGAAGAGCAGTGAATTAGGTTATTTCTCAGCCATTTTCCAATAGTTAGGTGAATCAGGAAGAAAAAAAGCCTATTTACAATCTTGACACAAACGAAACAACTACACACCGCTCCCCCTTTCCAGGTCCCATCTACCTATATTTTCAATTATGGCTGCTCTAGGTGCTACGTAACCCACCTGAAATTGGCTCACAACCCACTTAGTGTTTGAGAAACACTGCTATAAATGATCTTTTTGCAGAAAGAGAGTAGGCAAGAAAAAACAAACAAACTCAAATCATCCTCTAATATGGGAGAGGGAGAATTAGAGACAAGAAATATTGGCTACAATATTTATTTAAATTTTAAGCCTTTGTTTTGCCTTATTCTATCACTTTGTAATTTATTTGTGGTTTAGTGTCTTTAAATATCCGTGGAAGAGAGATGTGCTTTAAAAAAAAAGTAATTATAGTGTAATGCAGATGGCAGTAATAACAATTACACAAGACCAAGTCTCACAAGTGATCTTCACAAAGCAAACCCAAAAGTATCACTGAATCATAAAAGACCAAATGAGAGGAAGGCTGCAATGCAGCAGTTATCAGAGCACCACCACATTCACAGCAAAAAAAGTGATGGAGTAAAATTGCAAACACTGAAGGAAGCAGACACAGTGAAGGTTATATGGCTTCATATTATGTTTAAAGGATTCTTAATCCTAGACTAATCCTTTTCTGGCTCTATTTGATCTTTCATTTCATAATACTTTGTGTGCTAGAGAAACATTTGTTTGGAGATTTGAATCCCATCTCCTTCATGTTCCAGGTTCTATACAAACACATGTAGTTGCTCCACTAGTGACAGAATTTTCCTAAAAGTTGCTTGAAGATGGCAATTTCCTAAGAACAATTCATCCTCATTAACAGATCATATTAAAGATTTTTGTTTGAAAAATTGATACCCTGCCTTTCCCATGCTGAAGCAAATGCCCAAGGAGGCTTACAGAGCCACTTAACAAAAGTACAATGCCAAAAAAAGTAAAAAAAAAAAATTAAAACATTAATTTAAACACACACACACACACACACACACACACAGTGATGTCATGCACCCACTACGCACCACTACATGAGTACCAGTTCCTAGAAGTTGAGTTGGCCCCGCCGACTCGAAGCTGGCCCCGTCGGCTGGTTGGCTCAGCAGCTGCACATGCGTACTGCACGCCCGCAGCCGTTGCCTGCACTTTTGAGGAGGCAGGCAGGCAGGCAGCGTGGTGGTGGCGGCAGCAGCAGCAGCAGCGGAGCAAGAGGACCGGAGGTGGTAGCAGCGGCAGCAGCAGCGAGGGAGACCCGGGAATAAGGCAGCAAGCATGAGAAGGTAGGCTGCCTGGGGCTCCCGCTCCCTCCAGCCGTGCAGATCCAGCATCCCGGTTCCTCCTGCAGCCTCCCCCCAGCCCCAGCCCCCACACGGTCTTTTTTTGGTTGCCTGTTCCCCCTCCTGCTCCTTGCTGGCTGGCCCGGCGCTCAGTCGGACGCCCACGTGGTCCCGCGGCCCGATGGGCGCCCGTTCCCCCTCCTGCATCTTGCATTTAACATTAAAGTTAAATGGCTCCCTGACCCAAAAGGGCTCGCAATCTAGTACAGTCTAGCCTGCTATTTAACCAGGGAACAGTTGAAGCAAAATATGTATATACACATCTCTAGAAAGCAAAGCCATAGAAGTTAAATCAACACTAACCACAAGCTGAAGTTATTACAAACATGATCACATCCATGGCAACAATCCTGACATCACTTCCGGCTATGACCTCACTTCCTGCCACGACATCACTTCCGGCTTATGACATCACTTTCGGTGGGCGGACCCCGACAAGTGCCAATCAAAAGTGAGTACCTGTTCCTAAATCATTTGGATGACACCACTGCATGCATGCATGCACGCATGCATGCATGCGCGCGCGCATGCACGCATGCACACACACACACGCACACACACACGCACCATTTAAGGAGTCAAATCCTATCCAATTTTCCAGTGCTGATGCAGAAATGCCCAAAAGGCATGCACTGCATCCTGTATTGGAAGAGAGTCATAAGAACATAAGAAGAGCCCAGCTGGATCAGGCCAACGTCCATCTAGTCCAGCTTCCTGTATCCCACAGTGGCCCACAAGATACCTCAGGGAGCACACAACAAGATGCCTACAACCTGCTACTTCTCACTAGCACTTGGCCTGAAGTAGCCTACATCTAAAACCAGGAGGCTGCACATACCCATCACTGCCTGTAGCATGTGATGGACTTTTCCTCCATGAATCTGTCCATTCCCCTTTTAAAGGCACCTAGGCCAGACTCCACTACCACCTCCTGTGGCACAGAGTTCCACAGGTTAATTATCTGCTGAGTTAAAAAGTATTTTCTTTTATCTGTTCTCTTTCAACAATTTGGGTGGATGTCTCCTGGTTCTGGTGTTGTGAGAGAGGGAAAAGAATGTATCTCTATTCACTCGATGTATCCCATGCATAATTATGTACCATAAGTCATGTCCTTCCTCAGGTGGCTCTTTTCCAGACTGATGAGCCCCAAACACTGTAGCCTGTCCTCGTAAGGGAGATGCCCCATTCAAGTAATAATTTTGGTTGCTCTTTCTGCACCTTTTCTAGTTCCACTATGTCTTTTTTGAGATGTGGCGACCAGAACTATACGCAGTACTCCACATGTGTCCTTACCAGTGATCTACAATGGCATAATAATATTGACCGTTTTATTCTCAACCCCTTTTTTAATTATCCTGAGCATGGAATTGGCCTTCTTCACTGTTGCCAGACACTGGGTCGACACTTTAATTGAGTTGTCCACTAGCACCCCAAGATCTCTCTCCTGTTCTGTCACAGACAGCTCAGAACCCATTAGCCTGTATGTGAAGTTTTGATTATTTGTCCAAATGCGCATCACTCATGTAGGCCTCATCAGTGTAAGGGGACTTTTATTCCCTTAGCACAGGGCTGAATTGCGGCTGCATCAGTGCTGGAAAGTTGGATGGGATTGGGACCCAAAACTGGGCAGAAGCCAACACATCAGGCCACGGGAGGATGGAAAGAATTGTCCAGGGGAGCAGTCAAGCTGTAGCACTATTCCAGAGGCATAGAGGGCAAACATCCACACATCAGCCAAAAGCTATACGAAATTGGTACGTTTTGGGCCCTCTCAGAAAAACCTAGAGGGAAGGGTTAGTACTTAATTCCTCTAAAAAGGAATTCCATGTTTGTGGTGCCTCAGGTTTGCCCCTGAGCTGCTATCCCTTTAATCTGGGATAGAAACAGCACTTGAAGGAGTGCTCCTTCAGATGACCTAACAGGGTGGGCTGGAATGTATGGGAGAATGCGGTCTTTTAGGCAGCTTGGACCCAAGTTGTGAAGGGCCTTAAAGATCAGCATCATCATCTTAAATTGAGATCAGAAACAAATAGGCAGTCAGTGTTGCTGCTGAAGCGGTGGTCCAACTGAGTCTGTCTACCTCTTGTAACCAAGAGGTAACCAAGAGGCTGCTGCATTTTGCACTAATTTCAGCTTCCAAATTGTCCACAAGGGTGGCCCCACATACAGTAGTCCAGTCTTGAAGTCACTAATGCATGGATCACCATGGCCAGGTCTGAACAATTCAGGTATGGTCACAGTTGGTGCACCAGTAGAAGCTGAGCAAATGCACTCCTAGCCACCACTGCCACCTGACTCTCCAGAGAGAACTAGAATCAGAGCATGTCAAATATTTTTACATTTTTTTAAGAAATAGTGATCACTTGGGATCCCTCATGTGCTGAAAATTGACTCTCAATAGACAATACTGGCAGTACATTTTAGGCAGATATATCTTGGAATAAAGTTTGTTGAGTCTTCTAAAACAGTGCTTTTCAAAAATTTTAGCACTGAGACCCGCTTTTTAAAATGATAGTCTGCCTGGGTCCCGTCAGAAGTGATGTCATGGCCGAAAGTGCCAGCTGCTCTAGGTGCTTCACAACCCACCTGAAATTGGCTTGCAACCCACTGGTGGGTCCCGACCCACAGTTTGGGAACCATTGTTCTAAAAAAATCTGAATGTAGCCAGAGCAGAGCTAATGTCAAATCCACAAGAAAAAAAGAGGACACATTGAGGATATAATCTTTTTTTGCCCCCTGTTTTCTCATGTATAAAAACAACAACCTGTCTGCTACATTTGGCAAGTCACTTTTATCAAGTTGCAGGTCAAAATGAATTTTGACCTCCATTTTCCAGCTGCTCTGGTGATGATAAATTCAATGCAGATGGACTGATGAATAGGAAGCTTGCAGAATATTACACAAGTGTAGTATTGTTGTTGGCACATATCTCGTCTCATTTCTCACAGTATCCAAGTTGTCATTTTTTTCTTATCTTCTGAGAGGCCAACGTTTCTATTTAGCACATATAATTCTTAACAAAGAGATAGATATCCTTTGACTCCAATTCATTTCTTCATATGATTGAGGAAATCAGCACATCAGTTAGAAATATGTCATCTATCTTTCTCTCAGGAATTCTTCTCTTGGTCAGCAAGGATAGTATAAACATGAAAGTAATGTAAACAAGAGTAGGTTTCTTTAATCTCTGGTGTTCAATTTATATGGAAAAAAAAACACCCGAGAAAATGTGGGAATTTTCAGTCTTGAATCCCAGAGGCTCACCTTTCTGTCCAGTTTATTTTAGAGCCTGAGTTCCACCAGTTGTTTGGTGACCAAATGCAGTGTGATTGAATGCTGGGAAATCCAAGAAAGCCTTGCAACAGAAGTTCCTTTCTTTCACATGTTGGGGTGTTATTTAGGCTTCCAGACTGCTCTTGCCTATCTGGGTCTCCGTACTTCATAAAATCTTATCTGTTTATCCACTCAACTACTCACCTGCCTTGCTGATTTCTCTGAACTTCTGGTGCTCTGCCGGTCCGCTAAACTATACTGGTGGTGACCTGGCCTTTGAACTATACTGGTGTCCACCCCTGGAGTCCTGGCCTTAGCTTGGTAGCCTAGTGTTCCTTGGGTTTTTTCTATAAAAATAACTTCTGGGTTTTCTGGGGCATCCTGTGACCAGCAACAAAGAGTAACCTGGGTTCTTGCCCACAAGGAGAGTTGTAGACAGAAAGTAGAATCCAGAGAAAAGAAAATCCTTTCAAGCATGTTTAAAACTACCTTGTCCTGTATGGAAAGTCATTATTGCTCATTTCATCCCTTTCGTCTTGTCGGGAGAAGGCTGATGGTTGATATTTAATTGGAATTCACTGAGAAAAGGCAATGCTTATACATAGCAAAGTGTACAACCAGCGTTAGAACTGCCTCTTGGATGCTGTGATATTCTTATAACCTAAGGGCAGTGGTTCCCAAACAATGAGTCGAGGCTCCTAGGGAAACCACAGCAACCAGCTGTCGAATCCTTGTGAGAAACCCGCTGCCCTATGCAATGTATAGGATAGTAGCCCCAATGAGGAGCCGTGGCCAATCACTCAGTAAGTCAAGGGCCCAATAAGTCAGTAATGGCACAGTAAGTCAAACCAGTCAAAAAAGTTTGGGAACTTAGCCTAAGGGTTATAGAAGCATCTCTGATAGCACTGACACCTGATTATTTAGCACACAAAGAATGTGTGAACCAATTCCACTTAAAATTAAAACTGTTTTGGTGATATAAGGTTATTTGAAATGCCTGCCAGTGGCACGTTATTACCCAGAAAGGTCTAGCTTCGGATAGGATATCTGAACCGCCTTCTTCCTTATGGAATGGCCTGTCCCCTGAGCAGTGATGTCATCCTGGCGGAACGGCCCGGTACGCTGTTCCGCCAGTTCTGCCAATGGGCCCGGGTCGCGCCACCTCTCCCGAGGACGGGCAAGCTGCTCCTGGGCCCTCCCTCCCTCTCTCGTATCCCGAATCGCTCTGAAATGGAGTGATTTGGGCGCTGTGAGGCGCAGGGAGGCATGGCTGCCCTCCGCCATAGGGGCGGAGGGCTGTCAATCATCCGGGTGTTCCGGTTCCTGGTGTGCCCGGATGACGTCTCTGCCCCTGAGGTAAGCAGAGGAAACCTCTTGCATGGATGCGGCTCTTGTGTCCTCAGCTAGTAGAGGCCGATGGCATCTCTACCAGTTTTCCAGGATGTTTGAACATTTATTTGCAGCTTCACGCTCTGTTACTTCCACTTTGCGTCAATTTTCTGTTTGTTCACTGTTTTGTTGGTGTTTGTTTTTAAAGTTGTTGCCTTGAGTTGAGAGGAAAGGCACAGAATAAATATTTTAAATAGTGATTCCCAAACTGGTGGATTGTGACCCACCAGGGGAACCAGAAGATGACCGTTCTGCGTTAAAAGGAGCAGCCATGAAATCGGAAGCGATGGGCTCACCACAGTCATGCTGCTGTGGGGAAGGAAAAGGTTTTTTAAACTTACCTGGGAGTCAACCTGTGACCCCCCTCTGCAGGCCTCCCCACAGCTTCATATTGCTGTTGAAAAGCAATCAAATCAAAACAAAACCCTGGTTTAATCACAAAACTAGAATTGAGGGTGTACTTTTTTTTTTTTTGCTTTTAAAGCTGTTTGAAGCTGCAAGGAGGCCTACAGAGTGGGTCACAAGCTTCCCAGACTCCCCAGAAATCCATAGCGACCACCAGGTAAGTTTAAAAAACTCTTCCTGGCAGCTGCACCATTGTGGCGATCATGTTGCTTCCCCAGCCCAAGCAAAGACTTCAAATGCAGCAATGTGCTTAGAGCTGGGCCAGTCTCTAGTAATTTCTCAACTATGGCGGGCAAGGATTAAATGCAAGGATTAAACATGTTTGTTTCCATGCCAGCCCCAATAGCCTTATTTTTCAGCTGCTATCAGATACCGTGACCCCTACGTGGTGTGATTGAACTATTGCCAAAGTAAAATCATTGGGCTTCCCTATTGACTGTCCCAGAATCTGAAATCTATAGACAGTTGAACCAGAGACTCCTCGACATTGAGTCCCAAATTCTCCATTCTTCAGTCTCTAAGGTCTGCTCCCCTCTGTTTTTTAAACATTCCCCTCCCCTCTGGCCAGTTTTCTCCTTACCCCTCTTTCTTAATTGACCCTAGGGAAAGGCAGGTGCTCTCATGCACCAGATTCAATGTCGCACCCTCTCAAGTAACCCAGGGAAGGCATAATAAGATCCCCTTCTCTGACTGTTTCTGCCCATGCAACACAGGTGCTGTAGACTCCCTCCCCCATATTCTCTTTGATTGTGGTATCCATGTGCAAGCCCGGGCCTTGTATTGGACCTCAGCTTTAGGTACCCGATCACACTCTCCAGAATCAGACATACTCATTTTTCTTCTTAATGATGGCCCTCCTGAGGTCATTGAGAGTGGTGAAATTCCTTCTCCAAGCTGAGCTGAAATCTCGGGCTCGGGTCAATTCCATGCAAATTGTATGTATGAAGGTTTAATGAATTTATGGTGCATGTATGTACATATGATAATGACCCCTAACAAAGAGTGACAGGCTGTGTGTAATGTGTATGCCAATAAAGGTTTTTGTAATTCATAATTCATTCGCTTTAGGATTGTCTGGAGAAGCCCAGGGATATGGAAAATGTGGTTCCTAGCGATCACACATCGCTTTCTAACCTCATGGCTCCTATGAGCTTTCTTGGGATGAGGAAACACCATTGCTGACACAAATGGGACTACATCTGAGCAGAACTGCAAAAGATTGGGTTGTATTGGTAAGCCTCCCAGCTCAGCTGCTGCGTACAACCCTGCTTGCTGCTTCTATCCCGGTTCTCACACGGTCCATCTCACACCCTCCCGCCTTGTCCAGTCCCTCTTGGTCTGTGCCCTGACTTAAGTCAAAATGACTGGAGTTAGGAATGGGGGGGGGGTGAATCACACAAATTCATGGGCACACACAAAGACTCATGCCCGAGTTGGGGGCGGGGGGCAGAGAGAGACTCAACTTGTGTCTCGCCGCAGTGCCAAATTTCCATCCCAGATTTTACCATATTGTAGTGAAAATGAGATGAACACACACTATGTGAACCAATCCCTAGGAGTCCACTGCCTCCAAAGTATGTTCATGGTAAAAATACCAACATGGAGAAAAAAACAAGAGAATATTCTCAAACAATAGTTAATACTGCTAAACACAGGAAGTTAAAAAGCTGCAAATGTATAATACATGCCTAATTCACCAAAGGAGAACAGAAAAGAAAAAAGAATCAGTACATTTTTCTTGTACTCCTATATGTAGAACAAGTCCTTACCATAAAAGAACACATTGCTATTAATATAAATGTTTAACAGAAAAAGAAAATGAAGATGAATGTCACATAGTTTCCACCTGGCTACAGTTTACGTGCAGAGTCAGCCATCCTAGGGAGACTCCCAGTTATCTTTTGACATTTTGCCTGATGGCATTTGGAAGTAGTGACTGACTGCCAATGTAAATCTTAGGCTCCCTTGCTTAGGAAAATGTGTGTTTTATTATTAGACTGCAAGCCCCCACTGGAAGAAATTTAGCACTGGCGAGAACAGCAGCGAATATATTTCTTTATGACTATTGCATATGGGGCATATGGGTTGTAAGAGAAACATCTGTCCTCCTGATCTCTTTATTTTCACTTTATTTACTACATTCAGACCGGGACAGAGCATGTGCTAGTTGTGCATGTACATGTGCACATGCCTTTCCAAGGATGTGCTCATGAACCCTCACCAATTGGGAAGATTAACTTGTCCTTGGCAGGTGCCTGAATGACACCAGTCCTGCATTTTTGGCTGTCATCAAAAGCCTCCTACTCCAATGGTCCCATAAGTTTAATCCTTTAACACTGACCACCACCTGAAACAAAGTCCAAATATGCAGAGCTGCATTTGCTCAAACAAAAATAAAAGGTCCTTGGGATCAGAGTATTGTCATATTTTGCTTATAGATTATGCCCCAATCCTATCCACCACTTATACCAATGCAGCTGTGCTGTGGAGGCACATGATACAGCCTGTGTCATGGGAAATGATCTAGAGGCCTCCTTGGTGTAATGGAAATTTTGTTTCCCTACCTACAGGTAACCCCCCTGATATTCTATGGATCTCCGCAGACCTACACCACTTCTATGGATTAACAGCCCAATCCTATGCTTCTAGGTGCCCGTGACTCCAGCAGTGCAGAAATGGCTACTGCTGGATCCTGTGGGCACCAGGAAGTTGCCAGAGGTTTCTTTGATGTAAGAAAGCTCACTTACCCCAGGTAACACTGTTGCATGTCCCATGGGTCTCCTCAGCTCTGCGCCTGCTATTGAGTGGGCACAGAACTAAAGGAGGCCCATTTCGGGCGCCCCAGCCACAGAAGAAGAACAGGATACTGCAGCAGATTCTGCCAGCATCACCAATCACCACTCTTCCTGGACCTGATCCTCCCCTCCCCCTGCCCAGTTCCACCCCTCCCTGCCTTCTCCCACCTTGAAAAGCCTTGCTGCCATGTGGCGGTGGTACTCACCACCGACTGTTCAACTGCATGCTCCAAGCGGTGCTGGGCCCAGTGCTGGTGCTCCCTGCTCCACAGGAACCGTGGGTGTGCTTTTTGGCACTTTCATAACACCCAGTGGTAGACGCATACTTCTGGTGCTAACAAGCTCAGGATTATGCTCTAAGTCTGAACAGAGTAATCTGACAGCACAAGCCAAAACCGTTGGAGATTGGATTCAGCTTGCACATTTGCAGCCCAAATCCACCCCCTCTAGCCCAGGCCCTACCTTCTGCCCTCCCCTGATCTGCCCAGTAGCTCCACCTGCCCTCCCCACCCAAACCTCCTGCACAGACACACCAATATCAGCCTGGTTCCTCTGGTGCATCTGCCACTTTGTGGCACTGATTCAGGGTGCAATCCTAAACTGAGTTAGGCCGGCATAAACTAAGCCAGCAAAGTTTGGCCAGCACAAGGGCTACTGTACAGTATGTTTAGACCACTCTCTTAGCCAGGAGAGACCAGCACACAGATGTGAGCCATCCTCCCTAACTCTGAGAGTAGTCCAAACATGCTTTATGGTGGCCCTTGTGCTGGCCAAACTTTGCTGGTTTAGTTTATGCCGGCCTAACTCCAGTTTAGGATTGCGCTCTCAGAATGGTTTGTCAAGCAGCAGCCTATGTGCAGTGTGACAAATACATTTATGGCAGCGGAACTCTGTCCCACTGTTGTAGGGCAGCCCATAAGATTGGGCTGTTAAGCCTGCGAAGTGCCACATGCATTGATAGTGCTCGCTAAATAAAACATAAAGAAAATTCAGTTTTGATCCTAAAAGTCAGGAAACCTACAGTGTACTTTAAAAAAATATATCAGGAACAAGTATACAGATCAGTGGAAATGGTTAACAGCAGGAGGAAACCAGTTGGAGTGGGGAAGTGCAAATAATGTCAATAATTTACTGATAGCATGCCTATAAGCAGCATTTATCTTGCTCAAATTGTGCCTCTGGAACTTGGTCAATATCTCCATCAAGATCAAAACTTTGCCTCTTCCGAACACTGATCCTACCAATTTTCCTATCCAGATCAAAAATGTGGATTCTGCTCAAATCTGACATGAACAAGCTTGAGGTATTCCAAATGCAATGCTAGAGACTGCTCCTAGCCATCATAATGAGACAATTCAAATAAGGTACAACCATCAACCAATAGTCAAAAAACACATCCAAGACTATGATGGGTCGGCCACATCTACAGAATGAACATCACCCGGCTGCCACACATGCTTATCTGGTGAGAGCATCCTCCCTACTGAAAGGTTCAACAGACAGCACGGAAGAAACTTGGCTCAAACACGTTGAGGAAAATCTAAGGAACAAGCAATTGACCATCAGAGGCTAGAAGTGTCACCACCATCACCAAGACTAGAAGTGTATTATGAATGGCATACAGACTCCAGTGGCACCTACAGCAGCGTATTGGCTGAGAGAATGACTTGCTCGCCACCTAAGCACCAAATAAGGACCAAAGAAAAGCAGCATATAAAAAGTAAGGGTGTGTTTCTGTTATTACCACGAATGGAAATTGAACCAAATTACCTCAGAATGCCAGATGCAGGGGAATTGCAACGTCTGTGCTCCCTGAGGCATCGGCTAGGCCACTGTGAGATGTAGGAAGCTGGACTAGATGGGCCCTTATGTTCAATTTGTGTTTTGTTTCCATGCATTTCAAAATGAACATGATGTGCACTGAAAGTACATTGCAGGGGCATTTTCAGAACTCATTCACTACTCATTTATTTTTTGGTGTTTAAAAAATGATACGTTAAGGAATGAAGGTGAAGGGCTATAGCTTTCGCCCCCCTTTTACCTGGCTCTCCAGGTGTGCCAGACAAAGGCACAAAAATGGGAACAGCCTATTGGCTGCTGCTGAAGTGGGGGGAGGATGGGCTGGGTGCCTAGAAGTCTCATTACCTTCTGGCTCCAGTCCACTGCATTTTTTGAGCCCCACCCCCCATGCACAGTCTGAAATGACTCTTTGGCGGGCTGAGTAGGAATTTTTTTGTCATTGGTCTTGGCTGGTGATTTTTTTTTCACTCCCCAGGCTGATATTGTGCAGGTGTTGGTATATTGACCAGTGTGATTTGCCTTTTGGTCACTGAGGCAGATGATGTGCTGGCAGGGTAGACAGGGCTGTAGGGAGTTGACATACATTGTGAGCAGTGGCGTCATTCAAACGATTTAGGAATAGGAACTCACTTTTGATTGGCACTTGTCGGGAACCTGGAACCAGCCACGGAGCCCGTTAGGATCCGGAACGCCCGTTCTGGTCTGTTCCCCCGAATGACATCACTGATTGTGAGGTCAGCAAGGTTAGGGCATGAGACAGGGCTGCTCAGACCGGGTTGGTCTTGTCTGGATTGGTGGGCCTGTCTGGCAAGCTCCAGAGCTGGAACAAGCAAAAATCATCAGTGGGTGTCACCAGTGGTGTCTCTGCTCTTCCACTGCTTCAACCCCTTGGAATTGCTAGGGATAAACTCTCGTGTTCCAGGACCCAGGTGGCTTGGAGCCAAGAAGTGATGCCCATGGAGCCTGGGGGAGGCAGATGGTAAGCACCATTTCCCCCAACTTAGATTATCACATGTGTGGGTGGTTTAGATTGTTTATACCCTGCTGCAGGTGCTAATTATTATTTTAATGAATTGACCCTTTAGCCCAAACCTTATTTTGGAGGTTCAAGGGTAATGCAACCATCTTAAATGTCCACACTTCCCCAGGATGCAGCATTGTCTTATGACAGTGTGGGTTAAAAAATGTGTCTACTATTAGGGGTATCCAAGATGGAACCTACCAGGAGACAGCAGTACATTGTAGCTCCTGCTACAATGGGAAGAGGAGAAGTTGCCCTTCTCCATCCGTAAGCCAGGTCACTGGGGGCTGCAGTAACCTGGAAAGGTACAATTGAGCCATTTGTTCTAGCAAAGGCCAGAAGGCAACTGAGGTTGTAATAAGAATAGGATGCTTTTAAGTCTTGTGTGAGTAAAAGTTTTACAACAGGCTACCTTACCTACCAAAACATTAAAACTCTAGAAAACACTTTGAGGGGGCTCAAATGGGTGTGCATCCATTTTTCTTTGTAATAATAAAAAAGAAAATATTTTCTAATTTATCTAGACCAAACTAGGGGCTCAACCCTATCTAGTACAGGAGCAGCTGTGCTCAATGTCCACTGCTATATCCTACGTTGGATACAAGCAGGCTGGGGGTGTCCTTTGGGGAAGGGAAAATTCATCCCCTTACCCCAAGTAAAGGCCCAGCCTGATCTGAGCCTGCACTTGGTAAATTGTGGGGGCAGACTGAAGAAACCCCATGTTGGGCTTTAAAGCTGGGCATGAGGAACAGAATCCTGCAAAGGAGGCCTCTGCTAGTTCCACCCTCCTCCTGGGCCTGATCCTATCCCTGTTCCACCCCCCTTTCCTCAGAAATGTATTTATTTATTTATTTGAAGAATTTATACCCTGACTTTTCCATGTTGAAGCAAATGCTCAAGGCAGCTTATATGAGCAGGCTAGTCTAAACCACCATTTTTAATTTTTTTTCTTCAAATATACAGTATTCTGTGATTCATGGAATCCTCAGTCCCAGATGTAGCCTTCACAGTGTGATTCTCCCCTCTGGCTGAGAAATGCCTTCTCCCCACCAGCCTGTAATTCTCCCCACACCCCCAAACTGTTCAGCACTTACCTGTGCTCTGCCAGTGGCCAGGACTCCCACTGCATGATGTTGCATGCTTCCCCGCCACTGCTTGGACTGCAGCGCTGATGGTAGGGCAGCTCATGATTGGGCAGTAAATGTATATACAGTCTCTCTAGTTCCATAATGTTTTCTTAGTTCAGAATCTGAACTTAAAAAAAATAGTGGCATCTCAAGATTCTGGTCCTAGAAACCCACACAAGATGGTTTCCTCTGTATTGCTCCATTTGTTTACCTCTCACCACTCAGCATCAATTCTGCAAACTGTATAGGACCTAATGCTTTTGATGTGAAGATTTCTAAACTAAACATCATCACAGCAAACAAGATGTTCCCTGCACCTTCTATTCTCAGGGGGCCCACTTTCAACCTAAATCCTTTGGAGACTCAAGCAGTCTCTAGTAGAGATACAGTGTGAGAGAAGTTTTTGTGAAGTCCCCAGAGGACAGATGGTGCTAAGGATCAGACAGTTTTGCAAGGCTAGCTGGATTTTCAGAGTGTAAGAGAAAATAATCTTGTTAAACAGAAACTGTCTACAGAACACAGTGTTGCAGAGTACTTTTGGGGGGGAAAGGTATACCAGGATACAGGAAAAAGATAAATGCAAAAAAAAGACTCCACATATTTGAAGCATTCTATTTAAATCTCCCATTGGCGGATTTGCGCGCCAATTTATGATTTAGAGATTTTCAAAAAGTGGCTCCACCAAATGCCCTGAAACTTGCACTGTAAACAGTGTAAGGATAGACCTTTTTAAAGGTACAGTTGTTTTGACTCTCACCCATGTCATCATTTAAGAAACAGGGGCAGAATTTTGGTTTTTTTTTGTTTTATGGGGGGCTGTTTCTGAATCTGATTGGAGCCCCCAAATCTGAAATGAAAGTTGCCATTTTGGCTTCCTGTGTTAGGGCAGGGGCTAACCTTTCTCACTGAGTCAACTTTAAAGCTTTCAGGTACAATTAGCACTTGTAATAATTTTTTTACATGATTGGCAGGCAAACGCGCCGATGGGACTTTGCACATCTACTTCCATTCAAACTGTGTTTCTTTGTAGGCTAACTATCTTTTTACTTTGGGGGACAAGTTAGGTGAAAACATAGAGGAAACACATATCTCCTAACCTTTGTCCTGTGTTATTTCTAATGTTCTGATATGTCTTGCCTTTAGTTTTTGCAGGTAAGTTCAGAGACTGTGAATAAATTATGTTTTTTTACACTCTCCTCCACAAAACATTAGACAGCTGACACAAAACATTAGAAGGCAACTCCAACATCAAATATCATAAGGTTGTATGAACTTCAGATCAATAATGACCAGCCTCACCAACCTCACAGGGTTGCTGAGGGAAGGATTGTCTACACAACCCTGAAGTCCTTGGAGAAATGGAAAACAAAATGTTAAATGTCAAAGAAATAAAGAATATTCCTTCTCCTTTTTTCCCCAAGTGCATTTGTTTAGGTAGATATTCACATTTTATTATCACACTTGCAGCTGTAGGTGAGAATCTCTTCATAATTTTTAGAGTGGGTGGGGACAGACATCACTGCACCCTGCAGTGTTTACCTGAATGGCCCTGATGGTTGATTTTGAAGACAGGCATTCAGCTAGGTGGTGAGATTAGCGAGGTGAGGACAATTACCATGGGCAGAAATCTGCATAATGCTCTCCTATTGTTTACCCTTCCCAAAGCTATTTAGGACAATTACCATGGATAGCATCTTTAGGGACAAAAAAACGTAGATAAAGCTCTCCTATTCACTCCTCTAATCACTGAGAATTCACAAGCCATTTAGAAAATCAAGTGACCACTCTTACTGACAATCAGTCTTGTCAACGGTGCAAGAACACAGAATAAGATTCAAATAATATTCCTCCAAATCAGCACCCTGGACACAGTCCAATAGCTACTGAAGAGTCATGTTTCCATCTCATATTGGGGTGGGAGATGGGATTGATGGTTTTGCTTTGTTTCACATAGGAATCATCCTTCCAGCAACTAAAGGGTTTATGAAAGGTTATTTCTTGCCTCTGTAGCTGCTAGAGAAGACAAATCAATGAGAAAGATATTTTTTTCTTCAAACTGTTCACAGCTTGTTCTAAAGCTGGGGTGGGAGGGAACCTCAAAAGGTGATCTCAGGTTCGCCTTCTATCAGTATAGTGGAAGCTGCAAGCCACAGAAGCCAACTCTATGAAAAAATAGGTTTTTTTCAAGATGTTTATGAAGCAGAGAAGGGTCAAGGAAAGTCTAGAAGAATTCTGTCTCCAGCTCATTAGAGGGGGTGCAAAACAAGTAGCAGAAGCCTGCAAAACACCTAATTTAGCCTAGCAGCAGTCAAAGCTATGCCAAAAATTCAGTTTTGCAAGAATGAACTTCTTACTTCAGGATTTGCACTCTAGGGTCCCCTTCTGCAAATTCCTGAAGTAAGCAAGCTGTGTGCTCAGTGAACAATGTGTTTTTTAAAGATTTTCAGGGGTAAAGGTAGCTTTTTTCAATATTTCGATAGAAATTGATATGCAGCACCATGGATAGTGCACCATAATGCACAGTAAAAATTACACTTTCACTCCCATTGGTGGGCAAACGCGCCAATTTCAGTTCGGAACACTTTGACATGGTTCCAAACACATATTTACCTGAAGGGGGGCCCTGTACATGTTTCAAAATGCAAAAGAAAAAGTGGTGTGCTAATGCACCAACAGGAGGAAATGGGTTCCAGCAGAGCTAGTAGTGAGAACAGGGTTTCAGAAATTGTGCCCTGGGGAACAACAAGGTGACATCACTAGGAAGCACTCACGTATAAATTATTTATTTATTTATTTATTTAATAAAGATTTTAGATTGATTGATTGGATTTTTACCCCGCCTTTCTGCCCAAGGGCACACAAGGCAGCTCAGAATATTAAAATTATAAATATTAAAATTAGCTAAAATGATTAAAAATAGGATAAACAATTAAAACCATAACATTAAAACATTTTAAGTTTTAAAATTTTAAAATGAACAAGCCCCAATGGATCCCATAGTTGCAGTTAAAATTACTAGCCAGCATGTCAGCAGCTAAAAGCGTCTTTAAATAAAAAAATTCTAAAGACGCCACCGAAAGATTGCAAGAGGGAGGTGTTCTTAATTCTAAGGGGAAGGTATTCCACAACCATGGGGCCACCACCGAGAAGGCCCTGTTCCTGGCCACCATCCCCCTCACCTCGCCTGGTGGCGGCACTGTCAGAAGGGCCCTCTCAGATGACCTGAGAGTATGGGTAAGATTGTATGGAAGAAAGTGGTCCTTCAAATATCCCAGATCCAAGCCATAAAGGGCTTTAAAAGTCAAAACTAGCACTTTGAATTGGGCCCAGAAACAAACTGGCAGCCAGTGTAGTCGCTGGAGCAACGGTCTGAGTTGAACTGACGAGCCCCAGCAACCACATGGGCAGCCGCATTCTGCACTAATTGAAGTTTCCAGATCGTCTTCAGAGGCAGCCCCACATAGAGTGCATTATAGTAATCTATTCTGGATGTCACTAGGACATGGGTCACTGTGGCCAGGTCTGAGCAACCCAGGCATTGTCCCAGCTGGTGAATCTGCTGAAGCTGATCAAAGGCTCCCGTGGCCACAGCTGCCACCTGGGAGTCCAGGAGCAGCTGCAGATCCAGGAGAACTCCCAAGCTGCCGACCTGCTTGTTTAGAGGGAGTGCAACCCCATTCAGAGCAGGATGATAGTCCAATACTTGAGTTGCGGATTTACGAACAAGGAGCACCTCTGCCTTATCTGGATTTAATTTCAGCCTGTTTGCACACATCCAGCCCCCAACTGCCTTGAGACAACCATCCAGAACCTCGACTTCCCTCTCAGAATCAGAAGGAGAGACAGAGCTAGGTGTCATCTAGGTGTATTGATGGCACCTTACCCCAGACCTCCAGATGATCTCTTCCAGTGGCTTCATGTAGGTGTTAAATAGCATGGGGGAAAAGATGGACCCTTGGAGCACCCCAAACCTAAGAGGCCAAGGTACTGAACATCACCACCTTCTGAGATCTGTCAGCCAAGAATGGAACCACTGCCTCTGAGTCCTGACTCAGACAACATACCCAGAAGGACACCATAGCCAAAGGTGTCAAAAGCCGGAGATCCTGCAGGACTAATAGGGACACACTCCCCCGGTCCATTCCCTGGCACAGGTCATCCACCAAGGCAGTCTCCATCCCAAATCCCAGCCTGAAACCAGATTGGAATGGATCCAGATAATCCACTTCCTCCAGGACTCTCTGAAGCTGGGATGCCACCACCCGTTCCATCACCTTGCCCAAGAACGGGATATTTGAGACTGGCTGAAAGTTGTTCAGATTAGTGGGATCCAGGGAGGGTTTCTTCAGGAGGGGTGAACAATTAGCTGCTTCAAAGACAGCAGCAACACCCCCTCCCTCAGAGATGAATACCACCCTCCCTGTCCACTCAGCCAGCCCTCCCCAGACAGATCTAATTAGCAATGCTGGGCAAGTGTCGAGCACACAAGCAGCAGGCCTCACACTCCAAAGAATCCTGTCCACATTCTACAACCTGAAAAGAATTCCAAAAAACAGGATAAACAGGTGCCTCAGGGACATAACTAGATACTCCTAATGTGGTGGACATTATGCCAAATCTGATTGACCTTCTCCGCGAAATGCTTTGCAAACGTCTCACAGTGAGCCTCCATATAAATAACTCTCCTGTGCTAGTTTGGTCAAGCATTGCCCAATTTGATTCTAGTTGTATAACGTTTGCCAAGCAGTGTGAAGAGTACCTTAAGATTAAACCCTGAAAGTAAATGTGAAGGGTTTCAAATCTGGGTTCCAATCCAACTAAGGGCGCAGCATAGGATAAAATTAGTTAATCCTAGCTAATTTTCCAGGACTAACTTACCTATGCCAATGGGGCATGTGCTGCATCCTGGAGTGCAGTAGTATTCACGGAGGCCTCCTCAAGGTATGTCTGTTCCCTTTCCTCAGAGCTGCATTGCCCTTACCCCAGTGCTGGAAAGTTGGTTAGGACTGTGCCCTAAGTCACAATACATAGTGACCTTAGATGTGGATAAAATCTCCATCTCCATTGAAAAACGCATGCAGACAATAATGGAGCTGAGCTGAGATTAGCACAGCGCAACATTGGCTGTGCCTATAGAGGCATGCTTCATCACTCAGACCCTTTGTTCCTAAATTGTGGCAAGAAAATATAATATTTTCTTATGAAAGTCAAGGAGTACAAGAAGATACAGGAGATGAAAAATTTCAGAAATCTACAGGGTGACAATGGTTGGCCCCATTCAATCAATCATTTGTGTTTCCCCACCCCAACAAACATTCCTATTATAAATGGTATTGTTTGTCTTTTAACTATGCTTTTTGAAAAAAAACCTGCTACACAGTGCTATTTGTTACCAATGTCAACACAACTAGGAAAAACAACAGGTGGAATTGCATTTGATAGAAGAGAAAACATACAAGCAAAATGTTCAAGTTATCAACTGTTTCTTTACAGCTGCCAACTGTCCAACTTCAACAAACCACACAAAGATAAAATTAGCAATGATCTACATACTTGTACGATGCATCAAAACTGAGCTATCATCACAAAACAGCTGGAGCAATGTGTGGCTAAGAACTTCAGCAGATAACTACAGTCTTGCTTACAGCAGGATTTTCCAAAAATACAAATTGGATCACAAGCCCATAGCCAGGATATTAAAAGAAAAAGGAGTATGAAAAGAAAGGATACAAATCTCAGCTTCTTGAAGTGAAGATAACTGTTAGAGTTCCCTCAAATATTCTATGGTAAATCTTCTGGAGAATGTTTTACACACAGAGTATATGATTAGGGGGGTGGGAGGATAAATACCTTTGGTTTCCTTTTTCCAAGCAGAAAGCAAGCCTAAGAATTTGCAGTTACATTCATTCTCAATTTCTCTTGTTGTAACCCTTTCCTTACCTCCACTGTCGCTCCTCCTCTATCTAAATTCATATGGCAAGTTTCTTTAGGCAGGAACATGCCACTTTTGTTTTTGTTTATTCTGTAAAATTGTACAAACACTGCTAGTACTATTTTAAAAATTGCCATTTTAGTGACAGCCCAGTGGTTCCCAAAAAGTGAGCTGTGGCTCCCTGAGGAGCCAATGAACCCAGGCAGGGAAGCTACAGAATCCTTTCAAAAATTCTACCACCCTATACAATGTATAGCAGTGTTATTTGAACTGTGGGTCGGGACCCACTTGGGGAGTTGCAACCTGATGTCAGGTTGGTTGTGGAAAGCTGGGAGCAGCCATCCTGACACTGTAGACCTTACTCTTGTTATATTCCTTTTGTGAGTGCTAACGGTTTGAATTTTCAAGTGAGGGTTTTTTTTTATTTTGTTTTTAGTTCAGTGCTTTTACATCATATTTTGACCTAATCTTGCTGTCTGTGAGGGATGTTTCATAGTTGTACAATTGCTGCAGTCCAAGAATGTCAATTTGCATTTCAGGAGTGTCATTTTATTATGTTACAATTATAGCACTTCCTGCTTGATGATGTTACTTCCTGCCACAATATCACTTCCAGGTTAATGACATCACTTCCGGGGGGGCCTGACACCAGTGTCATTCCAAAATGTGGCTCCCAGTCCAAAAAAGTTTAAATACCACTGGTGTATAGGATTGTAGCCCTAATTGGGAGCCACAGTCAATGGCCCAGTAAGCAAAGGGAGACAGTACTCCGAAAAAGTTTGGACCCACTATATTAGCCCAATTTTAACCATCTTTCTAGCACTGATGCAGCCAACCCAATAGGCAGCATGCTGTATTCTGTGGTAGTAAGGGCAGTCATGGAGGCCTCCTCAGGGCTGCACTGCTGTAGCATTGGTGCTGGAAAATTGGTTAGGACTGGGCAGTATATCTTCCTTCAAAATGTTTATGAGCAGTTTTACAAGTTCATGGATTTTTAGTCACCCTCTCAACAGTGTATGTTCCGCATGCACAACCCCCCACAGCATACAGTGGCATTTGCGTAGAGGGGACAGATCCTTTAGCTTTTCTTACATGGAGGCAAGCTCGCACAGAATCTCACTGTGCACAGTGGATCAACTTGGGTGGAGAAAGTGAATCCGGTCCAATTCAAGACGTACATGGTCTTGATGCACAGAACCAGATAACTGGACAACCATTCTCTGATCTTGGCAACGAATGTCTACTTGCTACTACATTATGATGTGAGCAGAAGCCCATTTGTAACACAGATGCAAACATCAGTTTCAGCTACAGATCTATGTGTACCTACTGTTTGAAGTTTCCATGCAAAGAACATTTTGGATGCGACACCTTTTGACACATATGTATCAAATACAAAGTCTTTGTGAACAGAGAATTTCAAGAGCATTTCTTATAATCATTTTGATAGCACAGTTTTTTTGTTTTTTTTTAAAGTGTGTTATTTACCAGTCAAAATGTTAATACTAAAACAACCAATCCAGAGTATGTTTATCTGAATTGTATTTGCATGGGGAAAGTCCCAATGGTACCATAATGCATTCTAAACACACTACACCAGAGAAGTTTGCACAGATGCAGCACAATGTCTGGATTGCACTTCCATTATGTTGAAAGAATTAGATTCAAAATATTCATGGAACAGCTGAATTCCAATACCATTGTTAAGATTTGTGAAAAGGATTCTGTTGCTGCCCGTGTGCAATTTTTTAAGTGAGGAAAAATGAAGGAATGCAATGACTAATTCTGGCAGATCCTAAAAGTTCTCTGTTTAAAATTAATGGAACTTAGATCCGAAGGCTCCACTATACAAGCCTCTGACATACATACACACTCCCTGAAAACTGGGTCCTGCAGAGGAGTTGGAATTGGCAAAAATGAAAAATAAATAAAAGTGCAAACAGAAAGGCTTTCTGCTTCCATTGCAGAATCTTGAAAACCATGTTATTTATATTTATTTAGTACTTAATATTGCAGTTAAGCTTAGAGGGAAGCTTTCAGATTGTGGTTCTGAACTTAGCTCTGAGCTCTTTACCTATATTCTCACTCTGCTTGTTTCTCTGTAATATTAACTTGATCTTAAAAAAATTATTTAAAACTGCTTTTTATATGCAAAACAGCCCACTCCTAAAATATATTTAACAAAAATGAAATGTTTTATTTTAGATATTCTGTACTATCTATCTATCTATCTATCTATCTATCTATCTATCTATCTATCTA
>JAJKFI010000056.1:3616269-3632743 GCA_029204185.1 Lerista edwardsae | reverse complement strand
CTATCTATCTATCTATCTATCTATCTATCTATCTATCTATCTATCTATCTATCTATCTATCTATCTATCTATCTATCTATCTTTATAAAAAGCCCTGTTTAAAAAGTGTGTAAGAACTCTCCTGCCAGTGCTTGAATTACAAGGATAAGACCTCACCACCTTACCTAAAGCTCTCCAGAAAGCTGAAAAAGTTTTTAGAAAGCTGAAAAAAGGCCATGATTTATTTTTTAAAAAAATGGGCAAAGACAGGAGGGGTGGCTTGTGGATTTCATTAAGAGCCCCCCCCCACTTTCCCCTCCAACAGGGCCTCCTGATGTTTCTTTTGTGCCACATCCCAAAAAGGAATGGCAGCAATGGGATGTGGAACTGGGGCAGTGAGGGAGTGAAACGGGGCAGACAGTAGGTGACAACAGCCAGAAAAGTCTCCAGAGCCCAGCCACCATATTTCATTTTCTAGCTGAGGCCTATGGAGATCTCAGGAAATGTCCAGGTATCAGACCTTACTTTTGCAACAGCTGTAGTCTCACAGTGGGCAAGATTGGAAAACGTAAGATTCCAGGAAATTTCTGGGGGCCCCTCTGTGACCCTGGGCCTTGGTATAATTTACCCCCTGCCCAGCGGTGTTATGCTGCCGGAACGCTGGGTGGGACAACCGGGTGATCGACAGCCCGCCCGTTGCGTTCCGCAACGTTACGCCGTTTGTGTAACATACGCAAGCAGCGTAATTGGTTACGCAAATGGCGTAACACTCCGGAACGCAACGGGCAGGCTTTCGATCACCCGGTTGTCCTGCCCAGCGTTCCGGCAGCATAACACCGCTGCCCCTGCCCCCTCCAACAATTCAAGTACTACCTCGTGTATTACCAATGCATTCTGCTCCAGTTCCACAAACACTCAGCTGATCTGGGGCATCAACACATCCCTCTTTCTGACCTTCTAGCCTTTGTGGGGGTGGCTGGGTGGTTGTACTACATAACTCTGCCATGATTAGACCAAAATATTATTATAAATACAAAAAGGCAAAACTGCAATGACACCATGGCCCCTCACTTGCCAGCTAGAAGCATTAAAATTATCCTTCCCCCACTCCATCAGAAAGCACTATGAAATGTGAATGTTGACTGGGTGGCAAGTGGGGAGGGAAAAAGAGGATATGCAATACAAATAGGATGGATATCTTATAGTGAACATACTATGGCACTACCCAGCTGGAAACATAGTTTTGGAACATTCCCACATCTTCAGTTTTTCACACTGAAAAACTTCATGATTAGTGAACCACTCTTCACCTGACTATTCACTCAGAATCCCATCCCTCATGTTTGCTTTTACAGTATCAACACACCATCCCTTCTTTTTAAACTTCTTATGAAAGGAAAGCAGCTTGCAGTCTAAGCATCCAGGACATACAAATCAAGCAAATAGAAGCTGTTGGGGGAGGGGGGAAATTAAAACAAACTTTAAAGTGGATCCCTGTGGCAGGTGATCAAAAAACAATGGAGGAAAGAACCATGGAACTTCATATAGCTTCAACTTCATACATAAACTGAATCCATGTATGCTAGTTAGAGAGCTGTGACCAACTGCATTCTCCTTAAACCTGCATTTTGTTGCAATTTCTGGCTTGCCTTTGGGTAATACGTGAAATGGCTTCAAATTGCCATGTTAACACCAGAGGAACCAGTGAATAAATGCAACAGTCACGTGAAACTGTGTGTGTTCAGAACTGAGAAGTACTAAACTGGAAAGCTACGGAGCTTGCCACTTAAAAAAAAAGCATAAAACAAAAACTTGCTGAGCATTAGAAAAGGCACATAGCAAAGAGTCAAAAAAGAAAAGGCATATAACAATTCAGATAAGAACTGAATGTGAAACAAAACAGTACAGTTTCCTTGCAATCTGGAGTATCAGCAGGATTTTCGTTTGTTGTTTGTGGGTTGTGGGGTATATGGTACATTACAGCAGAGCATCAGCACTAATTCTACATGGCAGCTCCTCAGAATACCATCTGCTTCTCCTGTAACTGTTAATATAGTTGTAATTATCTACTTCTAAGTACTTTATTGGAATATCATTTGCAAATTAATCAACTGCAGACCGGTAAAACAAATGACATGCTTGTCAGAAAACAAAAGCATTATTCCAATTTTTCTAAAGATAAGGAAATGCTGGCAAAGTACAGACGCTTCAAAGTACAGATGCTTATGTTCTACTTAAAAAAATATACAAAGCCTGCTTCAAGAATGTGATGTGTGGACTGACCTCAGAAGCATGCACTGTTCACCTCTTTCCCACACCACAAGATTTGTGACCACTCTAGATGTAACATTGGCTGAGCCATACTTACATACAGGTGGACTACATCAATGGGTGTGCCATCAGAACATGATGGCATTCCAACATAAGAAAAAGTGTGTTACAGTGTAATCAATGCATGTCTGCTCAGAAGTACGCCTCATGAAGTTCAATAGCAAGTACTCTCAGGTAAATATGCATAGGTGGAGGCAGAAAAGAGTACGTCTTGGAACAGAATTGTTGTACAATGTCAACTGGAAAATTTGCTTAGGAGTTCTTGAGATAACATCTGGAATTAAAAATTCTGAAAAATTATTGAAAATTGGAAACATTGAGAAGGTGATATCTATATTATAAATTATTAACTAATAAATTAATATTTTTACTTTACAATTGCCTCCCTGCTTTCTTTTTTATTTCAATTGAAGAGCATCAACCTGATCTATAATGATGAGGATGATCATCATCAAACAGTATTTATATACTGCTTTTCAACACAAAAGATAAGGGAACATTAAACAAATCTCTTTTTAAAAATCTTGTTGCAGCAAAACCACTGAAGTTCCCCTATCCTTAAAAAGGTGTCCCCCCTATCCACGGCTTCAGGTATCCACAGTGGGGTCTGGAACCCCAGGGCATGCCTGTATTTGGTTTTCTTGTGCATGTTTTTCTGGTGCTGACTGTATAGGCACCAGTTTTCAAAACTACATTTATGCCTTGAAAACTGGCTCATGCAGTCCAAATCAGGCTATAAGCTGGTATCAGAAACCAGTGTGCATTGCCCTTCTCTGTGTGATTGTTTGTTGTCTTCTCTGCAGTGTAACCCTTTGAAAAAAGCCTTTTAAAGGCCTGTATTTTTTAAAGGCCCTTTTAAAGGACTGTTGTTGTTCAGTCGCTAAGTTGTGTCCGACTCTTTGCAACCCCATGGACCACTGCACGCCAGGCCTCTCTATCTTCCACTGGCTTTAAAAGGGGAATGGACAGATTCATGGAGGAAAAGTCCATTGCACGCTACAGGAAGTGATGGGTATGTGCAACCTCCTGTAGGCAATCTCAGGCCAGCTGCTATGAGAGGCAGCAGGATGTAGGCATCCTGTTGTGTGCTCCTTGAGGCATCTGATGGGCCACTGTGAGATACAGGAAGCTGAACTAGATGGGCCTTGGTCTGATCCAGCTGGGTTCTTCTTATTTCTTACTAACTACTACCAGTGATTGTCAACCTTTTTCATCTCATGGCATACTGACAAGGTGCTAACACTGTCAAGGCACACCGTTGGTTTTTTGACAATTGGCAAGGCATTTATTATGCTGCCAGAAGCGAACTCGCATCCCCACTTATAAATTCCCCTCCCCAACCCTCCGCAGCAAACCTGTGGACCATCTGTGGCACACCAATATGTCACGGCAAACTGGTTGAAAATAGCTGATCTATATCAACAGAACTTACATATTGAAACTGTAAATGTGAGCTGACAGGAAATCAATAAATCAGCTCAGGAGAATGATTACCAAACACTGAGAGACTGGTTAGCATCTCTTCAGCAAGACATGTTCACATCCAACTATCTGTAAGTTAAGCTTGTCCTATGAGGGACAAAGTTCTAGCCTCGCCTTCTCTCTGACATGCTAGTTAAAAGGAAGTTTTAAAAAGATGAGCAAATGTAATTCAACCCCAGCTGCACTAACAGGCCTTTCGTGTGATGCTGCTGATTGTATGTTTTGTCAGGGTGCAATCAAAGGCCCTGTGTTGGGCTAACACTAGCTGTTAGCATCAGCCCCACAGCAGCAGCGCTGGTGCCAGAGCGCCGACAGGTACCCTCGCATTGGCGCTGCTTCCATTGGGCTGATACTAGCAGCAGTGTTGGCCCAACAACCTGCACTGCACCGGTCCTGCCCCAGCCGAGTTCAGCTGGCACGAGAGCAGTTCTGGGCAGGGGGAGGACGGGTACAAGGGTGTTTCTGGGCGGGGGTTGGGTGAGCCGGGAGGCATGCCAGGGGAAGGGGGTGGAGCTGGGATGCCGCATTCAAGCTCTTGTCCCCGGGCTGCACAGCATCCTCAGCTCTGCACCTGCTATGAGGAGTCCATTAGGGTGGCATTGGGGTGGCTGGTGCCTACCCTGGGGTAAGAGCGCGCACATGCCCTAGGGAGGCTCCTGCCTGCTCCCAAGCTCCACCGTTCCAGCACTGCTTAGGATTGCACCCTCAGTTTTCCTCCCTAGATCTTTGGTAATTGTGAAGCTATGGGCATCATCCATCCATCCACCCATCTCTGGTGTGATTAAAGCAAAATAGCTTCCTGAATTTTATCTTGTGGTGTAAGATTGTAGATGAGAGCAGTAAGCCCATATAGCACATGGAGATTTATTTCCCTACATTATGGCTGCAATCCAATAAATATTTTCTTGGTTGGATTGAACATAGTGGCAGTTACTTCTGACTAAACATACATAGGATTTTGCCTTGAGTTTTCAAATATTTACAGCAGCATTTCTCAAACTGTGAGTCAGGTCCCACTTGGTGGGCCAAGACCTGATTTCTGGTGGGTTCCACAGAACCGCCAATGAAAACACAGATGACTGAAATAGTAGTAGTAATCAATCAATCAATCAATCAATCAATCAACAGTATTTATACCGATTTTCAACACTATGTTCACAAAGCAGTTTACAGGCAAATAATAATAATAAAGTTAAATGGCTCCCTGTCCCAAAAGGGCTCACAATCTAAAAAAATGCAAACCACCACTAGCAACAGCCACTAGAAAAGACACTGCGCAGGGGTGAAGAGGGACAATTATTCTCCCACTGCTAAATATAAGAGGAACACTACTTGAAAAAGTGGCTCATGCTCAGTTAGCAGCAGTTCAGTTAGTCAGACCTGGCCCAAGCCATCCCCCCTATTTTTGAGCATGAGACAGCACAGCCATGCGATGCTGCATGAGTGTTTTTTCCTTCATTTTGCCATGCTTAATCACATTCATGTTCATATCAGTTGGCTAAACATAATGTAAATTGGCCCCCAATAGAATTATGAGGAGAGGGATAGAAGCTTTTAGATTTTCCCAAAATGAACGTGCATTGACATTTGCTAATGGTTTAAGATGGTCTCCATTAAAAGCCATCTAAAGCCAAATATTTGTGAATGTCATGTTTGGGGTTGAAACTGAGCTTGCTTTTTCCCCTCTTAAAGGTTACTCCTTCCCAAATATTGAACTACAATAGCTAACACTTTACTGTATATTTAGTATAATTACTAGACAATCCTAGACAATCCCAAGACTAAAAGTATTGCATTTTAAAATAAAATAAAATAGCATTTTAAAATGACATTGTATATGCATAAAGTTTTGTAAAAATAAGTTTATTAAGAACAAACTCACCCTACATTGCAGGAACATTAGGAGGCACTTAATATATTTATTGTAGGCTGTTTTGTTGCTTTCACAGTGTTATTCACAGAGAAAATTGTGAACAGATACCTATTAAAAATGTAGCATATATACACTCAGAGACCCACAACCAATCAGGGCTCCCTAGCCCATGTACATAGATGTTTACAAAACACACATCTCCTGTTCAGTATTTTATTGTAGGAAAGCTTGGAGAGATGTCAAAGTAAATTTGCCCACCATTATTGCACCCAGATGTTTAAAGATGCAAGTATGACATTACACTTCTACTGTAAGGAATATCCGTGTAACTATAGCAGGTTGTGTAGTAGATATGTAGCAAATGTATCTGCCATTCAAGGTACGCATGGACTGTAATCACTATTACTGCTTAGATTTTCATTAGACAGCTAAATACCCACTATAGCTCTGAGATGGCTCACAGCGCAATCCTAAACAGCGGCGGACTGGCAAGGCCGACGGGTCAGCGCCATATCCGATGCTGTTTAGGAGAGCCTGGAGCCTCCCTGTGGCAAGAGAGTGTGCACTCCCTTACTGTAGGGGAGGCTCTATGTGCCCCTCGGATCTGTGCCCGCTAAAGAGCGGGCGCAGATCCAAGGAGACCGCACGGCCCGAATCAGGGCCTCACGGATGGGCTTAGGATGTGGTCGTATGGCCACCTCCCAAGCCCACCAACGCCCCGCCCCCACCTCTCTCCCTCCCACCAATCCCTGCGCCGTCTTGGCACAGGGCCTCCCTCATGCCAACCGGCTTTGGTCGGCGCAAGGGAGACTCTCCATTGGTACTCTGAAGCTGACGCTACAAGTAGCGTCAGCTTCAGAGCTTTAGTGCCGACGCGGGGGTGCTGCTTAGCGCCCCTACGTCAGCGCTAAGCACGCCACGCTGACGCAATGATGTTGCGCCAGCATGATGGACCTTCTAGGATTGCGCTGCCCAGCACATTAGCTACAACTTCTATGCTAGAAGCAGCTTCTTCTATCATGGTTCCAAACTTCATTCAGATAAGCTAGGTCTACTCATGCAGACCTATCGACTGCAATGCTGCACTTAGCATCACTTATTCCAATTTTATCACCTTTGGTCATTCTTCCATGACTACCTGTGTATGGGCAAGCTGAGCCATTTCAATTAGTATATAATACAAGAAAGGATGCATGGATTAAAGTAAAATTATAATGACTGATGTCAAACTCCTTAATAACCTATGTCTTTGTTCTTGAGGGTTTTGTTTTAATGTTTGGTGGGGTTCAAAGGTTTTTAGTACAGACATTTGCTGTGCTTTATTGCAATTTATACCAAGCCAACAATGTATTAAACCTTGAAAACAACTGAAGCCATTATTTAAAGGTTACACACACTTAGCTCTGGCACAAAATGTCTTGGAACAAATAAAAATTTTCAAAAAGGTAAAAATTGGTATCAAAACACACCACAAATAATTGCCACTCTATGTAGACCTTTACAAATAATTTCAGAAATAACTCTAACCATGACAACAGTTAGGACTGTTTACTGAACATGGTTTTTAAAAGGCCATAGCTTATTGACATGTTAATTCATCTGAGTATCAACTTTAAAACTGCTCACCACCTAAACTTTCAAATTTTAGTTTTTAAATGTCAACAAGGAAGCCCAATATAGCCAGTTTAAAATGAATCAAATGGAGTCATAAATCATGCATGTCTACGAACAAAGAACACTGTGCTATAGTGAGTTACGCCACTTGTCCATCTAGCCTAGTACTATCTACTTCGAAGCAGTTCTAGTGCCTCAGACAGAGCAGTCTTTCCTAGAGACTAAGGGCACAATCCTAAACTGAGTTAGGCCAGCATATGCTAAACCAGCAAAGTTTGGCCAGCACAAAGGACACCGTAAAGTATGTTTGGACCACTCTCAGAGAGGCCAGCACACAGATGTGAGCCCTCCTCCCTGATTCTGAGAGTAGTCCAAAAATGCTTTTCTATGGCCCTTGTACTGGCCAAATTTTGCTGGCTTAGTTTATGCTGGCCTAACTCCAGTTTTGGATTGTGCTCTGAGGCTAGGAATTTAGAATGGTCAATTGATATTTTGTCTATAACTAAGAATTTTCACAATAGGAGAATACAATATCTGCAACATATGCAACTGTGGTTGTGCAAGCCAGCTCAGTAGTTGCTTTATAGCACAAGAAGAAAGTGAGTTCTGATGGGTAGGGGTGGGGGATGAAAAGGAAGGCATGAGGGGGCTCACATAATCATGCCATTGGGCTCAGCAGGCTGGTCAAAATGTGTTAGTGGGCCAGATGTGATGTGGGGCCTGTTTGGGGAACCTTGCTGTAGGCCAGTGGTTCCAAACTTTTGACTGGTAGCTCCCTTGACCTACTGGGCTATTGGCTGTGGCTCACCATTAGGACTATAATCCTATACACTATATAATGCGCCATGTTTCTTGCAAGGATTCTGTGGCTCTCTTGGTTGGGTTTCCTTGCTCATTGGGGAGCCATAAATCACAATTTGAAAGCCACTGCTGTAGGCCTTAACAAAAGGAACAAAAACAAGACTGATACACTGAGATTGATATTACAGAATGAAACAGCTCATACACACACAAATCCTTTTCAAAGGTTATTGAGAATTGAAGTGGGAATATGAGAGCTAAAAACCCAAAAGCTCCGGATCCTAGACATTCATTAGGGCAGCTGTCCATATTTTTATAAAAGATGTGGTGGCACAGTGGATTAAACCACTGCTACTGGGCTTTCCGACCGGAAGGTTGGGAGTTCAAGACTGCGCAACGGAGTGAGCTCCCGTTGCTTGTCCCAGCTCCTGCCAACCTAGCAGTTCAAAAGCACCTAAATGCAAGTAGATAAATAGGGACCACTTCGGTGGGAAGGTAACGGTGTTCCGTACACTACAGCGTATAGTCATGCTGGCCACATGACCATGGAAGCTTGTCCTTGGACAAAATGCCGGCTCTACAGGCTTTGAAACGGAGATGAGCACCGCCCCCTACAGTCGGTCACGACTAGACCATTCGGTCGTGGGGAAACCTTTACCATATTCTTTATGTATCTTGGACTTTCAGTAATACTTCATCACAATCTTTAGCAAATCTCTCTGTATTGCTATTCAAGTTGGACTTCATTGATATAGTGGAGTTTATGGCATTCCGAGGGCCTCATTCATGCCTATTCTTCACTAGATGACCTCACCCTGCATGCATGCACCTTCTCAGTACCTGTAAATCTTCTTTTGCTGGTGATGCTCACTTTAAAACAGAGCCAAGAGCTACAGACACTTGTGCTACAGACACTTCTAACATGCACTCTTTGGAGGATTAAGTGCCCACCTCAGAAATACAGAAGTTGGTCCTCCCCTATGTAAACCAGCTGTGGTTTTAGTGCTGGTATCTTAAGGGGAACAAAATACAAAATTACCTGTAAGCACAAGCAACCTGTGAAAAGCACAAGACAGAGAGCAATGGAATGTAGCCGACACACCTTACAGTTCCTTATCTGCATAGAACAGGGCTTGTTGATTGAGGATTACAACCCTGAGTCAACAGTCTCTGAAACATCCTGAACAAACAAGGCAAGTAAAATAATTTGCATGTATCCACTTACTTTGCATAATTCATTCTGTTTCCTAAATTAAGAGTTTCAAAGAATTTATGATTGTTTGCAAGGACCTGCATAAGAACAAGCGAGTTGAAAAGGGGAGTCACTGCAATAAGGTCATGGGTACTGGGGACTCAGAAGTACTAACTCAATGCAGCATACAACATCCACTGAACATCATTTTGAAACTCCAAAATAAACTAGGCACTAATCCTTGCATACAGTCTTAAAAATCTTTTGTCCTACAAAACGTAGCTGGGTCAATTCAGCTTGAAACTATGATGGGGATGGGTGTGTATGTGTGACTGCAATAACACCCCATTTTGGGACCAGGATATTTGAGAACCACTTTCTTCCATATGAACTAACCCATTCACACACACCCTAAGGTGAGCAGAGAACAGAATGGTGGCAACGAGTAGATCTTTCTCTGTGGCAGTGCCTTTATATGGAAATCCTTTCCCCATGGGATAAAGAACTGTTCCCTGTTAGCCTTCCAGCAAAGGATGAAAAGCATTCCTTTTCACTTGGTTTCCCTTATCAGTTGCTATTTCGGTTTTGTGGCTGTTTTTTTAAAAGAGCATTTATTGATTTTATTGCTACTTCTGCAATGTTTTATAAATATTTTATAATTGTTTTAATGTTTTTATAGCCCTGCATTTTATGATTATTGTACTTTAAATTCTATTTTATAATGCATGTTACTATATTATTCTATTTTATAATGCATTTTACTGCAGTGGTTTTCAAACCTTTTAGCATCAGGACCCACATTTTAAAATGACAATCTGTCCAGGACCCACCAGAAGTGCCATCATTGTGACACCAGACCCTGCTGCTTTCCTGAGGGGAAAAAAAACCATTTACAACCTTGGCAAAAGCAAAACTACCACACAGCTCTTCTCCACATGACCCACCTGAAATTGGCTCGTGACCCACAGTTTGGGAACCACTGTTTTACTGTATTGTAGGCCGCTTTGAGCACAGCAATTATTCAGAGGGAAAGATGGGATGTAACCAAATAAACTGGAGTGAGCTTCAGAACATACTGTGCGTACCACTGCTTGATGGCATAGGTTTCTATGCTTGATGACTTAAATTTGCTTCTAGATCAAAACAACCCAGAATACTCCAGAGAGGACAGGAACATGTGAGTTTTGGGCCACATCAGCTCCTTCCCTTTTGTACCTTCTTCTCTGGCTGACTGGATTTTGTTCCATCATTTTATGCTTTTAGTACCTCACTGTATGCCTTTGTGTTGCTGTTTTGGAAGAAATATTTCAAGCCCCTTCCACAATGTTTCAGTTTTCTTTCTTTTCAAGTCTGCAGATTATACAGATTTGAAAATTCAAAGAAAGGATGCTGGCACTTGCCAGTGTTCTGGGCCATAAGAGCAAAGGTCAGGATATGGGAGAGGAAAGCAAGAAAGTCTTCAATCTACTTGCCACATAAATATAAGGACTCCCACTAGCATTGCATGCCTATTGTCCCCTTCAGTCTGCAAAAGAGAATCTCTTGGAATGATTTCAGTGCGAGCCAGCAAAAATGTCAACTGGATTTCTAAAAAAAAAACCAAAAAGAAAATTAAGCAAATTATCCTTGAATATTTGACTACGTGAACATGCATAAGTTGCCTATAAAAATTCAGCAGCGGCAGTAATCAATAGAAAAACCACTTGGCAAATGCACTCTGATGAATTCAGATGGGAAACACCACTTGGCTAAGATAATGTGGCACACTGGTCCTCCTTCACTGTTAACACCTTGAAGGCTATTATGAAATGCTCCTTGCCTCCATCCCTCTTCCCTGCAACTGAAAGAAGCTGAATCCTAACACAAATAGGGTTCAAGCTGAAGCTGATGTTGTTCTAAGAGGTGAAGCAAGGATCAACTGGCCTGTTTTGACTATTATTTTTTTAACTTGCATACTGCCACTTCACCAACACAAACATGTACATGTACAAAGCTTTGCAGAAAATGGCCTTTTTCTGGTTGGGGGTGGGGGTAGCACCCTGGGCTCTGCGGCAGCACTGTGTTCTTCTGAACCTGCAAGGATTCAATCTCTACCAGGAAACTTGGAGCATATGATTCAGGGCTGACCCCACATCACTCTGCTTCACAAGAGTACTCATAAAACTGATAATGGGGTGTATGTGTGTGCATGTGATGAAACAGCATTTATCTCTATGGTGTGACACAACAGCATTTCAAGACATGGGCCTTATTTCAAAATATAAGAATTTGCTACATGCCTGCAAGCACATACCATGAAACACTGTATTTCAACATAGCAACAATGCAAGTGGGGCCCTACGCCATTAATAAGTTTAGGAGCACATATAATAAGGTTCTGAAACATGAACTGTCTTGCAGAATTCTGGCTTGTGATGCTTTCACTTTCAGTGTAGAGAAAAGTGCAGAAAAGGAAGGTACTTAATTCTTCTCATATTCAATGAGAAACAAATACTTTCTTGTACGAATGTTAAAATAGGTGTTATAACAAATCAATTTTTCTTGAAGTGACTTGAAAACTGGCATGCAATCATTTGGTATTCATAACAACTCCAAATTTGTTTTCGCACTACCAGATTTGAGGGTGGGGAGAAGAAGCTTGGCTTATTACCAAGAAAGCACCAAACACTCCATTCCATTAAGGAAAGTGATACCAAGGACAGTCAGTTATCAGACAAACTGTTTCCATGGAAAGCATTTGCAAATATTATGCATGTAGCATTACAGTGCAGACTTAAAAGAACAGGAAGTCAAAATGGAGAACTTAAATCTTCCATGATACAAAAAATGAAAAATGTAGTGTTTGCATCTCACCTTTTTTTTACAAAGAAGATGAGGTGATGATCTTATTATATTCTCACAACAAACCTCTGAGGTACATCAGGGTACAAAGATTGCTGGCTTATTGTTATTCAAGGTGCAATCCTGAAGGCCCTATCTCTGGCGGTATGCCTGTACCGCCGGCTCTAAGGGTCACAAATGTGCCATAAAGCAGTTATATGAGCACCACTGTACCATCTCAGTCAATGAGAACTAGCGCTACAGACTGTATGTTTTCAGCCAATGACTGCTAGCATACTGCAAACACCCTCAGCCAATGAGCACTCTACCACGTTATCACTGAGTGGTGCTTGTTTTCCGGCAAAGGTTTTGACCCCTAATGGCTGGGAAAAGGCACACAAGCAATAATGCTGGACTTGCCACAAAAATGCAAAAGAAGAGTTGTCATACTGGATGCTAAAGTGGTGGTGTTACAGTAACTTGAGTCCTGTGAGGGCCAGGCAGACACTGGGTGTGCTTTAGGTTGAGCATCATTAATCATCAGAACAATATGAAAGAATGCCGAGAAGATAAAACTCTCTGCCAGTTTTAGGACTGCACAAATCTGATGTATTCTAGGAGCAATTTTTTTTGGGAAAGCATGAAATGATTATGAAGTATATAGGTGGAAGATACAAATCAATGCCATAAGCATGCAAGACAGTGGCCTCCAAATGGCCAAAAAAGGGCCTCCTGGAAGAAGTTGGCAATGGCATCATCATGCCACCACCAACTACTTTCAGGTGCCATAGTCTGCATGCAGCACCACAAGTGCTCTTCCTGGTGAGTGGAGGCCCCACGGGAAGGGTGGTGGGGCCCTGCAGGATTGCCCCACATTGGGCCCTGCCACTCCTGGAGCCGGCCCTGGTCACTACTGGGACTCATGTGTATCACACTGAGAGCGCAATCCTATACTGCACTGGATTGGCAAGGCCGGCTGGCCAGTGACAAATGCAACACAATATAGCGGAGGCTGGAGCCTTCCCACAGCAAGGAAGCATTCGCCTGCTAAACAGCAGGCGCAGATCCAAGGAGACAGCGCTGCCTGAACTTGGGCCACACGGCCTCCCGAGCGGGTATAGGATTCGGCCGTATGGACAATGGATCCACCTGGGTCCCACCCCAAACCCCCGCCAATCCCCGTCCCAAAACGGGACGGAGCCTCCCTCACGCTGACCGGCTTCAGTCGGCGCAAGGGAGGCTCCCCCATCAGCGCTCTCAAGCCAACGCTACTTGTAGCATCAGCTTGAGAGGTTTAGCACTGATGCGGGGGTGGCTCTCGGCACCCCCACGCCGGCGCTAACGATGTAGTGTCAACGCAACAACATTGTGTCGACGCTATGTCAGTTTTAGGATTGCGCTGTGATAGACAAATATGGTATTCTCTTCATAAGAGAATGTAGAAGTCAAATGGAAAAGCCAAAGTGGAAACAGGCTATCCAGTCTTTTTTTTTTTTTAATTGCAGCTGGAAATAGAAAGGAGTGCAAAGGAAGAAGGTTGGAACATGACCTTGCTTGCTTCCTGCTCCACTGACAGGTGGATATTTTCTGCATAGCCAAAGCAGGGCCTGGGTATGGCATTTCAGGTTTTAGTAGAACAAGGACAGGAGAGGTTCAGAATCACAAGGTACAAATGCCTGCTCTTGGATATGTTAAACTGCAAATTGCCCTCCCTTTAAATGGTCCCCTGCATTCATGGGCTTATGTAATGCATCCCTCTCATACCAGAAATGATTATCTGGTCGGTCTTTGTTCTTTGCACTCAGACAATAGGGCAACAATGCTCTACTAGAGCAAAATAAAACATGATAATGAAATGGTTAACAACAATATTAAGTAATCCTCATCTTCTTGTATAGCACTATTTGCAAGAAGCAAAAAAGTAAATGTGCAAGTAGAATGAAGGGGATAAGGGGGTACTTAAGTATTTAATATAAATCTTCAGCAAAGCACATGAAACGATTTTGTTTGCAAGGAAATAAATTCTGGATATAGGCATGTGAAGGTGTTGGCAAAACCTTTCCAGATAAGAAAAAGAGAAACCACAGAAGAGCATGGTGCCCTTGGAAATGCCTATAATTAAACATAAGCTGCTTTCACAATGGAAAATGAACCTTCAAAAGCCCCTGTGCTGCTACTGATACTTCAACTTCTGATCCACTCTTCTCTTGACGCAATGTAAGCGAAGGGCAACAACAAGCTAGAAAATATTTTTCAGCATTTGGACCAGTGCCACGGAATCAATAATGGAGGAACAAAGTGAATTACAAGACTCCATACCTTCAATCACTGACGAAGTAGAGTTAGCCAAAATGAGAAATTGCAACTTGCTGTTGAGAACATAGATGTATTGAAGTGTACATAGTCTTAGATTTTATTAACTGTGTCAGGAAAGGGGGAGGGAAATGAAATATAATCATACGGTGGAAGGGATTGCCCCCTGGGCAATGGGGCTACCATACAAGACAGGTGGCACTTGGGCTACAATCTTATGCACACTTACCTGAGAGTTACACATTTACTCCCAACTAAATGGAACTTCTGATTATGTCCATATCAGATTAACTATTTTAAAGTAAGTGATAGTTCTAAAACCCAGATCAGTTTTCCTGGGAGGCTACTTTGAGAAGGGAAGGGAAGGTGCCTGTTTTGCCACCTCCTCAATGGTGCGAAAACATCCCACCTGCAACACAGGCACAGGTGCCTCTTTCTTTTCAGGTCTTTTGCTTCGAGGCTAAGTGGCATTTCCCATGGCCTAGAATTGGCATCTCAATTTTTCTCCCTCTTTCGTAGAACCTGGACCACCCCTCCCCCCCCAAAAAATGACTACCAATAGGCTCAGAACAAAGAAAGTAGTTCATCTCACATTCTGTTCAACCAACAGAATTCACTTCTAAAATCTATGTGAAAGTCACTTGCTTAGAAGGCCTGAAAAGCAAATAGAGAAATTCATGGAGTATAGACATACCAATGGCTATTAAAATAATAACTAAATGAAACCTTCAGATGGGGCAGTTTATCTCTGAATACCAGTTGGCAACAGTGCTTGACAGTTGTATAGCTGATCGGGGTCACAGGGATCACAGGTTGTAGGGCAACCCTCAGTGGAGGGTGGCAATGCTAGGTGTAGCTTCCCTGGCCCTCAGAAGGCCTTCTAAAGCCTCTGGAAAGCCAAAAATGGAAAGTCACTGATGAAAGGAATTGGACAATGGTGGAGAGATGAACAAAAGTGAAAGATCTAAATCACTCAGTGACCAGGCTTGAATTTACCGGTAAGAGAGTGAGCCTCTCTAAAGGAGGACTGGAAGACGAGAGTGCTAGGGAGAAACAGCTCAGTCTTGGGTACCAAGAAATTGAACAGGTGATTGTGTTTTGGACTGGAAGATCCCTGATTTAGCTTTAGTACCATCCAACTTACACACTGTTTGTTTTTCCCGAGTGAGGGTTTTTAGGAATAAAGACCATCTCTCATTTCTTATTCAACTGTTCTGCCTTCTAAACGATACCTCAGTGTCAAATAGAATGTATCTCCATCCATTTTGCGCAGGTCACTGTATGAACACTGATGTGCTCGCACCTGTGTGACTGTTGGGTTGCACTAGAGAAGATTGCATTAAACTTTCATGGCTGCTGCTTAGGTCGAAGCAACTGACGTATGCTACATTAGCATCTGCTGCACTCTCACAAATGCACAGTCAGGCATGCAAACCTGTATTAAGATGTACAAACACAGACTTCTTTAAAATGGATACAAATCATACAAGATACTTAAAACATGCAGCAGCAACTCACTGACTCACAATTTCTAACAATGTCAGAGGTTTCCAAATACACATCCCAAAATAACATAATGCAAGTGCTCCATCATTAAAAACAACAACTAACAAGCCAGGACTGTGAATAAGTGAGTGAATTCATGAACCTGTGCTTCACTGGGTCTGGACAATATTGCACGTCACCGATTCAGGAGGACCCCTTTTATCTTTCCTTCTGATGAAAGGTTCCTCTTGAGATTGTCGCTGATTAGAGATATCCCAAACCTCTAATTCCTGAAGCTCACTGCAACATTGTATTAAAACACTATTTGTGCTTTGCATTTAGTAGTGCAATATACCATAAAACATGGTGCTGTAAATAATTATCCTATATGAATGTAAGAAGAAGAATGTTGCTTCATTTCATCCAGCATCTTACTTCCCACAGTGGCCAAACCAATGCCTTCAAGAAGCCCAGATGCCAGGCATGAAGGCAACAGTCCTCTTCCACAACTGTCCCCCTCTTTTAGCGATATTATTATTATTATTATTATTATTATTATTATTATTATTATTATTATTATTATT
>JAJKFI010000056.1:3579726-3616259 GCA_029204185.1 Lerista edwardsae | reverse complement strand
TTATTATTATTATTATTATTATTATTATTATTATTATTATTATTATTTATTCAAGTTATACCCTGCCTTTCTGCCCCATGGGCACCCAAGGCGGCTTACAACAATAAAATACAACAAAATTACAATATTTAAGAATTGAAAATGATAGTTAAAAAACAATATTAAAATAATTGACATTAAAAATTTAAAATTTAAACAGCCAACCCCGTGGATCCTAAAATATATAAAAAGAGTATAAAAACCAGTCAGCCTGTCAACAATTAAAAGCTTGTTGGAATAGGAAGGTCTTCAATCCCTGCCGAAATGTTGTCAAAGAGGGAGCAGTTCTTAGTTCTAAGGGGAGGGTATTCCAAAGTCGGCGGGGGGGGGGCACCACTGAGAAGGCCGGATAGGACATATTACTTCCAAATATGGAAATTCTATTTAGATATCAAACCAAACAGATAATGAAAGAGCTATCCTTCATTCATGTGTCTAATTCCCTTTAAAGCTATCTAAGGCTGCAATCCTATCCACACATACTTGGAAGTAGGCCCCTTGACTATAATGGGACTTACTTCTGAGTAGACAGGCATAGGATTGGGCCCTAAGGCAGTAGCAGTGAATTCCATACATTAATGTTGTAAAGGCATACAGTCAATCCTCATCCACCAGGGTTAGGTTCCTGGAAATCCTCACAGATAGCAAACTCAAAGATAACGAGTCATTGATCCTATGGGATCAATGGGGTTAGGTGCAAGAAGAATCCAGCAGAGACCCTCAGGAAGCGAGGACAGCGCAGCAGGAAATGTCAAAAGATCTCTGAATGCTGCAGGGACCTCCCAGGGGCTGCAGGGATCTTTAGAATGGCACCTGCAACCAGCTTGGGCCCCTCTGTGGATGCTTCTGCCGGCCATTTTATAGGGGTCAGTTGCTAGTTGCAGGAGCCATTCTGAAGACCCCTGCAGCCTTTGGAAAGTCTCTGCACAGTGGATAATGACAATAGAGGCACTGGGGTAACAAGGAAAGTAGCAATTCTGTCCTCACAGATAAGCAAGGTCACAGATAGCGAGGCAGCATATGAAGAGGTCTTACTGTACTTTCTTTGAGCCTGTCCTGAACCGACAGGACCCACTTTTCGTGGGTGACTAAAGGTCCAATCCTGTCCAAATTTCCAGCACAATGCAGCCCCAAGGTAAGGGAACAGACAAACCTTGTGGCGGCCTCTGTGATTGCTCTCCAACCATAGGATGCAGCATACACCTTGTCAGCATGGCTGCATCAGTGCTGGAAACTTGGATAGAATTGGGCCCTACTATAAGTGGTTCTGGTATTGTAAGAGGGCAAAAGCTCTTTCTCCTCACCTTGCATAATTTTGTAATACAGCAAGTCCTCACTTAAAGTTATCAATAGGTTCCTGGAAACTGCAACTTTAAGCAAAATGATCTATCGCAAACAGGAAGTGAGTTCTGATTGTGAATCATTTCTGCAGCGCGGAGGGTTGCAGAGGGGTCCCCAAGCCTCCAGCACCCTCCAAAAGGCTTTCCTACCCTCTGAGGTCCCTTTCGCGGTGCAGCAATAGCTGAAGCGCTGTCAGGGCACACACCCCATTCCTGTGCCTGCCCCCGCAAATACTTACCAGTGGTCTTTGAACTCGCGGAGTGTTTGTAGACTGCTGGGCTAGAATCTTTAAGAACTTTTCAAGGGGCAGCACATTGTGATAGGAGGCTGCTCAAGGCATCTTTTCAAGGGCCAATGGCTGCGGCTTTTCTAGAGCCAGTTACTGTTTCTTAGCTTTAGCTGAAGGATAATAAAAATAGATGTAGAAATAGATATACAGATTTAGAAACAAAAAAAAAACCTTAAATAAAATAAAATTATAAATAAATAAAATAAAAGGAAAAGGGCAGGAGGTTTAGTCGAGAGGGTTAAAGCCTCCGTTTGCCTGAAGATAAAATCCGAAGGTCACCAGTTTGAGAAACTGGAAGCTTCCGTGAGTGGCAGACCTTGAGAATTGCGACTGATAAGAGCTGAGCTGTCTCCAGTTGCCTGTGAGAGAGGAGTTGTGCTGGGCCAGCTTTTTCTTTGGTGGGAGCAGAGAAGCTGTCTATCAGCCAGCAGGAAGGCAATTGTGCGGCCAGAATGAAGGACTAGACCACGAAAGTTCCATCTGTATGTTGTTGTAGTTCTTGAAAGACAGAACTTCTTTGTAATTTGTAAAAACCCTTGAGGGTTTAGAGTAATAAAGCCTGCCTATGTAAACCGCCTTGAATTAAAGTCAGAGGAGCAATCTAATGACCAAAGAAAGGCGGTATACAAATATTTATTTATTTATTTATTTATTTATTTATTATTGTTGTTGTTGTTGTTGTTGTTGTTGTTGTTGTTATTGTGGGCACTGAGGCCGGCACTGCCTACCCGCGCCGCTGACATGGGGGTACCACTCGGCCCTCCCGCATTGGCAGTCTACTTGTAGCGTTAACACTACCATGTAGCGTTAACACTACAGGACACCTAGATGGCACCCCAGGTCAAACAGAACACACGGAACATTAAGAAGTCACTGGATCCAAATAGAATCTACCTAAAAGTTGATTCCACAAGCTGGAATCAAGATTGCTGGGAGAAACATCAACAACCTCAGATATGCAACCACTCTAATGGCAGAAAGTGAGGAAGATCTGAAGAACCTTCTGATGAGGGTGAAAGAGGAAAGTGCCAAAATTGGCTTGAAGCTCAACATTAAAAAAACTAAGATCATGGCAACCACTCCCCTCACTTCCTGGCAAGTAGAAGGGGAAGAAATGGAAGCAGTGACCGACTTTACTTTCCTGGGCTCCAAGATCACTGCAGACGGTGACTGCAGCCATGAAATTAAAAGATGTTTACTTCTTGGGAGGAAAGCTATGGCGAACCTAGACAACTTAATCAAAAGCCAAGACATCACCCTGCCAACAAAGGTTCGCATAGTCAAAGCGATGGTTTTCCCAGTAGCAATGTATGGCCGTGAGAGCTGGACCATATGAAAGGCAGAGCGCCAAATAATAGATGCTTTCGAATTATGGTGTTGGAGAAGACTCTTGAGAGTCCCCTGGATTGCAAGGAGATCCAATCGGTCAATCCTCCAGGAAGTCAAGCCTGATTGCTCCCTGGAAGGACAAATCCTGAAGCTGAAGCTCCAATACTTTGGCTACCTCATGAGAAGAGAGGACTCTTTAGAAAAGACCCTCATGCTGGGAAAGATTGAAGGCAAAAGGAGAAGGGGGCGGCAGAGGATGAGATGGTTAGACAGTGTCACCGAAGCGATGAACATGAAATTGGGCGAACTCCGGAAGCTAGTGGAGGACAGGGAGGCCTGGCGTGCTGTGGTCCATGGGGCCGCGAAGAGTCGGACACGACTTAGCGACTGAACAACAACAACAAAGAGTTAAGGAAATCAAATGTGATTTTTTGATCTTCTAAGAAAAATATCTAACCTGTCCTTTAAAGGAGTCACTTGGCCAAAGGACTGAGGTAGCCAATGCAACATTGATGCTTAAAAAAAAGGGTCCAGAAGTGTTCTTGAAATCATAAGCCTATCAATTTAATAACATCTGTTGTAGGTAAGCTGTTGAAAAGCTTAATTAAATATTAAGCTTAAAGAAAGAGCTTATAAAAACCCTTGCTGTAGGACAATCAGCATGGTTTCTGCAAAGGTAAGTCCTGCTTCACTAACCTTCTAGAGCAGTGGTTCTCAAACCTTTTAGCACCAGGACCCACTTTTTAGAATGACAATTTATCCGGGACCCACTGGAAGTGATGTCATGGTCGGAAGTGATGACAATATGACACCAGAGCCTGTTGCTTTCCTGTGAATGCAGTAATAAGCTGGGTCATTTTCCAATAGCAAAGTAGATCAGAAAGAAAAAAAGCCTATTTACAACCTTGACACAAGCAAAACAACCACACTGTCCTCCTCCTTTCCAGCATCCCAACTTCCCATATTTTCAATTTGGCTGCACTAGGTGCTTTGCGACACACCTGAAATTGGCTTGTGACACACCGGTGGGTCCCAACCCACAGTTTGGGAGCCACTGTTTTAGAGTTCTTTTAGAACGTTGACAGGCATGTGGAGTGAAGAGATCCATCTGTCAGGAAATTAAGGCAGTCCCTTACGAAAGGCCTTTGAGTAAATTTGGCTGTCATGGAACAAGAGGACATGTTGTTTTGGACTGGTAACTGCTTAAAGAACAGAAAGCAGAGAGGAGAAACAGTGGAGGGAAGTAAGAAGTGGAGCTGTCTTTGGACTAGTGGTTTTTAACTTGTTCATGGAGTTAAGGCAGAGGTTCCCAAACACCCCAGAAGTTTGGGAACTGCTGAAGTCTTCCTGGGGAAGGGGCAAAGGCAGCGACACAATCACCAGGATCACACCACTGCCAGGGACAAAATGAGTTTTTTGTACTTACCTGTGGCAGTGCCTGCCTCCCAGGGGGTGCAGGGAGCTGCAGATGCCTCTTCAGGGTTCTCAAAGCCTTGGAATATCTAAAAATAACCCACTTATGCTCGCAAACAGGAAGTGGGTTATGATAGCTATTTTTAGACATTCCAAGGCTTGAGGAGCCCTGCAGAGACATCTGCAGGTTCCCCACACCCCTGGGTGGTCAATATTGCCACTGGTAAGTAGAAAAAACTTTTTCGTCCCTGACAGCGGTCAATCTTGGCTATTGCATCGCTGCTTTCGCCATTGCCCTGCCCCTTAAGGGGGCAGACACAGGGCTTCCCTGACTGGGATGCCACAATGTCTCAGTTTGGGAACCTCTGGGTTAAGAGTAAAGAACAGAGTAAGCAGGTTGGCAGGCAACAAACTACTCATCAGGGTACTAAAAGTGCCCCAAAAGTATCTCTCCAAACTGAGTGAATGGGCAATCAACTAGAAAATTCAGTTTGGTGTCAATACGTGCATGGAAAAAGCAGGATATAAATGTTTTAAATGCATGGCAGTGTATATGATGGGGGAATGTTCATGCAAGATCTGAGCAAGATTCATGCAAGCCCCTGATGAACAAGGAAAGAGGTGTTGAGATCATGGTGGACAGCTCAATTTATACATCAACCCAGTGTGACGCAGCTGTGGAGAAGTCAAATTCCATGCTAGAAAACAGTAGGAAGGGGATCAAGAATAAAGACTGCTCATATTATTACCCCTTTAAAAGGGGTACACATATGAAATATTCTGGTCATTGTAGCTCAAAAAATTATTTTAGAGCTGGAAAAGGTGTACCAGCGTGCCACCAAAATGATCAGAGAGCTGGAGCACCTTCCTTACAAGGAAAGGTTTATTTACTTATTTGAAGAATTTATACAATCCCATGCCAAAGCAAATGCCCAAGGCTTCATACAGAAGGCACTTAGGCATAACTTAATTGGCAAAAGGCAGTTAAGAGAAGATATGATTGAAAATTATAAAATTATGCAGGGAGCGGAGAAATATTTTTCCTAGAATCCTAGAAGCAGGAGTCATCCAACAAAACTGGTGATTTAGGATAGACAACAGGATTTACTTCCTCACTCAGTGCATAGTGTATAGAATTTGTTGCTATCAGATGTGGTGATTATCATGAGCTTGGATGGCTTTAAAAGCGATTGAACAAATGTGTGGAAGACACATTTATCAATGTGTGATAAATTACTAGTCATCATGTGTATGCACTACCCCTCCAGATTCAGCAAAAGTTATACTTCTGAATACTAGTTGCGCAGGAACAATGGTGAGAGAAAAAAGTTGTCTTTCTGTCCTGGCTGTGAGTTTCCAGAGGCAGCTGGCATTGTGTGAAACGGGTCCTTGATCTGATCCAGCAGAGTTTTTCTTACACTCTTACTAACAGGATGTTTTACCGCCTAACTTGATTCCTTCCAAACAAAAGGAATCACTGGTTCATCAGCTGGTCCATTATGACCAAGGATTCCATAAGATCTTTGGAAACCTAGGGCCCAATCCAGAACTGCCCAACCATCCAGGAACACAGTGTTGGCTATTGCTGCAGTCAGGCGGCCCAGGGAGGCTCCATTCGTCCCCTTTCCCCATGGTATGGGTGCAGGGTGGGCGACGGGTCTACTTGATCCTGCGCCAGCTTTTTAACTGGCACAGAAGCGAGGGCCTTCGAGTAAGGCCGTTCCATCCCCCTCCCTGGAACACCCTCCTATCCCATATCCAGAATGGCCACATTGCTGGCGAGCAGCAGACTTGCCACTCGCTGGTAAGCGGGGCTCCCTTTGAGGCACCCATGACCGCTGTTGCCATGGTGCTGTCCAGTGGTGTCATTCAAATGATTTAGGAACAGGAACTCACTTTTGATTGGCACTTGTCGGGAACCCGGAACCAGCCACGGAGCCCGTCAGGATCCGGAACGCCCGTTCTGGTCCGTTCCCCCTGAATGGCATCACTGGTGCTGTCCCAGTGCTGGTGGTAACAGCTTACCGCTGGTGCTGGAGGCCCTTTACAACACCTTGTGTGACATTTGCCTGGGCGGTATGAGTGTACAGCCTGCGGTAAGCCCCTTTGGATTGGGCCCCTAGAAGAGTAAATGTTTGTTACTCATTTAATGCTGTGGTCTTCATAGTGTTCACCTTTACTGCATTCAGCAAAAAAGTGAATTGGGTGGGGGTAGGGAGCACCTTGTTAAAAACAATTTCAAAAATGCAAAATGATATCTTCACATAGGACCATCCTGTTTTAACAGCAGTTGCTGTAACAGTATTGCTGATTACCTGGACAGTTTATAAATAGCCTCTTCCAAAGGAGTTGGGTTTTTTCATGATCATAAAATAAATTAAACGATACCAAACTCATACTGCTAATTAAAATAGCCACTACAGGAGGGCAAAATAGCTACAAGGCTGAGGAAAACAGGATTTTTTTTAACAGCACACTATTAATTTTATTTTCTATTTGCAAGTTATGTGCTAATATCAAAAATGAAAAGCAATTCTGCATTGATTGATTAAAGACGATAAGGTGACAGGGATTCAATTGTTTACAGCTTCCAGCAAGGCAGTTTGACACGTTCATGCCTTTTCATGAGTGAAGGAAAGTTGTCGGCACCAACTATTTTTTGGAGAATTTGTATTAAGCGACAGGGTTGTGCAGACAAGGGAGGCAGGTCACCTGACCCAACAAATTAAAAACAAAGTCCAAGGACCCAACAAGTTAAAAAAAATAGTTCCTAGTCTTTCTAGGAAGCTCCATTCTTCTCCAGTAAACCAGCGAGATTAAGCCGCACACGTACCAATTACAGTACACAGTGAAGCAGCCAGTAGCCAATTCACTGTAATCATATCTGGCTTCCAGTGGGGCGGGGGGGGGGAACCCAGCAGGGTACCTATGTTAGCAGTCTTTGGGGAGGCATCAGGAAGAGTTGCCTCCAGTAGGTTAGACTGCAATCATGAGTGGCTTCCAATTTTACGTTTTTAAAGCAGGATGCCTGCATCAAAAAGTTCTGGGGAAGAAACAGAAAGAGTTTCCTCCCTTCTGTTAAAAAAAGGTCAGTAAAAAAGCAGGAAGCCTACACAATGGACAGGCTCTCTAAGCACCAGGAGAGGCAAATTTCTAGCTGCCTCAAGGGACATGTTGCTAAGCTCTCCCTTGCTCCTATTGGGGGAAGGTAAGTTTTTAAAAAAATATTGGGGGGAGGAGTGTGTTTCAGAAACTAACTGAGCAATCCTACTCTACCTGTCGCTACATCATAGTGTTGACATGACAGCATTAGCACATGTGCCAAGCCTCCCAACCCAAGACGCGAGGGGGGCTCCGTGTCCGTCCAGACATAGGATTGGCAAGGGAGAGGGAGGTTGGGGGCAGGACGTGGGCGGGCTTGGGAGGCGGCCGTAAGGCCAAATCCTAAGCCTGATTGGGAGGCTGCGTGGCCCCAATTTGGGCCGTGCAGTTTCCTCAGACCTGCACCTGCTATTTAGCAAGCGCAGATCCGAGTAGCATTGGGAAGGCTGGAGCCTCCACTATGGTAAGGGCGCAAATGTGCCCATGCTGTGAGGAGGCTCCAGCCTCTCCAGTACTGTGCTGGATTTGGCACAGACCAGCCAGCCTTGTCAATTCAGCGCAGTATAGGATTGCGCTCTGATCTTAGACATTTTTGCTGGCTTGCACTGAAACCCTAACCCTAACCGCTGCCTGAACAGCCCCTCCAAATTAAGGGCACAATCCTAACCTGGAATTAGGCCAGCACAGTTAGGCCAGCAAAATTTGACCAGCACAAGGGCCACCATAAAGCACATTTGGACCACTCTCAGAGTCAGGGAAGATGGAGCACATCTGTGTGCTGGCGTCTCTGATTCTAAGAGTGCTCCAAACATACTTTACAGTGTCCCTTGTGCCAGTCAAACTTTGCTGGCCTAACTCCAGGTTAGGATTGCACCCTTTATTCCTTAATTTGGAGAGGCCGTTTGGGCACCCTTTATTCCTTAATTTGGAGAGGCCGTATCTACTCAAGGCCTGCTGCCATGAAATGGATGCAAATAATTCATTTAATTTCTCTGCAATCTGGTGGGCCACTGTGAGATACAGGAAGCTGGACTAGATGGGCCTTTGGCCTGATCCGGCAGGGCTCTTCTTATGTTCTCATGTTAATCTCCAAGTCCTCTTTTATGTCCTCTTTCCCTCCCTCACCGTCCAGCAGGCTGACTGCTGGTCTGGCAGGTTTCCTGCTTATAACATATTTGAAGAAGCTTTTATTATTCCCCTTTATGTTGTTGGCCATGCATTCCTCGAAGTCTTTCTTGGCCTCCCATATCATTTTCTTACATTTCTTTTCCCAGAGTTCTTTTTTTATGTTCTTTTTTATTTTCCTCATTTGGGCAAGACTTTCATTTATGGATGGAAGCTTCCTTGCTCTCTATAGCCTCTCTCGTCAGCCATGCAGGCACCCTCCTGGACCTAGCTCAGAACTCTTTCCTGGACATGCATGTCAAAACCAATCGCAGCATGGTTGCTGTTCCCCAATGGCTCAGTAACATTACATCCCTAACTAGGTCCCGAGTAAAATTAAATCCAGAGTCAGCTGTCCTCTGGTGGGCTCCATGACTAGCTGCTCTAGGGAACAGTCATTCAGCACATCAAGGAATCTGGTCTCTCTTTCTTGACCAGAGCACCAGTTGACCCAGTTGATATAAGGATAATAGAAGTCCCCCATGATTACAACCCTGTCTCTCTTGGTCACCCCTGATTTCCAAGGTCCCCTTCAAGTTTTTGATCTGGAGGACGATAGCACGCCCCCACTATTACATTGCTCTTTTTGTCTGGTAGTTTTTTGGTCTGGTAGTTTAACCCACAGTGACTGTATAGTGGAGTCAGACCCACCATCAATTTCTACTCGGATGGATTCTATCCCTTCTTTGAAATAGATGGCTACCCCACCGCCAACATGCCCTTCCTTGTAAGCCTAAAGAGCTTATAGTCTGGTATTGGATGATTCAAACCACCTGGCCACTGTTAATCCCCCCCCCCCAATAATCTTGCCTGAGGAGCTATTCTCCATAATTCAGTGGTTTTCAAACCTTTTAGCACCAGGACCCACTTTTTAGAATGACAATCTGTTGGTGCCCACCAGAACATACATACAATGTATGTATTGCCCACCAGAACATACATACAATGTATACATACAACTTGTGGCTATGATGGTGCCCATCATAGCCACAAGTGACATCAAGAAGAAAAACTTTAATACCCTCATACAACTAAATCAAATCAAATTAAATTAGTAAATTAAAAGTTTCCAACAGGTGTAAGTTTAAAAAAACATTTAAATCAGGAACCATCCTAAACCTCCCAAGCAATTGCTGATCTATTTAAAAAATAATTCCCCAAATATCCCAAAGGCTGCAACCCTATCCACACGTACACGGGAGTAAGTCCCATTGATTATCATTGTTAAAAGCATACACATAGTAACCTGTTAAAAGTACTGTACAGATCTGTAACATTTCCTCAAATGTAGTCACAAACCATGGTAGAATTGAGTCTAATATATTCAGGGCATAAGCCTAACCTGGAGTTAAGCCAACACAGTTAAGTCAGCTAAGTATGGCTGGCACAAGCATGTTTGGACCACTCTCAGAGCACAATCCTAAACTGGAGTTAGGCCGGCATAAAATAAGCCAGCAAAAGTTTGACCAAAACAAGGATCACCATAAAGCATTTTTGGACTACCCTCTAAGTCAGGAAGGATGGCTCATGTCTGTGTGCTGGCCTTTCTGACTCTGAGAGTGGTCCAAACATACTTTACAGTGTCCCTTGTGCTGGCCAAATTTTGCTGGCTTAGTTTATGCCGGCCTAACTCAGTTTAGAATTGCACTCTCAGAGTCAGGGAGGATTGTGCACATCTGAGTGCTGGCCTCTCTGAGAGTGGTCCAAACATACTTTACAGTGTCTCTAGCCAAACTTTCCTGGCCTAACTGTGCTGGTTAGGATTGCACCCTAAAAATAAAATGCACATTAAAATGAATGGAGACTGTTCCAGCCTGTCACAGCAGGCTGGAGGTTCTCCGTGATCTGAGGAAAGAGGAGTCCAGTCCAAGGCTGAGGGGTAAGACAGTTTATTGCAAGACAGACAAAGTGAGACAAACAAAAGGAAACTTACAAAGTGCTGCTAGATGGCGTGAAGTAGTCGAGGGTTGGGGCATGTGTGTATTGTGAGGTTAGTGCCAGGCTATATGGGAAAGTGCTATCTTAACAGGTGCCTAATTGGTGCAGATTCAACAAATGGTGGGGGAGTTTGGCTGCTGTGGGTGTGATTTAGCATGTTCACAGGTAGCAACCAGGAGATTCCCAAAGCCAGGGAAAGTGGGTCTTTGCCGCAGGTGCTAGCAATCAGGCCCAGGATGGCCTTGTCCAACCAGCAGTGGACAGGTCACTTGGCTTGTGCCCAAGTCTCTGCTGCCTCCCATTACCGTAGCAACAGAGCCGATGAGGACTCTGGGCTGTTGGGAGGCAAACAGACCCTCTCTGGGCCCTGCACAGGGGCCCACCTGAAATTAGTTCACACCCAACCTAGTGGAACCCAATCCACAGTTTAAGAAACACTGCCATAACAGTGTATAGTGAACATAAGTTCTCATAAGGTATGAATACTGATTGATACTAACAAAAGTATTGTTTTACTTTCCTTATCTTCTCTACATTGTATAATATATAATACTTAATAAATTCTAATAAAATGTACCATTTGTATACAAATCAAATTGTTTTTTATCTACATGAGAAGGTGGCAGACAAGCTTTATGAAAAAAAATATCCATTTAAACTTAATGGACAATATGGCTTTATTTCATTGAGCTATGAAGTATTTCTTTTTCTCTCTCTCTTTGAAAGCTCAACATAGAAAGTTCAATAATTTCCATCTGAATCCCATTAAAAGCCAATCTGAATATACTGCCAAAGATGCATAGAACTGGGAATAACTTAATCACAAGCCCTGAATTATATTTAGAAAAAATATGAAAAACTGTGAGTGATATGACTCATCTTGATTTGACTACGCAAAATGTAAGCATAGCAAGAAAAAAATGGAGATTTTGGAAGAGATATGTGACAGTGCTAAACACAGTTGCTCAGTCATGCAAATCCAGGTACAAATCCTGTGATGAAAGTTATAGAGCAGGAGGGGCAAACTTGCTAAATGTTAAGAACCAGATATGATAAACCTCAGATGTTTGAGAGCCACAATAGTTAAGAAGCATGTAAATTCTTAACTATGTTTACACACCATTTTAAACCAACAGGTAAATAATTATACATCTTGAATTTTTATTTATCTTTTATATTATTAAAGGAGCTCAGCCAACATATTTCCATGAACCACACATTGTATGTCAAAGAACTGCATGTGGCTCTTGAGCCATGGTTTGGCCACCCATATAATAGAGGAACGGAATGGTGACATCAAGTTGCTGTAGTCCTAGGGCAAAACTTTGCATAGGACCCACCCCCATGATGCCACCTACCCTCTTGTGTGCTACTGCATATTGAGAATTCAGGGCCTGGACCAACCAGATGTAAGCCTAATGATTGGTGTAAGCAGTGGTGGAATCTACCTGCGCTAACAACTGGAACCCATTCACATATTGTAGGGGCGCGCAGCAGCGACGACTGCAGTGGGCGGAGCCAGCCCTTCACGGAACAACCAGAACAGCATTCCAGAGCATCCTGGCTACATGACATCACTGGGTGTAAGCCCTCAGTTACTGCTGAACCTCTTGCCATCCCCAAATGATGCCACTATCATCTATTCCAGGGGTCTCCAAATCCTGGCCCAGGGGCCAGATGGCCCATAGCAAGCCTTTGGTCCCCTATAAACCTCTGGCATTCCTGAGCTTTCTGCCTTGGGCTGCACCTTCCAAACTGTGCTCTGTTTTTGTGCAGTGAGTGTTCTGAGGGCCAGAGAGGCTGTGCGTTGCTTCCCGGCTCTCAGAAAGGCCAAAAATAATCATTTTCCCAAAGGCCCAGAAGTGACGTTTTTAGACCTTCTGAAGGCCTTAGACAGATTTCTGAGGGTCAGAGAGGCCTCCTCAACTCTCAGAACATGCTCTGGGTGTTTCCTATGATCTGTTGGTTCTGAGACATTTATTATTATTTATTATTTATTTATTAAATTTATACCCCGCCTTTCTGCCCAAAGGCACCCAAGGCGGCATTACAACAAATAAAATACATTAAAATCATTTTATATAATAGTTAAAAACAATAGTTAAAATAATATCAAAACAAAATTTAAAACAGCCAACCCCGTGGATCATAAAATATACAATAGTGTAAAAGAGGATGCAAAAAACCAGCCAGTCTGCCAACAACTAAAAGCCTGCTGAAACAAAAAGGTCTTCAGCCCCCGCCGAAATACCGCTAAAGAGGGAGCAGTTCTCAACTCTAAGGGGAGGGTATTCCAAAGTTGGGGGGCCACCGCCGAGAAGGCCCTATTGCTGGCCGCCCTCCCTCTCACCTCCCCTGGTGGCGGCACAGTCAAAAGGGCCCCCCCAGATGACCTCAGAGTACGGGTAGGATTATATGGAAGGAGGCGGTCCCTCAGATACCCCCGGCCTGAGCCGTAAAGGGCTTTAAAGGTCAAAACTAGCACTTTGAATCGGGCCTGGAAAGGAACCGGCAGCCAGTGTAGTCGCCGAAGCAATGGCCCCACAGAGTCGAACCAATGTGCCTCAGCAACCACACGAGCAGCCGCGTTCCACACTAGTTGTAATTTCTGGACCATCTTCAGAGGCAGCCCCATGTAGAGCGCATTGCAATAATCTAATCTAGATGTCACTAGGGCATGGGTCACTGTGGCCAGGTCCGCACAGCTCAGGTATGGTCGCAGCTGGCGAATCAGCCGAAGCTGAGCAAAGGCTCCCCTGGCCACCGCCGACACCTGGAAATCCAGGCTCAGCTGTGGATCCAGGAGAACCCCCAAGCTGCAGACCTGCTCCTTCAGAGGGAGTGCAACCCCAGTCAGAGCAGGCCGATAGTCCAACACCCAAGCTGTGGATTTCTGGACCAAAAGCACCTCTGTCTTATCTGGATTTAATTTCAGCTTGTTCGCCCACATCCAGCCCCCAACCGCCTCCAGACAACAATCCAGGACCTCAACTGCCTCCTCAGAATCAGGGGAAAGGAGAGATAGAGTTGGGTGTCATCAGCATATTGATGGCATCCCACCCCAAACCCCCGGATAACCTCTCCCAGCAGCTTCATGTAGATGTTAAACAGCATGGGGGATAGGCACCCCAAGGCACCCCAAGGCACACAAGGCACCCCCTTGTGGCACCCCAAACCTAAGAGGATGGGATGCCGAACAAGCGTCCCCCAGCACCACCTTCTGGGATCTGTCAGCCAGGAAGGAGTGGAACCACTGCAGAACAGTGCCTCCGAGCCCCAGCCCGACCAGCCGACCCAGAAGGACACCATGGTCGATGGTGTCGAAGGCCACCGAGAGGTCCAGTAGGACTAACAGGGATGCACTCCAGTACATTTAAGTAAGCTGCTTGTGAGGTGGGGGGGAGTCCATCCAAAGTGAGTGCTATATTTCTATGGTGTGTGTTGGAGCTGGGAGGAACTCTAGAACTTTGAGCCCATTCATGCATATAAGTTCGGTCTCTAATGTATGTATTTAAATTTTATACTTAAACTTATTTATTTAACTGGCCCTCAACACCGTGCCAGATATTTGATGCTGTCCTCCAGCTAAAAAGTTTGGAGACCCTTGATCTATGCCACAAAAAGAAGCCAAATTCTGCCTTCAGAGACATTGCGGAAAGTGAAAGCAAATCAGAGGACACCTCCACTTTGTTCTCACCGACTGGAATAGCTCCAAAGGTCATAAGAAAGGGTCGCTTACATGGTGCATTGAAGTGCCTGCAAAAACTGTGCCCCCCTGTGAATGCCATTGCATTTGCCAAGGACTCCAAAGGAGCATTCAAAACCTTGCATCTACTTGAGGAAAAGTGGCCACCTGTTAAGATGCAAATCCAGAGGCATCGCAAAAGTCTGGTTGCTATCATATTGTACAATAAACAGAAATTCCCAGGACCTCTTCACAAATATTAAAGGACTTCTATACAACATACCTGGTGATAGCTTTCATACACTTAGGGACCAATCCTATCAAACTTTCTAGCACCAATGCAGCCACAACGCAGTCCCAAGATAAGAGAACAAATGAGGCCTCCATGACAATCCCCCCACTGCAAGGTGCACTGCATGCCCTTTTGCTGGCCTGACTGTGCTGGCCTAAATCCAGGTTAAGATTGCGCTCAGAAACAATACATCAGAAACATCAGAAACAATACATAACCACTTCTATTTTTTTATGTTATGTTTATTTATTTAGAAATTAATAAAACAAACAATGCACATAACATAGATACCTAAAAGACTAATAACCAAACAATAAAAATCTTGAATAAAAAAAAGTTACTTGTGAATTTACAAACGCATAGAGCATAATATTTCATCAAACCTCTCCAACATCCAATCCCATCTTCATAATAAATAGCAATCTCTGTCAGCCGTTCTTATATAGGAATATTAACTACTTCTTTAATGCAAAAAGACGTATCTTCTATTCCAACAGCTTGCCTCTAACATTTCTGTGCTTAAATGTTGTGGCAGCAACTGACGTCTTCATATGCTGTCATTTCCTTAACTCTCTAGAACAGTGGTTTCCAAACTGTGAGTTTGCAAGCTAATTTCAGGTGGGTTGTGAAGCACTTAGGACAGCCGTATTGAAAACATGGGAAGATGGGATGCTGGAAAGGGGGAGGGGTGTGTGGTTGTTTTGCTTGTGTCCAAGTTGTAAATAGGCATTTTTCTTTCTGATTCACTTTGCTATTGGAAAATGGCTGAGAAACAATCCAACTTATTGCTGCATTCCCAGGAAAGCAGCAGGCTCTGGTGTCACAATGACAGCACTTCAGCCATGACATCACTTCTGGATAGATTGTCATTCTAAAAAGTGGATCCTGATGCTAAAAGATTTGAGAACCACTACTCTAGAAAAAAATCCAAATATCTTTGCTTTAACAAGTCTTTCTACTTAATACCTAGTAAAAGGAAAACACAGAGCTTCACAACAGTAGTAAATCCACATGCATAATCAGACACAAAAGGAGAAATGGGGTGGGAGAGAGAGAAAGAAAAATAGATAATGTCCTTTAGTCAATTAACAGGGTTATTTAAAAATCTTTCAGAGTCTCTAATATTGGTTAGAAAACAATTCAGCCCATGCTGACCAATAATGCGATTTTTAAACATTTTGCATAAAGTAAATATAATATGTTAATTTGAAAGCCTTAAGCATCTCTCAGACTTAGAAAACAAACATTAATTGAAGGAGGCTCACTCTGAAGCCAATATATGGCAATCAGAAGTTTAACTATTCATAATAAATAAAACAATTCTTCCACTTGCAATCTATTTTCCTAGCTCCTTCAAAAACAATTCAGATCCATTGGAAGGGTCAGGGAGCACAGCAGTGCTTATTAGTTTCTGATAATGGATGCAACCATTCTTCAAGAACGTTATCTGAAAGCTCTAGGACAAGACTATCCATATCAAGCAAAAGTAAAAGGCATATATACACTCTTTCAGGCACGTATCAATGATTTGTTGTATCAGCTGCAACCATACCTGGGTCGCTCAGACTTGACCAAGGTGACTGTCACGTCGGTGCCCCTGCGCCCCCCCCCCCCCAAGTCATCAGGGAGTGGCACCGCGAAGGGGTCAACCGGGTGCACGGATGCGGTTTGCAAGGAGACACAGGAGACAAGTGGGTCAACTACAGAAAGTTTTATTGGGCTCCCCGGCACTTCCGGGTATCGCCCCCTCGAACCTTCCCTGTTACCCACAGAGGTGCCTCCCCGGACCCGCCGACCCTAAAGTCCAACACAAAGTCTTCGGCCCCCTGGGCCACAGTGTAAATATCTGGCTGGCCGGGCAACAACTAAAAGTCCTGGGCGTCCGCCCACTAACGGCTCCCTTGCCAGTTGTTTGGGGTTGTCCCGGGTCGTTGATGGAGCTCCTTCAGATCCAAGGTGTGGATTGCCTGCAATCCCGGGCTGGGTGCCCATACCTCGGGGGCCGCCAGTCCTCTTAGTCGCTGGGGTCCCAGCCTCCACGGAAGTTCCACGCTTCACACCTGGGCAGCTTACCGGGGTTGTTGTGACCCCCGGCTCTCACCCTCCGCGGGAACACCACTGCTGCTTCTCCCCAGGTCGCTTCCCCCTTCCCGGTGGCCCGTCTCCCTTTATCTCTGGGGCCGCCGTCCCCTTGGCCGCAGGTGCGCCTCGTCTAGCCCGGCCAGCCAGGGTTACTCTCCCGGAGACCATTCCCCGGCTCAGCCCTGCTCCTACCAGCAGCCGACAGTGACTCATGCCCTTGTGACATCTAGGTTAGATTACTGCAACATGCTCTATGTGGGGCTGCTTCTGAAGACAGTCCAAAAACTGCAACTAGAGCAGAATGTGGCGGCCTGGGCAGTTGCTGGAGCACTTTGGTTCGACTCAGGCTGCTGCTCCGGCAACTACACTGGCTGCCAATTTGTTTCTGGGCTGAATTTTGTGCTAGTTTTGACTTTTAAAGCCCTTTACAGTTTGGGTCCAGGGTATCTGAGGGACGACTTTCTTCCATATAACCCTACCCACCCTCTTAGGTCATTGGAGGGGTCCTTCTGACCATGCTGCCACTAGATGAGGTGGTGGGAAATACAAATAGGGTCTTCTGAGTGGCAACCGCTTACTTATGGGACTGCCTTCCACTTGAATTGAGAACAGTTGCCTCTCTGGAGACCTTTCAGTAGAGCTTTAAGAACTTTCTTTTTCAAAAAAAAAAAAGGCATGTATGCATGTTTGTCCGGCTTCTTTTAATGTAATGGTCTTTTAATGAAGGTGATCCTGGGTTTTGTGTTATTTTAATGATGTCGTTATTTTAATGATTTTAAGATACTGTTTTAATATTGTTTTATTTTTTGTAAGCTGCCTTGAGTCCCCTCACTGGAGAAAAAGGTGGGGTAGAAATCTTTTAAACAAACAAATCTTCTTTCCAGTGCAAGGTTTTCAAAATGTGACTACAGTGGCCACATGCAGCTATGAGACTTTGGCCCCGATCTGCTCCTGCCACAACATTGCCAGACTTCCATTCTAGTGACACTTTATAGCCATCACAAAATGTATTGAACCATAAGAACATAAACATAAGAAGAGTTCTGCTGGATCAGGCCAAAGGCCCATCTCATCCAGCTTCTTGCATCTCACAGTGGCCCACCAGACACCTCAAGGACCACACAAGACAACTGATATCTGCATCCTATTGCCACTCCATTGCATCTGGCATGTCAAGAGATAACATATACACTACTTTTAGAAGCAGGCTATGTATGCCTATCATGGCTGGGATGGACTTTTCCTCCATAAATCAGTCCAATCCCCTTGTAAAAGGCATCCAGGCCAGGTGCCATCACCACATCCTGTGGCAAGGAGTTCCACAGACCAATCACTCACTGGGTAAAGAAATATTTTTACTCTGCAGCCTAGCCATCACTGCAAATGGTAAGTGGCAATGGTCAGGCAATAGTTGTCATTGTGGGAGCTCCAGTTCCAGCTCCACAGTGCTAAAGTAAATTGGATGGTAGGTGGGCAGAATGAGACAGGGAGGGGGAAGAGTGGGGAGGGGACTGGGACGGGGCAGGCATTTGTTGAGAATAGCAAGGGGTGGTTATCAGTGGCAGGTGCTCCACTGATATCAATCAATCAATCAATCAATCAATCAATCAATCAATCAATCAATCACTAGTATTTATATACCGCTTTTCAACACAAAGTTCACAAAGCGGTTTACAGACAAATAATAATATTAAAGTTAAATGGCTCCCTGTCCCAAAAGGGCTCACAATCTAAAAGGATGGAGAACACCACCAGCAACAGCCACGAGAAAGACACTGTGCTGGGGTGAAGAGGGACAATTGCTCTCCCCCTGCTAAATATAAGAGGACACCACTTGAAAAAGTGCCTCTTGCCCAGTCCTATCCTATCCTTGCCCAGTGCCATATCCTATCCCCCCCTCCCTAGCCTCAATCCACTTACCCGGGTCTACTGGGATTTGGTCCATGTAGACCCATTGGGGCACTGCAAGACTGACCTGGGCAAAGGAATAAATGTTCTTTAATCTCAAGGAGGCCTCCTAGACTCAAAATACGCTTGTGGGATGCAGCGCACACCGTTTGGCATGGCTGCGTTAGCAGCAGGGAAGTTAACATTGGATTGGGTTGTTTGACCATGTCTGAAGTACAGGCTTGCTCCATTATCTTGTATAGGATATGGTTGTTCCATGACCTTCCCCCGCGGCCACCTCTAAAAACCAGTTTCAGAACAGTACAACTGCATGATCACTCAGTAATGAACTTCTGCAATGCTCAAAGCAAAGTAACATTTTCATAACTAATTTTCAGTAACATATAAGGGCAACAGTTCTGTAAAACGTGTGTGTGTGTGTGTGTGTGTGTGTGTGTGTGTGTGTGTGTGTGTGTGTGTGTGTGTGTGAGAGAGAGAGAGAGAGAGAGAGAGAGAGAGAGAGAGAGAGAGAGAGAGAGAGAGAAACCATTAGAAACAGAAAACCAGAAAAGCTCAACATTGGACTCACATTACATGTTAAGCAGCCCAATGACAGAACAGCAGCCTGCTTTGTGCCTCCTCATAAATAACACAGCACACTGGATAAATGTTTTCTTTCCCCCATTTAGAAACAGGTAGCTAGTGTGAATTACAATGGATCATATTATAGTAGTCCCCAAGGTTAAGTCTCAGTCTTGGAGACTGTGCCACAACGCTCCTAAATAAAGCATCCCACTTTCTTATTTTAGGCCCCCATCAAGACGGGAGGGGGGGAGAAGCATGGCTTCACATCATGTGACTAGTGACTGTAGTGTGTGATGCGACACCAAAGCTATTAATTCGAGGACCTTTTGGAATGTGACATTTCACTCACGCAGCACATGGAGTTCGAAGCCAGTGAAAGCCTCATGATCCCAATAACTTTTCGTTTTCCATTTCCTTTGACTCAGCTGTTGCAATGGAAGCATGTTATGGGGATTGGGTTTCAAATTATGCAAAGTGAGGTTTCCACCTATGCAAGTGTTTCCAGGGCATATTTGCCATTCAGAACAACCTTACTAGTAAGGAAAGGACTTTACACTGGATAAAAAAAATAACAGTGAGAAGAGGAAAAAAATCACTCCTATGAATTATTACATTCTTACATGGAACAATCCACCTGTATATAAGGCTCCCATACGTTTTCTTTTCACAGCATGCCTAGGCCAATTGTAATTTTTTCACAATGCCTTTCTGTGTGTTTTCCTTTCAATGTCTCATGGCATTTTTAAACTAACCTGTGGTACTACTGCAGTGCCCCAGGGTTCCACAGTGCAGTTTGGAAACTGTGGTATTAATGGGACATCTATACTTGCAGTGGCCAATTTATTCAGCCTTGCTGGGGGTAGTAGTAATGTTTGATACTTTACTTGTGAAAGTCCTCAAAACATTTTGAGATTATTTTATGCATCTTGAAATGATATAGTAGTAAAATCGTTTGCATTTTTTGTTTCATCATTTGACAATTGAGGCATCAAATGGGGCATTTGTATATTGATTTATTTTCACATTTTTATACTCCTTTTTCTTCAAAGAACTCAGGTTCTTCCATGTTCTCCATGTACTCAGGTACATGGTTCTTCCCCTCTTTTTGTCCTCACAACAACCCTATGGGGTAGGTGAGGCTGAGAGGGAGAGTGACCAGCCCAAGGTCACCCAGGAAACTTTGTGGCTGAGCAGGGATTTAAACCTGGACTTCCAGGTCTCTGTTCAACTCTCGATCCACAACGCTATCCTGGCTCATGTATAGACACAAGTCTGGTGAAAATCAACCACTCCAGTTCCCAAAAAAATGCTTAGTTTTTGGATCGGTTTTTAGCATCTGCAGCCATGTGTGCAACCAGATACACAAATCATACTGCAAGGCGTTTTTTCAGTATAACGCTATGGTACAGTCACAGCCCTTAAGCATAAATATTATTATTGCAAAGATACAAGTGCTCTAAACCTGCTGTACATCACAGAGGCTGGAGCCACATGCTTGCTGGACTTCAGGCTTAGTAGATCTCCAGCACCGCACCCAAACAAATTTCCTGTCGCACCCACATCTATTGACAACTGAAAGCCAAAGGCTTATCCCCTCTCTTGGGCACAACTCACCTAAAGAGAGCATTCTGCCCACGAAAAGGATAGAGCTTCAGGTCTATTATTGGCAGGCACGTGACACCACTGACAGCCACAAGGAAAGCTTTGAGAAAGCTGTAAATCCATGTCATAAGAAGTTCAAAAATGCCCATCACTGAACAACCTGTATTTCTGTGTATCTGAAATCCTTACAGCTTTACCCATGGCCTGTCAGAATGGTGCAACTGTGCCTCTAAACCCCTGCTGAAGTGCTTCCTTCCTAAAATAAATCCCAATAGTGACCTGTGGGATTTAAATAACCTTTAGGGAATATACAGGAGAAAATAACAGCTAGATTTTTTGCCCGTCACATTTGACAGGCAGCAATCATACTGTCACTCACCCAGCAGCTCCCTAGAAAACATGCTAGCAAGAAGGAAAGGTAAGCCACCTCCAATTTTCTAATCCATATTATAGTTTGGCAGTTCCAAGACTAAACTTCAGAAAGCGATGGCTGCGTAAATATTTCCAGAACAGGAGGGGTATTTGCAATAATGAGAGATTGCATAGGAAAAATACAGTAATGATGGCTTGATTAACGTCATTACTTTTTTGTGGTTGGCGTAGACAGCTACAAGAATAGCATTCGTAGAACAAGATTATTGTGATGCTTGTTTGTTATCTCTGAGACTCTACACATTGTGCCCACCTTTTACACTACATGCTGGTATTAAACGTAATGTTCTTCATTGCAGTCTCTCTTGCAATTCCAATATAAAGAAAAAAATGTGTGAACTGCATGTATATTCAGTTAATCAATATTCAAATAAACTCAGGTTATGGCAGGTGACCTTCACTTCTATTAACTTAAAGAAGGTTTCTAAGTTTATACTGTTTTAACACCTGCAATTGGTTTGCCCTTTATCTACATTTTTTCCTTCTTCCAACCATGATCTTATTTATTTTAGACTTGTATACCACACCTTTCTATCATAAAAGTGATGCCCCAAGATTAGTTTCAAGATTTCTGATCCATAGTTTTGCTAAAAATTATAGAATAAAAAACCTAATCCACATTATAGTTTGGCAGTTCCAAGACTAAACTTCAGAAAGCAAAGACTGCATACGTATTTCCAGAGCAGGTGGGGTATATGCAATTTTGGAGATATTTTTAAGAAATGTGAGTTTTTTTCACCCTGCAATTTTTTCCCAGAGAAACGTAGAAAGTACTTTTGTAGTTAGTGCCATTATTCATTTACACAGGACAGCTTGTGTAAATCATCAGCTGACATGACAGCTCAATCCTAACTCATGCTGGCACAGCCAGGCTGCATGGCCTGCGCTGTATCCAGCGCAGATTAGGATGTAGCTGGGGCTCTCCTTGGAGTAAATAGATATGTTTCTACTTAACTCAGGTAAAGCCCTTCAAGGAGGTCAGCTGAGTAAAAAACTATTAAGAGATTACATATCATGAAATTTCTTACTAAAAACCCTGTTGAACTGAATCAGTATCATCAGGGCCGGCTCTGGTAGCGGCGGGGCCCAATGTGGGGCATTCCTGCGGGGCCCCCAACCCTCCCTGCGGGGCCCCCCACTCACCAAGAAGAGCTCTGTTCGTGCCACATGCAAAGCATGGCATGTGGAAGTAGTTGGTGGTGATATCATAACATCACCGCCAACTGCTTCCAGGTGGCCCATTTTGGGCTGTTCAGAGGCAGAGGCAGGTGGGAGAGACCAAGGTAAAGCAGCTCTGCTCACCCCACTGACTTACAGCCCATAGAGATCCCAGCTGCAGCCACAGGCAATATGCTCACCCTGCCAGTGTGGGGGCCCCTGAAGTGCAGGGCCTGATGTGACAACATTGGTCACATTGGCTTAAAGCCGGCCCGGAATATCATCAAATATTTATATTGGCTCTTTTCAAACATTGGTGCCGACACAGCTTCTGCTGCATCCTGTGGGGGAATTTCAGCTGCTGGAGGTCTCCTCAGGGTAAGGAAGCATTTGTCCCCTTGGTCTGGGGTAAGACCCAGCAGCCACAATGGGTCAACTTGGACCTGCACCAGTAATATCACTAACGTGAATCTGAATTGATCCAATTTGGTGGATCAGGCCTGGGAAAGAGAATAGGATACTGTACACACCAGAGCCATTGATCCTGCCTCCTCCCTGGGCCCAATCCACCCACCCTCCCTCATCGCTACCTTTCCCCCTCCCTGTTCTGCCCCCTCCCCACCCCTACACTGGATTTACCTGCTTTTGTGGGCATCTATGCGGCTGCTGGGAGTAGCACTGTTACAAAGAGCTTTCCAGCATTTGTGCAACAGCATGCATCAGCGGAGCGCACACTCTGCTGGTGAATTGGGGGAGCGGATTGCGCCATTAGTTACAAAAGCTCCCGAACATAAAAAAAATTCCCATTGCTTTGAGTAGAAAGTAGAAACATTGTGTGCCTAGGCTATAAATCCACATTTATTTCTTTGGAATAAATCATGAATACATTTAACAGAGATATCATGGGGGAAATTACAAAACCTATAAAAACAAACAAACATAAACCATCTTTTATTCATCTTCTGCTTTATTTGATGGTTGCATCTGATTTGTGTTATCATGAATTCTAAGAGGGAAGAGGAAATGTAAGCCTGTTTCAAAAACATAACATGCAAAGGCATTTCTTCTTGCTCATAAATGTGAATAGACATGTGGAAAAGGAACAGAATGGTCTTGATTAGAGTGTCTTCATAACATGCTTGCTATAGGCATCTTTGGCCAAGTTTTTGAAAACACTAATAAAAGATTAGGACAAAGCTCTTAAGTATTCAGTATTTTGGAATTCTAGGCTCTTTCCTTTAGGAAAGAGATGTTGATTGGTTGGTATCAGTATGCAAATTCTGTCAACCTTATGGGTTTACACCCAGCAGGAAGTCTCCTTTTTAATCTCTCTCCTGCTCCTGTAGCTCCAAACCCCCAGCTGTCAGCTTCATATGTTGAGAATTTCCATCCAGTTACCAGCCTGACCTTGTTTGGCAGCTCCCAACAGGAGATAAAACCTAGTTATCTTGACCCTGCCCACCTTTCAATCTTAAAACACACACACACACACACACACTTTTATCTGTGGATTCAGAACCCGCAGTGGAGGGCCCCACAAGAAGCACCTTCTTGTCACATCCAGGAGGCTTTCTGAGGCCCAGGGAGGATGCACACAGCCTCTGCCTAGCCTTAGAAAGCCCCCCACAGGTGTCAGAAAGGCTATTTTCTATTTTTTCCAAACATCCAGGCAGTTGCTGAGGGCTGAACGTAGATATGTAATGTAGATATGCTAGATTCCCTTGTATTTGCCCAGGAAAAAAAGCTCCCACTAGTCCTGAATTTGGAATGCTGATAAGGGGCTTCATTAGCACACAATCAAGAAGGTAGGTATGGGGGACACTGGGATAAAAATTTTTATATTGAATATAAACCATTGATATTATGAATGTAAACGTTGATTGTAAATACGGTTCTCTCCTCTATCCAGTTGCAAGGTATGACAAACACTCAAAGAAAAGCAAAATTCACTGTTTCCATCTCTTGTCTCAAACTCTTCACTCAAATCTCTTCCCTAAACAGATATATTGTTTGTTGGCAGATTCACCAGGCAGTGTTTTCATTCCCAAGCTTTTGAACTCCGAAGAGATTTGGAAGCAATTAACATTCACCAGTAACAGAGCAATCAACATGGGGATATCTAATGGGACTGGACAGAATCCAAAATCAGATATTAGGGTAATAGTGAGCCACTGACATAAGGTTATTATGTTAATTCTGCAGAGGGAGAGTAATGATCTGTTTCCAATAGCTGAACCCGTGATTGCTGTCACATTAACATAACTGTTCTTTCTATATGAGGCTGCTCTATCTCCACTAAATTTTATAAAGATAAATTGAAAAGCAGGCACCTTTTCACAGACATATTGGACAACATGCAGAACAACAAGGTACTTTGTATTAGAGGTCATTATTTTCAAGCTCCCCATAACATTTGACAAAATCTATCACAAAATTCTTTCATCAGCTGGTTGCAAAACAAGTACGGTTTAATGGCCATGTGCTAGCATGTACCCAGCTCAAATCTCACCAACAGAAGACTAAATAATAAGACAGTGCTTTAGAGCAGGGGTTCCCAAATGTTTTTTAACTCACCAGGGCTCACTTTTTAGAATGGCACTTGTGTCAGGACCCACCAGAAGTGATGTCATGGCCAGAAGTGACATCATCAAGCAGGAAGTGCCATAATTGTGATGTAATCAAAAGACACTCCTGGGATGCGAACTGGCATTCTTGGACTGCTGCAACTGATCAACCATGAAACACACCTGACAGAAAGCAAGATTAGGATAAAATATTATGTAAAAGCACTGAACTAAAATCAAATTAAAAAACTCACTTGAAAATTTGAACTGTTAAGACTCACGAAGGGAATATAGAATATACTCACAGAAGGAACAGAGTTTGAGACAATGGCTTGTCTAGTAATTTCATCTAGATTCAATGAGTCCGCATCAAGGTTCGTACCAGAGGTTTCCAAGGCTGATACTGTCTGGGCCAGAACAATTTGTCACATGTGCCAAGAAGCGGCACAATCCAAGAAAGGCACAATCAGTCCTTGCATATGATGTGGGGAACAAATCCTTCGATCAGCAGATGATTGACTGGAACTTTTCTTTATTGAGCAGTATTTTAATAGTGGGGTCCAGGATGTTTGCTTTGTTTTAATTTGTAATTGTTTTAAGTATTTAAATATTTTTTATTGTATTTGTTTTGTATAATTTTTAAAAAGCTTTGGATCCCCTTCGGTGTGGGAGAAAGGCAGGGTAGAAATACAGTAAACAAACAAAAAAACTCTAGAATCAGTGTCAGGGCGCAATCCTAAACTGAGTTAGGCTGGCATAAGGTAAGCCAGTGAAGTTTGGCCAGCACAAGGGACAACGTAAAGTATGTTTGGACCACTCTCTGAGTCAGAGAGGCCAACACACAGACATGAGCCATCCTCCCTGACTCCGAGAGTAGTCCAAACAGGCTTTATGGTAGCCCTTGTGTTGGCCAAACTTTGCTGGCTTAGTTTATGCTTGCCTACCTCCAGTTTAAGATTGCGCTCTCAGTGACTGCTGCCAGTCACTGTAGACCAGCGGTTCTCAAACTGAGCATTGTGAAGCCCTGGGGCATTGTGAGGCAGTTGCTGGGGCACTGCATGCCTTCCGCTGCCCCAGCAGGGAGACAGCGCCTTGCCATTCCAAACAGTGTTTGGAAGCTTGGCATGGCAGAAAGCTGCAGTGTACAAAAACTGCACACTGGGAGAAGCCCTCCTTTTACCCTGACCTCTTTTACTGCTATTTGTAGCCGCACGCAATGTCTCCAAAACCAGAAGTGATTAGTGATTACATCATTGCCAGTCACTTCTGGAAGCAGGGGCAACATGGGTCCAAACACTTTGGGAACCGCTGCTGTAGGTTATACTGACCTAGATGAGCCATTGACCCAGATAAGTACACGGCAGCTTCCTACGTTCCTATGATGCTAAAGCACTGCACCTTTCTCAGTCCCACTGCCACAGATCATATGAGGCCAAGGTGTTGGGAACTGGAAAGGCACCACATCGTATACCAAATGTTACTGGAAACAGGAAAAAAGAGACAATTAATGGTAACAGTTCCACCTCTCTTGTGTTTAGTTCTCCCCCTGTTCTTCATGATGTGCTTTACAGAAAGCAACGGAAATTATCCAAAGGGTCAGGGAAGGAGTGACAGAAAATAGTTTTCAGCATCATACCAGTACAAAACAAATTTTTCATCTTTTTTTTTTACAGATGGTAAGAAGCTCAGTATAGTTTTGTCATTGCCTACTGAGAAACAACAGTCTGATCCCCTGCAAAACTAAGCATCCAATCAAATTTCACAAGCAACATGATGTTGTCTAGCTCGGGACATTTACATTATGCTCTCAAGCTCACAAAAATAAGATAAAAATTCTGCAGAGCCTCTCTCTGTGTCTTCTGCTATATGTCAGACCTATATGTACAATTTGGCCAAGTCAGACACAGTGTTCCTGAGAGAGAGATTCAGCTACAAATGGGTAAAGCTATCAAATATGAACAACCATCGACTAATAACCTGTCACTTCAGGAGTAATCATACTGATTGATTATGCTATGTTTATAGTCAGGAAAACAATTGCAAGACATAGGCTCTCTATTCTTAATTATTACAATCAGTGTTTCCCAAATTGTGGGTTGCAACCTGCTGGTGGGTCACGACCTGATTGTTGGTGGGTCGCGAAACTGACAAGCTGATAACTAACAAGGAAAATGTATCGAGCCCTATGCAAAGTGATACTGAGCTGCATGTGCTTGTTTACTTGGGAATAGGCAAGCATGCCTCAGTCCATTTCAAAAGGCAGGCCAAGAGGAACACAACACCACTACAATGGACGGAGGTCCCAAAAGACACTCATGAAGGAAACCCGCAGGTATCAGCTTCAGAGATGCAAAGGGATTTAAATCCTCACAACTCTGCAAGTCTCCCAACCCACCGTGGGTCTGCTTGGATCTGCACTAGCGATTTTGCTAGTGCAAGTTGGGGGATAGAAAGGAGCGCGAAGGCTGCAGAAAAGAGGGATAGGATCTGGTATGCGCCATAGCTGACAGACCCTTCCACAGCCTCCCTGCCCTGTTATACCTTCCCACCTGCTCTAGTGGGTGGTGGGAGAGCGAACAACACAGACGCGAAGTCACTGGCCCTCCCGCCAGTGCATTACTGAGTGTGCTGCCAAAGCACCTTTTACAATGGTTTTGTTTTTACTGCAATCAGTACCAGTGGAAGAGACAGTAGCACATCAGCTAGTAAGTATAGGATTGGGCCATTAGACTGTTTTTTAGGTATTTTATTGACTTGTTCCTTCATTTTTAGTGTTATATATGCTTATATTTGAAAAATGTAACAGGATATTTTGTTACCTGTTTAACTGTGTGTGTGTGTGTGTGTGTGTGTGTGTGTAAGAGCTTAAATAAAAGATGAGGGATTCCCATTTTGAAGACCATGTTTCAGGTATACAATTCTTGCTAGAATTAAAAAAAGATTAACCCAGCAAAATTTCCATGCATCAGGCTAACACTATAGTCACAGAGGTCTGAAAAACCAGAATGTGCTTCTAGGGTTTTATTTTGCTGTTTTACTTTGCGCCTGCCCCCTTTTTTTCCCCCTTTGCATTTTGAGGAAAAAAATATTTTTTAATTTTACCTAACATAACGGTACGAATTGGTACACTGCCCTGAGTATTTAATCATACCAATATGATAAAATAAAAAAAAGAGTTCACCTACTTTCCTCTGCTACTGTTGAAAGAATATATTTCTACTCTGTCCTTGTTAGATCCAGTTAACACTCAGCAGTTGCATCACTGGGTATAAACAAGGATTAAACCTCCTCACTGACCAAGGGATTCCCTTCTGGAGAAAATCTGCTCAGATTGTATGCAGATGTACCATTTACTAGAGGTTTCATCTCCTATAAATAGTGCACAGGCCTCTCCAGAATGGATACCTCTTTCGGATTTCTGGCATAGCAGAGGAGCAGGGCTTATTACACCACAGTTCTGCTTTGCCATCTTGCATGCACCTTTTGCTATTAAGCAGTTGGTATTACAATGTTGTTTCATGACAATGTCATTTGCCCAACCCTCGCTCCCTTGCCCTGACTCCTCTCCCAGGCCTAGAGGAGTGCCTGCCCAGAATGCCTGCCCAGAATGGTGTGCTTTGGGCATTCCAGCACCAAAAGACACTAATCACTGCCAACTGAAGAGCCAGACGCAACACCACCTCCTCTGCTCTCATGGTTCAGGCCATTTTACCTCTTTTCTGCTGTCCAAAGGCAGTCACTTCTCCTTGGGCCCTCTTATGGCCTGCATTGAAGAGTATTACCTTTCTGCTTGCTGTCTGTCACCATCATCTAGACCCCCTGATCCCCCAGATTACCTACAATATATCCAGGTTCAGCTCATTCCATGACTAGCTTGCACCCCCAAGTTACATTATAACCAGTGAAAATTTTCCTTACTTTGAGGGTCTTACCTCCAGACTGCCCTCCACTTCAGGATTCAGTGCATCACCCATTGGTGCAGCTGTATTGGCAGGGGGATTTAGTTAGGCTTGGGCTGTAGGAGATTTATTGTTTTTTAAAGCATAGCAACGAGGGGAAAGAGAGCAAGCAGCACCAGCAAAACAACACTGTATAGGGAAGTTCCACCGAACTATTTTCTCAGGGTAAATCCCATCCCCTGGCTGCCATTAACCTCATAAGAGAACACACACCGCTTTCATCTCTGGTCAAAACATATAAGCCCCATGCAAAACTTGTTTCTCAGAGGTGAAAATGGGCTGTGCTTCCTCACAATTTAAAGTCATGCTGAACACATAGGACAGTGGTTCTCAAACGTTTTAGCAGTGGGACCCACTTTTTAGTAAGAAAGTCTGTCTGGGACCCATGAGAAGTGATGTCAAGGCTGGAAGTGCCGTTATTGTGATAACAGAGCCTGCTGCTTTCCTGAGAATGCAGTAATAAGTTGGGTTATTTCGCAGCCATGTTCCAACAGCAGAGTTAGGGCACAATCCTAACCTGCACTGGAACAAGCGAGCTAGCTGAGCTGTGCTGTACCGTAATGCAGGCTTGGAGGCAGCTGCAACTCACTGTGGGGCAAGGGGATATTCCCTGGGGATAAGTCCCAGATATAATAGCCCTGTGGGACTGCTTGGATCTGTGCCTGCAAAATAGCAGGCGCAAATCCACGCAGACAGGAGTGGCCCAGATTGGAGCTACTCAGCCCAGGGACGGGGGTTAGGATACGTGTCCCATCTTTGCCCCCCTCTCCACCCACAGGTATGCTGCATGGCTCCTGCTTCCCAGGCCAATGTCATACAAGATGTCACATTATTCTCACAAGGTTTCTCACAGACTGGGAGGCCAGGACGAAGAGGCCACATGGTGCTGCGTGGTGCCCCTTTAAGTGCGAAGGGCTGACTTCTTGTCAAGAGCTGTATTGTTTCAGTTTACAGACTATGCGAAGACCATGCAAGAAGCATGCCTTACACAGAAGGCAAAATAAATAGGACAGCGCTAAAGGATAAGAACTAGGTAGTTTATGCTTAAATTTAATGGAACATGATGCAGTTAAATATAACAAGTTTAAATTTAAGCGCATAATGTTGCCTAGTATGATTTGTCATAAGTGAGATTTTTAACTAGAAGCCTCAGTCCCCTCAGTAAGCAATAGAAATCTTACTGAGCCCATAAAAGATGTACTGAGCTCCTTTCAGCCACTTTACAAATCTTACAGTGTTAAGAGTACTTGGCTATAATGTTTAGAACTTCTAATATTTCTACAGAGATTTGCTTTAAGGATTGCAAGTGAATCTTTGTTACATACCAATAAAAAGCTAAAATGGATGTGTTATAAGCCGCAGCTTAGAAGAAATGGACTACATTTTCACGTAAAAATGCTTTTTGACATTAGGTGACAAAGGTCAGATAGGCTGTGCTGATTTATTAAATGCAGACATTTCTCTCTATTAAACGTTAATGCTGAAAATTAGTATGAAAGTGAGGAGAAAATTGTGCAAGTATATACAAACACTTGTGTAAGTATTATCAGCAGCAGCTTTTTCAAGGCTAGAGAACCACATCCCCATCTATGAACCAGCTATTACTTGGAAAATTCCTGGCTATTATTTGCTCAATCAATAATGCTCACATAATGTATTAATTGGCACACTCTGAACCTTTTGTTTTCACCACTTCTGGCTTGGCGTTTCTTTTATCAATTCACTCCTTAAAAAAAAAACAAGAGAAGAATGAAAAATCAATTGCTGACAGGTTGAAAGCTTTATTGGTAATGAGTATTTTACGTCTTAGATCTAATGAGAAGGTAATTTCTAAAAAATTAAAGTACAAAAACCAGTTAAACCAAAATAGGGATGGCACTGTAGAAACATTTACATAAGCAATAAATAAGACAGCATGAGAACTGTCAAAGCAACTTAGCATCCTGATTTCTTTTGTGCTCCATTTTATTAGGTAATCAAGTGTCATATTGCTTCTCCTGGCATCTATTTACTGCCATGTAATTTTGATAAGGGCACCATCTGTATTTATAAAAGAATTATCTTAATAGCTGTCGAGCAATGTACAAACATAGGTGATATTTAACTTTTCTTGGGGGATCAATTTTAACCAGGCAAAAGGACTGATGTAAGTCAACATGCTGATGTTAACACAAGGCAGACTCTGCTCAGATCTTCCAAGGCTGGATGAACTTATCTCAGCTTTGCACATACAAAGAAAGAAGCATTTATGTAGCACAATATTAAAGGTACTTTGATTAATTAAGATGAGTTGTCAGTAGAAAAGGATTTATAGTTTCACAAATGTTAAACAGAAAATGGTTTTCTTTTTCTTCCAAGGGTACAATCCCTAAACCTTATTTCAAAGTGTACTGATTTAGTCATGATGTAAATGTAGGCTAAGGAATGATAAGTTTTTTTAATGAATATCGTAAGTCACTAGATGATGTCACCCAGTATGCCAATGATGTCACACCCATGGCCCCGCCCCTTCTTGCCTCACACTGGTCCTGTCTTCCTGTGACAATGGGGCCAGCTTTGTAGATCAGCCAGTTGCTGCAGCACTCTTGGGCCAACCAACTGCTGCAGTGCTTCGAGATCAGCCAGTTTGCCATGGACCAGCCACCTACTACAGTGTCATCCCTCCCAGTGGATTTGTGCCTGGTGCAACCTGTACTCCCTGCACCCTAGTGTTGTCCTGCTTTTCTTTTGAACAAGTCCGCACATATTCAGGAAGAAAAAAAATACTACTAATACTACTGACTGAGATACATTCCCTCCCATCACCCCCACTCTATCCATGTACAAATGAAAGCATTTCTGTACATGTGTGTGTGGGGGGGGGGGAGGTGATATTTCTTATGGTGGCAGCCCACTGCATCTCATAGGGACCTGGCCTGGGATAAATGGGTGCAGACATAGGAAGGAGGGCTATCACTGGGAAACTTTTTTAAAACCCTTTGCACAAGCAAAAGCTTTCCACAGTGAGAGCTGAGACTGAAAAAATGGTGGTCTAAGGTGACGAACAGCCCAATCCTAAGCTGCCCAGCTGCTGTAGAAACAGCAGTAGCAAAAGAGCTACTACTGCATCCTATGGGATCCAGGCAGAGGCACCTGGGGAAAAGGGACATTTGTCCACTTCCTCTGGAAAAGATGCCGAGCCACCAATGGGCCTCCTCATGTCTGCACCAGCTATTTTGCCGGCACAAACTTGAAGGCCTCTGAGTCAGGCCACACGGCCCGACATGGAGGATAGGATCAGGTGGTGGAGGACACCACTGGTCCTACCCTTGCTACGCCTCTTCCCCTTCCTAATTATTATTATTATTTATTATTTAATGAATTTATACCCCGCCTTTCTGCTCCTAAGTTAGGGCACCCAAGGCGACTTACAATAAAAATACAGAAAAGATTTAAAAAGAAAAAAAACCCCAGATAATTAAAAAGCAACAGACCACAATGGACAATACAATCATTAAAATTGCAGATTAAAAAATACAAGTTAAAATACAAGTTAAAATGCCATCCCATCATGTCAGCAATTAAATGCGTTCTTAAAAAGAAAGGTCTTAAGACCCTGCCAAAAGATTGCTAGCAAGAGTGCTGTTCTTAGTTCCAAGGGGCGGGAATTCCACAATCGTGGAGCCACCACCGAGAAGGCCCTATCCCTGGCCGCCATCCCCCTCACCTGGCCTGGTGGCGGCACAATCAACAGGGGCCCCCAGATGACCTGAGAGCACGGGTAGGATTGTATGGAAGAAGGCGGCCCCTCAAATACCCTGGACCCAAGCTGTAAAGTGCTTTAAAAGTCAAAACTAGCATTTTGAATTGGGCCTGGAAACTAACTGGCAGCCAGTGCAGCCGCCGAAGCAACGGCCCGACTGAGTCGAACTGACAAGCCCCAGCAACCAAACGGGCAGCCGTGTTCTGCACTAGTTGCAACTTTCAGACCGTCTTCAAAGCAACGCTACATAGAGCGCATTGCAGTGGTCTAATCTAATTCCTCCCTTGCCATGCCCTCCCCACACCCTGAAAGAGCTCACTGGCAGTGATGGTGAGATTTACCACCCAATGGCTACGCATTGGGTTCTCCTAGTGATGGGGCCTGGTACTGGGTCAGCGCCAGTGGTAAGTCCCAATTGCCAGTGGCAGAAGTGCCTTAAGGTTTTTTTGCGACAGCAGAGCCAGCAATAAGGGCTTTACCACTGATACAGGGCCACTTAGGATTGGGCCTTAGTTAGTGTTCATGGCTGAAGTGTGATCTTAATTAGGGACTACACAGCTCACAGTTCATACATACTCTTTAGCTATTAGACTATCTGGTCACTCTATTGGCAATCTCAGAAAATTGTGTGCTGCAAGTTCAGAACACTCATTACAGGCTTCTGGGTACCAATTCACAGAGGAGGCTTCCTGCTGTGTGGCTGTATGAGTCACTTTTCTGGCTTGCCTTCTTCCAATCAGTCTCTGCTGGGGGCAAGTAACGCTGCCTGAACTCTTCACGGAATCACTTCTGACTTAGAGATGTGGTAAAATTAGCTGACATCAAAGGGAAGCTGCCTGTCAGGTCTCTGTTAAAGGTGAGCTGGTTTACCAACTCAGGACGAATGGTCAAACAACACAGTGAACACAGAAAGGAGGCACGGGCCCTTTGAGGGAAGGCAAAGACAATCCTTTAAGTTGTTTGAGTAAAGTTTGCCTCCAAGTTTAATTCAGAAAAAGGGGGGGTCCCAGGTATCCGCACTTTGAGAGAACAGCTAAGTATTTACAAGATGTACAGCTTATGAAAGTTCGCACACATGGAAAACACTCAAGGAACATACTTTTGACAGAGGCACACAACGTGTCAGACTTAACCATCATCCTGTAATGAAGACTGGCTAAACTGAAACCTACAAGACAATTCCTTCTTCTCACGACACCCTCTGTGCACCCAACAGCTCCTTGTTTAAGCTTTCATGAGATGGGCCATATCCAGTGGTGGGATTCAGGGGTTTTCGCCCAGATTCTATAGAGCCAGTTGTTAAATGGCCGGGCTCTGCCCACTCGCTTACCTCGGCTGGCTTCGACATTTTTTTGGCTCCGGCTATGACGTCATAGAACCGGTTGTTAATTTATTTGAATCCCACCACTGGCCATATCCATGAACACCACAGCACCAAAAACTCTAATTACCTGGGTTCCAACTCACATGGTTTAAGAAGGTACCTCCAGGCACTCATGAAAGCCAAACATGTGACCACTCAGAGATGTGGTGAGCTGGCACAATGGTACTTCCCCACTGCATGTTTATTCAACATGAGGAGGTTTTTGCAATAAGAACATCAGAGCTTTTCACTTGTGCTTTCCAAAGAGGAGAAAATAATAGGTATACAACCAGTAGATCATTAGTACTCAGAAGTAATGAACAAAGTAACAAAGAGAAGTAACAAAGTAACCAAGTACTTTGTTAACAAGTACTTTGTTAACTTTGGTTAAGGAAGTAACAAAGAGAAACAAAGGGTAGGAATGGGGAGAAAACTAGCAGCGAGCATACAGGGAGGAGGTGGTATGATGCTGTGTGCCAGTGAGGCACAAGTGGCATGGATCCCAGTGACCCGGAAGTGTTACATCATTTCTGGGTCACTCAGGGCCTCAGAAATGCTCTTGGAATTGTTTAAACAGCCAGTTTTAGTGAAAGAAGAAGGACAGTCTAAACATCTCTCAGAGTGTTTCTGAGGCTCACAGAGGCTATGCATGGCCTCCGCAGGCCTCAGAATTGTTGTGGACATGACAGGAAAACATCTCTGTTCCCATCTGGTACTGAGGCCCGGGAGATCAGGCTCAGCTTCATCTGCCTCTCTGACCACACATCCCTGGCATACAGATCCCAAGTAGACCAGTTTTTCTAACACCTGAGGTGGCATGCCAAATGCTGCCCCCCTTACCTGATTAAGTGTCAGCCTCTTCTTCTCCCACTCTTTAGTGGACTGCCGCAGCACTCTCTATTTCTTCATCCTCTTTGTCCCTCTGTTCCAGTGATGGCGAACCTATGGCATGTGTGTCAAAGGTGACACACCCTATGTTTGGGGTGACACACCAGCAATCACCAATACCTGACAAAAACAGAGCTTGTTTTGCTCATTTTTCATTTTTGTAATTATTTGATGTTTCTTTATATAATACGTAACACCACATATGATTGGACTGTATTTTTTGTTCAAATAAATGAACATAAAGGATTGTTTCTCTTTTGTTTGGAAGGGGAGGTTGACACACCAGCAGTGTCAAGTTAAGCACTTTCCTAAGTTTTGACACACCGAGCCTAAAAGGTTCGCCATCACTGCTCTATTCCTTTCTCAATCCAGGAAGGAGAAGGAAGAAGAGTTGAGGCAAACCAGCCTTTAGAGATGGGTGTGGTCTGAGGCAACCACTTCAGCAGCAGGCCTTTTAGATGGGCCAGTCCAAGACAAAAAAGTTATTGCCAATACCAAACCAATATGCTAACTTCTTCATCTTGGAGACTTCAACTGAATGTTAAAAGCCATTCATCTCTAAACAAGCAGCAGAATTTGCTAAAGCAGCAGCAGATACAATGCGTTAATTATATGTGATGTGAATTTTCTTTTGTCTTGAACTTTCAGCCAAAACTTCACTGCATGAACCTGTTCTGAGATCTAACAATACAATTTTCAGATACACAAACTTTTTGTTTAGAGTGTAATTACTCCATTCATAAACACAATCTACTTTATTTTCCCAGCTGAAAATTGGAGCAAAGAGACTTTCTATTATTGACAGAAAGTAAAACATAACTCTATGGTATTACTACATTCAATGCAACTTCCATCTTCTCTTCGGATTCTTGACTGTGTCTTAGTCCTATGTACTGCTGTGCATTAGAATTTCTTAAAAGAAAGCTCTTTAGAAGATTCCTTCCTAAACACCACAAGGCAAATAAATAGAGTCTTGTATTTATGTGACAATAAAGTGTCAAATATATGCAGAATAATTTTGGTTCAATAATTTGTAATATCTTTTGGTGTTAACTGCTATCTCCTATTTGACACAATAATTATATGTAACTGAATAACTATTAAATTGCTGCCTCATATAGCAAATTAGTAATTATACTTGTAAACATTAACAACATCCCATATATAAAATAGTGATTTGTATGCTGAAATGAATTAGAAATAATTGTAATGTATGATAATTAAAATTATGCAAATATTTACCATATAACGGTTTGGTGGCACGGCAGTGAGGTTTTTGAATCTTTGACTCTAATAAGAAAGAAAAAGGGCAGACAGGAGGGCAGGGCTTTGGAACTCAGAGGAACCTCCTGCATTCTCCCCTTAGAGCAGTGGTTCCCAAACTGTGAGTCATGGTTCCTCAGGGAGCTGCAGAAACCAGCCAGGGGAGCCACAGAATCCTTACCTCGCAAAAAACCTGCTGCCCTATACAATGTATAGGATTACAGCTCTAATGGGGAGCCACGGCCGATGGCCCAGTTGGTCAATGGAGCTACCAGTCAACAAGGTTTGGGAACCACTGCATTAGAAACATTCCAGAACTAGAATTTGAGACTGGCTAAAATCACCATGACAACAAATTTCACTGCAAATACACACACACACACACACACACACACACACACACACACACACACACA
>JAJKFI010000056.1:3563911-3579716 GCA_029204185.1 Lerista edwardsae | reverse complement strand
ACACACACACACACACACACACACACACACACACACACACACACACAAGTGCACACTCCCCCATCGTTACCCCCATCGTTATCCATCTCCTCCTTGGCTCCCAACACTCCTTCTGAACCAACCAGGTGGTGGGATCCAGGGAGCAGAACCTCTCCCCCTTCCTCCCCACCTTGCAAATTTAGAACAAGCAGCCAGGTTGGATTACTGTAAAATGGTCCTTCTTTAAAATGTAAAATGGTCTTTACTGTAAAACGGTCCTTCTTACTGTAAAATGGTCCTTCTAAAATGGTCCTACTGTAAAATGGTCTGTAATGAGCTTCTTATTGCAAAATTCAGGCTTAAACTGAAAAAAGTAGGGAAAACCACTAGGCCCTCCACCTATGACCTAAATCAGATCCCATACGAATATACGAATATACACCCCTGCTAACTGGACAAGAGGCACTTTTTCCAGTGGTGTTCCTCTTATATTTAGCAGGGGGAGAGTAACTGTCCCTCTTCACCCCTGCGCAGTCTTTCTAGTGGCTGTTGCTGGCGGTCTGCCTTTTTTTTAGATTGTGAGCCCTTTTGGGACAGGGAGCCATTTAACTTTATTATTACTATTGCCTGTAAACCGCTTTGTGAACTTTGTGTTGAAAAGCGGTATATAAGTACCTGTTGATTGATTGATACAGTGGAGGTGACAAATAGATTTAGGGGCTTAGATTTGGTAGACAGAGTGCCTGAAGAACTTTGGACGGAGGTCTGTAACATTGTACAGGAGGCAGCAACTAAAACCATCCCAAAGAGAAAGAAATGCAAGAAGGCAAAGTGGCTGTCTGAGGAGGCTTTACAAATAGCTAAGGAAAGAAGCGAAGCCAAAAGCAAGGGAGAAAGGGAAAGATATACCCAACTGAATGCAGATTTCCAGAGAACAGCAAGGAGAGATAGGAAGGCCTTCCTAAATGAGCAATGCAAAGAAATAGAGGAAAACAACAGAATGAGAAAGACTAGAGATATTTTCAAGAAAATTGGAGATGTCAAAGGACAATTCCATGCAAGGGTAGGCACAATAAAGGACAAGAACGGCAAGGACCTCACAGAAGCAGATTAGATTAAGAAGAGGTGGCAAGAATACACAGAGGAACTCTATAAGGCCGATCTCAATGTTCCTGATAACCACAATGGTGCAGTCACTGAGCTCGAACCTGACATCCTGGAGTGTGAAGTCAAGTGGGCTTTAGAAAGCATCACTAACAACAAAGCTAGTGGAGCTGACAGCATTCCAGCGGAATTCCTCAAAATCTTAAAAGATGATGCTGTCAAAGTGCTGCACTCCATATGCCAGCAAATTTGGAAAACCCAACAGTGGCCACAAGATTGGAAAAGATCACTCTACATTCCAATCCCAAAGAAGGGCAATGCCAAAGATTGCTCGAACTACCGCACCCATAGAGTTATTATACATAGAGAGGGCATGACATCACATACTTGAAGCTTCCGGGTATAACCCCGCCCCTTTTTCCCCTTTCCCATCCCTCCTCCCTCCTCCCAGCGTCCAATCAGCGAGCGCCTTGTGATTGGGCCACGCCCCCTTCCTTCCCTCAGTCCCCTTCACAGCCGCTGGTATGTTCAGTAATATAATTCTGCGGAATTAAACCTTGGAATTGCATATTAACTCATAATTAGGTTACCACTGATGTTTCTCCACGATCACACGTTGTTATTTTGGTAAGTTTTTGCTTCAGGAGTAAACGATTCAGCCCGAAACAAGATGCGAAAACCCATTGGAAATCATTGGAATCAGCATTGTTGTGGGTATATTTACGTCACAGCTAACCCTGCCCCCTGGATTCACTCGCTGGCCTATCTAGATAATGGGATGGCCACCCTTTGACCGCACCATTGCACTCATTTCACATGCTAGCAAGGTGATGCTCAAAATCGTACAAGCTAGGCTTCAGCAATATGTGAATCGAGAACTACCAGATGTACAAGCTAGTTTCTGAAGAGGCAGAGGAACTAGAGATCAAATTGCCAACATTCGCTGGATCATGGAGAAAGCAAGAGAGTTCCAGAAAAACATCTACCTCTGCTTCATTGACTATGCTAAAGCCTTTGATTGTGTGGATCACAACAAACTGTGGCAAGTTCTTGAAGAGATGGGAGTACCAGACCACCTAATCTGCCTTCTGAGAAACCTGTATGCGGGTCAGGAAGCAACAGTTAGAACTGGACATGGAACAACCGACTGGTTTCAAATTGGGAAAGGAATACGACAAGGCTGTATACTGTCACCCTGCTTATTTAACTTATATGCAGAGTACATCATGAGAAAGGCAGGGCTCGATGATTCACAAGCTGGAATCAAGATCGCTGGGAGAAATATCAACAACCTCAGATATGCAGACAACACCACTCTAATGGCAGAAAGTGAGGAAGACCTCAAGAACCTTCTGATGAAGGTGAAAGAGGAAAGTGCCAAAATTGGCTTGAAGCTCAACATTAAAAAGACTAAGATCATGGCAACCACTCCCCTCACTTCCTGGCAAATAGAAGGGGAAGAAATGGAAGCAGTGACAGACTTTATTTTCCTGGGCTCCAAGATCACCGCAGATGGTGACTGCAGCCATGAAATTAAAAGACGTTTACTTCTTGGGAGGAAAGCTATGGCGAACCTAGACAACTTAATAAAAAGCCGAGACATCACCCTGCCAACGAAGGTTCGCATAGTCAAAGCTATGGTTTTCCCAGTAGCAATGTATGTCTGTGAGAGCTGGACCATAAGAAAGGCAGAGCGCCGAAGAATAGATGCTTTTGAATTATGGTGTTGGAGGAGACTCTTGAGAGTCCCCTGGACTGCAAGGAGATCCAATCGGTCAATCCTCCAGGAAGTCAAGCCTGATTGCTCCCTGGAAGGACAAATCCTGAAGCTGAAGCTCAAGTACTTTGGCCACCTCATGAGAAGAGAGGACTCTTTAGAAAAGATCCTCATGCTGGGAAAGATTGAAGGCAAAAGGAGAAGGGGGCGGCAGAGGATGAGATGGTTAGTGTCACCGAAGCAATGAACATGAAATTGGGCAAACTCCAGAAGCTAGTGGAGGACAGGGAGGCCTGGCGTGCTGTGGTCCATGGGGTCGCGAAGAGTCGGACATGACTTAGTGACTGAACAACAACAAAATGGTCCTGATGTGGCTGTCCTTGAAAACAGTAGAAAACTTAGAGCAAGACATAGAGCAAAACTTAGAACTCCTTGCCTCTTACCAAGAATTAGAGATGGCAATATGCAGTACCTACTCTTGCTCAACTACACAGAATTCCGGGCTCAAGATTCTTGGGTTAGGGAGGTCTGCTGCTCAGTGGAAGAGCATCTGCTTTGCATGCAGAAGGTTTCAAATACAATCCTGGGATCTCCAGGTAAGAAAGAAAAAATCCTGTGTGAAACCTTGGAGCACTGCCAGCCAGCCCTGGAAAGAGTTAATGGATCCATGGGTTTGATTCACTTTAAGGCAGCTTCCTAAGTTCACTGGAAAAACGTAACTTGAAACACAATTCTATGTACTGTATGTCTACTCCGAAGTCCCACTGTGTTCAATGAGACATACTCCCAGGAAAGTGTGCATAGGGTTGCAGCCATAGTGTGGGTTTTGTGTACCTTCAAGAACACGTCCTCCATTTTGTGCTTTCTCATTCCCCAAGATCAGCTGATGAGGCTCTTCTCTGGCTTTGTAAGGGTTTTAGAACTTAAGAATGTACCAACGACATAGTTCTAGGTTCAGATCAAGATGATTCAGTGGAGTTCCTGAGAGGGGGCAAGGGGGATAAATGCCCTAGACACAAAGCTGAGTGGGCAGGAAAATCACTCTCATTCACCCCCAACCTAGCACCGAGGTTACGCTCACCCCAGGTTGCACTCCTTTCACCCTTGGAGTGGCAGGGAAAGACCTTTCCCTGCTACTCAGAGGGTCAGCCGTTTTCCCCTTCCCACCCCTTCCTCTTCCACTTCAAAAAGAAGCGGAGAAGGTGGGGTGGGTAGTGGGGAAAATCTCCTATGGTAGCTGCAATCACAGCCACCATTGGAACCTTCCTGCGCCTCTCAAGGGCTGCTTTACCTTCTCCACTCTTTTATTAAGTGAAGAAGGAGGGAGAAAAGCTCTGATGGTGGCTGCGATTGCAGCCATGATCGGAGCCTTCCCCTGCCTGCCACCCCTCCGCTTAAAAAAAATGGATGCTAGCAGCCTCTGAGAGGTGCAGGAAGGCTCTGAGGTGACCACAGCCATGGTCGGAGCCAATCCCTGCCACTCCAAGGATTGACAGTCTTTTGACAGTCAATTGACAGTCTCCCTTTTAAGTGGAGAAGAAGAGGGTGAGCCGCTCTCCAAAGCAGCAGAAGCCAGGTGTCTACTATTTTGGAAATTTTTTTTATAGGGGCAGATGTTCAGAGCATATTGCTCTGAGCGCCCACCCTTTTCCAAGTAACTGCGGTGATGTCATCACGTCACCGCAATTACTGGGGGGGATGCAGCAAGTTCGGTCCTGGTCCTTGGGCGTGGAGAGCACCAGGACCACCCCTGAGGTGATTTGTGCTGGTCAGTCGTGATCCTGATCCATGTGCTGCCCAGAGCCCTGATCACAGAGTGCTGCCCCCTCTCATGGAGACTGCCATCCGGACTCATCAGGAGCGTCCGGAGCCTCTCATAGCATCCTCTAGCCCTCCAAAAGCATTCTGAAGCCCCCGAGGGAGCTTTAAACAATATTTCTGGTTTTCGTTGGAAAACTGGAAGTAATGTTTAACGGCACGGCATGCTGGAGGCTTCAGAATGGGCTCTGGATAATGGGCAGCGGCAGCTTGGTGGAGGGTCCTGCCCCACAAGCCCTCCACCTGGGGGCATGTAGTCTCCCAGACCCACTGGTGCTGGTCATTTACCTTAAACTGACTGACTGGCTGGCTCTTCTCTGGGTGACATCTCTTAGAACGCAATCCTAACCTGGAGCTGGGCCGACACAATTGGGCCAGCAAAGTTTGGCTGGCACTAGGGACACAGTAAAGTACTGTATATTTGGACCACTCTCTGAGGCAGAGAGGCCAGCACACAAACATGTGCTGACTCTGACCCCCTGACTCTGAGCACCGGCTTAACTAATGAAAGTGTAGCCCAATGCAGAGAGCAAAATGATGCCCCGGAAGTGACATCACGACAGGAAGTGAGATCACAGTTATACTTTCCTTTTCTCTTTTGGCCATAACTTCTGATTGAATGAAGATATTATACTCAGTTTGCTCCGTTGCATCCTGCATTAAATTCAGCATTGAATGGTATATAACGTGATGGTATTATTCATAAAGACCAGGGGTCTTCAAACTTTTCGGCATAAGGGTCGCATCATATATGGCACAGGGTCAAGGGCCGTAAAAACAAACAAATAAATATTTAAAATTTAAATACATTTGAGGCTGCACTGTATGGGCCTTTAGCCTGTTCCAGCACGGATTTTCTTGGGTTCTTGTGCATAGACATCCATAGGAATGGGTTCAAAGGAATTCTGCCAAGTATAAATAATAAATATGAGAACCAATGGAGCACAGAGAATGTGTCAATATGCAAACAGACACAAACACAGCAAAGTAAAAAAAAAATTGTTCCTGATTCCCACCTCTCATAGCAGCTAAGTGATGGGTAAAAAAATGCAAGCAGGCCCACAGACTACAAAGTAAATGAGGAAGCCCATTTGTTCTTGATTCCCCCCCCCCCATACATAGCAGCAAAGTGGGGGGAGGAATCTCAGGAGCAGAGCACAGAGAACATTTCAAATGCAGGCAGGCACACAGACAGCAGATTAAGGAAGGAAACCCTCACAGTTCTGCCTTACTAGTAGCAGGATCTCTGGTAGCTGCCTCCCCACGCGCTTCCTGCTGATACGCGTACTCCTTCCCTACAAGTCTGTAGTCAACACGCCTCCACATGGTGCTGCCATTCATCTTTCCCAGCCGGTCGCAGCAAGCCTTGCAAGGCTTGCTGGTGCATTTGAGAGATCTGTAGTTATTGCAAAAAGCTCTGTAAGCCTAGCAGAGGTCTGGGGAGATCTGTATACTGTAACTCTCATTCTTTTTGCATACCTTGCACCTGCGCCCGGAAGTCGCTAGTGCCACCCTAAAGCTTGTTGCCCGGTACAATTTCAACCCTCTGCACTTCTTTAGCAGAGGTGTCGTTTCTACCTGAGTGGGCTATGTTTTACAGTAGCCCTTTTGCTTTTAATGGTGCCAGCCTAACTCCAGGTTAGTATTGCACTCTTACCTTCTTAAGATTTATGAGTCTCCCTGCCCTGCCCTATCAAGGTTGTGAGCAGCTCAGCCAATGCAGCCAGAGACGCTCTGGCCTACTTTACCCTACCTCAGGGCATCTCATACATGCCTGGGGCGGCACAAGGGACTTGAGCTGGCCTAACTCCAGGTGAGGTTTGCGCCCTTAGAGAGTTAAAGTAGGAAACTCTTATTGCTTTATTTGAATATAACTTGTAGTCTCTTTTTTGTAAATTTTCATCTATCCCATCCAACTTAGGAGTAGACTTGATGGGACTTAACACGTAAAACTGAAAGTTAATATAGCATGCAGTCAATGAACATTCTAGAATATTAAATGTAGTTAATAAGCTGTGTTTATACACCAAATAACACTGCAGTACTGATAGAACGTATTCAGGACAGATTATTAGCAGCAGTGCACTAAACAAGGACTGACCCTTCATGCAATTAGTTTCCCTCTGATTAAAGGATGTCCTTAAATGCCTCAGATCAAACTTGGATGAGTAATCACATTGCCACAATTATATTATTCCTTATTATCCAAGTTAAAATATATGCTAAATCAATTAAAAATAAATTTAAGTGGTGTAAAAGAAGTGGTATAAATAAAAGAAGGTATACAATTTAGGGTGCAATCCCAGCACCCTTGTAGTGCCGATGCAACATGGTTGTGTCAGCACTACGTCACTAGCACTGACACAGGGCCGTCGAGTGGCACCCCCGTGTCAGTGCTAGAGCTCTTGGGCCAATGCTACCCGTAGCATAGGCCCAAGAGTGCCAAGAGAGAGCCTCCCTTGTAACAGCCTAACTTGACTGGCGCAAGGGAGATTCAGGGAGGAGGGAGGGGGAGCAAGTGGGCAGAACTAGGCGGGGGGTGGGCCAGTGGGCGTGCCAGCAAGGGGAGGGGGGCAGGGATGGGATGTGGCCATTAGACCACATCCAAGGCCCTGTTGGGAGCCGTGCAGCCCCAATTCTGCCTGCACGGCTTCCTCGTTCTGCACCTGCTAAATAGCAAGTGCAGATCCAAAGAACCCTACGGGAGGCTGGAGCCTCCCCTGGGGCAAGGGGACGAATGTGCCCTTGCCCCAGGGAAGCTCCCCAGTGCACCTAAGGTACTCTGGATTTGGCGCAGGCCCACCGGCATCATAAATCCAGCACAATTTAGGATTGCACTCCCTGTTCTACCCAATAGCATAGCCAGAGGGGGAGGAACAGTAAGTACTGCAGGCACTGCAATCTGCCAAGTAAGTGGCCACTCCCACTTGCCATCAGAGCCATTCTGGGCAGTGACGGCAACACACCTGGCAATGATGCACCAGGAAGCGATGACAACTACTGATTCTACTTACCTAACATTGTGCTCTTTTCTTCTGGCTACTTTCCAGAGATTGTTTGTTTACTTGTGACTCAATCCTATTGCAAGGCAGCACCATGAGAGCTCAGTAAAGTGGTGGCACAAGGAGCCTGCATGCCAATGGGAAGGCCTAAGCCTTTCCATGCACACCAGTGGAGTGACAGAGGCCTGCTGGAGTAGTTAAGCAAAGGGTGTAGCCCCTGCAAAGGATAATAATGAAACTACATGGCATCTTCTACATCAGTTTAATACAAATGCTCTTGTGAATCCTAAGCAGCGCTGGAATGGTGAGGATGTTCATTCCCTTGCCATCGGACTCCTCGGATCTGCACCTGCTAAACACCATATTTGCATACATCCAGCCTAAGATAATTGGAGAGGCTCTCTTGCAAATCCTATTGCTGTATGAGGTACAGTTTGTAGGGATGTATAGAAGGATCTTGTTAGTGATGCCTGCCCCTAAAGGAATTTTGCCCTGCAAGGGGTACAACACCTCCCTTCCCTAGATAATTCATTTTTTTAGTTTTGGGTCTAATAGAAGAGAAATAGAATATCAGTCTTCTAAATAAATATTTATTTACATGTATGTGTTTATTATATCTATATATATAAAGAAGAACGTGTGTGTGTGTGTGTGTGTGTGTGTGTGTGTGTGTGTGTGTGTGCATTCCATATTGAACTAGTGCAGTGATGGCGCACTTGCAAGGAAAACTCTGCATCTGTGATTTAGAGTGCAATCCTATACTAAGCCAGCTTAGCAATCCTATACTATGTTGGCCTAGCCGACATAGCGGGGCAGTATTCTAAAGCCCATTAGGAGGCAGCAGCAGCAACGTGTGGGTCAAGGGGAGGTTTTCCCTTGCACACGCATAAGCCCTGATCACCCCTATGGGCCTGCTCGGATCTGCGCCTGCTGTTTTGCAGGTGTAGAGGAATGTGGACAGGAGCAGCCTGAATCGGGGCCACCCTGGCCAGGGACGGGCTTTAGGATATGGCACTACGGCCGTCCTGCATCACAACTGCCGTCTCCACCCACTTTTTCCCCCAGAATGCTCCTGGAATGCCCTCGCGGAGGCCCTGCGCTGACCAAGCGACACCGACCGTGCTGCTGATGGTTGCGACAGCGCCCGAGCGTCGGCACTGCTGCTCACGCCGGTCCAGCATCACAGTGCTGTCGCAGACGCGCTTTACAGCACGTTTGCGACAGCAATAGGCTGGTGCAAGAGCGCAGCACCAGCGCAAAGGGGATATAGGATTGCGCTGTAAGTCATGCTCAGCATGTGTACTGTATAAAAGATTCCACCAAAAGATTACTTAGCAAGCCAATTCATATTTCTCAGATGATTAGCAAGGCATTTACTTCATTCCAGTTTTCAGGTCTCTTCCCCTCATCATTCTGTGGTCCAGGCATCAGCTGGACCATGATCAAGCAGTAAGACAACAAATGCACAGAGCCCTTCTCAGTTAAATGTGTAAAACATGATTTCAGTGACAGGAGGTGAAATTTCTGCACACTTGGGATTAGTCTTTCTTTTGTTGCTTTCTTTGTGTAAATAGATCTTGACAAAGGGAGAGACATTTATTGTCTTGTAGGCCAAGCCCAACTGCCAGCAAGTAAGTAATCTGAAATCATTACTAATCTTTAGTCCCTATGACAGAGTAAGCAGAAGGTTTAATTTAAATATCTTTCCAGCTTCCACACAGCAAAAGCCTATTGACATCAGCGTATTACAAAAACCAATTTTCTTACATCAACTCACATCTTCTTCTAATTCTGTACCATAGCTCTGGGGAGTTCCTACTACGACTGGGTAAACCAAAATTCTAAATAACATTACAATGCCTGTTACAGAACTAATTTATATACTAATATCCCAGTTGAATACAATATCCTATTTATTTATTCAAGCAAAATATCCAGAAAAGATCTGTCACATCATAATGCAGTTGTTATGGAGGGGAAAAAACAGAAGAAGAAGAAAAATATAAATAGACACAGTAATAATTGCTTGTGATAGGTACAAGGGGATTGCTTCTGCCACTCAGCTGAGCCCATGCTACAATCCTTTAATAACTGAAATGTTTACTTTATAATTCAATTATTGACAAATTTAGTATTTTACATGAAATTTACCACTTTGAAATGCTGCTCCTATTACTGATATCTGCTCCCAGCTACAGGGGCATAAAACTATAGGCCAAACAGATGTTGTCCCATCAAATGTCTTTTAACAACTCCATTTCTCTATTAGATTGAAGAACAGTGCTTTATAACATTTTTATGAGCACGTGTGTGCAATACTGATGCTGCAATATATACATCTTAACTTCCAATTAATAAAAAGTAGGCTATTTCTCCAAATATAAAAAGCTACCTATTATTTTTCCTTCACAAAGTCTTAAGAAATTCATCTTAAAAAGCATGGTACTGTACATTATAAAACCAAAATAAAGAAAAGCAAATAGGCTAAAATCATTTACAAAATATAAAGGAAAAATGCAATTGAAGTGTCACTGTTGGATAAATTCACTTAGCCAGTTGGCAGAGAATTATTAGCATTGTATAAAAATCCAGCAGACAGCAACTGCCTTTTTAAATGGCAGAGCTTGATGCCCAGAAAAAAAGAGAACTGCTCCACTTCCTAGCCAACTTCATAACCATCTTGGGGGTTCTGTGCAAATCATGTTACACTGAATGTTTAACCTTATTGCTTGACCATTTTCAGTCTGGCATCCAGCAAACCAAAGATAGCTTTTGACCGGATTCTTTGGCTATTGCTAGGGGTCATACTGATGCATCTATTATTCTAATTCAATTATGCATTGGAGATTGATTTACACAAAGGTTCTAACCCAAAATCTGTTTCCATAGTGGCCAGCCAGACACTTCTAGTAAGCTCCAAAGCAAGAAGGCTAAAGCTCTTCCTCATCTATTGCATTCCTTTAACTAACGTTAAGAAGCATCCTGCCTTACCTACCACATCATGGCTAACAGCTGTTGAATGAAAGATCTTTCAGGACTTTGTCTACAGCTGTGTAGCTGATTGGCATGCTGCCCTAGGGCAGGTCTGGCTTTAGGAGAGGTGGAGCCCAATGCAGGACATTCCTGCGGGGGCCCCAACCCTGCCTGTGGGGCTCCCCACTCACCAATTTAATACCTAATGTGTGGCTGTTAAGTAACAGGGCAGCCAGCAGGCAGAACTGGTTGCTGCCTTCCTTTCCCCCTGGGCTAGACACACAGTACCACTAACAAAGCCCTAGCCACCCCTCCAGGGGATGGCTCAGCATGACAGCAGGCATGCCATCAAAGAGAGGCTTTTCAATGTTCCAGAGCCCGCATTGTGCCCTAGACCTGATGCCTCTACCTCGGCCTGCAGGAAAGGCGAGCTGGGGGTGAGGAGGCTGTCATGGGCAGGGGCAAATGTCTCACCCTCCCAGGAGCCTGTAGATGCTCTTGAAGATGCACCCATCAGCATGTCTGTGCATTTGGGGAGTCAGCTGAGGGAGATGAGGGAGATTTTCAGAAGCAACAGCAAAGAGAAAGAAATGAGGTGTAAAAGAGCCTGGGAGACCAGAAGGGGGAGGAATGAGAGCACAGCTTGGCTAGCGCAAAGTCTCTCGGATCCATTCAAAGTTCAACAAGGTGGGCACGAGCGCACATTTTAAGAGCGTCTTTGGGATTATGTTCTCTTTTTAAAATGCTAAATAATCATTATTAGCAAATTATCACACAATGCTTTCATTTTTTCGCCAAAACATTTTGTGCCTTTGAAGATGCCCCTTTGCTTAATTATTTACAAGAGCCCCCAAACTTGCAGCTGCCAGGGACAGATCATTCAGCCTTACGCTTACCAGAGGCCAGAGTGGCTCAGCGATGGAAAACAGTACATACATTCTGCACATAACCCTAAGAACTCAGGCAATAAAAAATACTTGCAGCTGCAGGACTGCTTGCCATTGCAAGCACTGCTACCCATCTCAGCAGCCTCAATTTTTGTGTGACCCGTGCAGCTTATAGAGACCTGGTGTACCCAAAAAGAGACTCACATGGAAGGGCTGCTGTTGCTGCCCCCTCCTTTCCCCATCTCCAATCTCATGGGGGTGGGGGTAAAGCAGTTGGTTCAGCAACTACTTTGCAAAGGCTTGCCTCAGAGTGCCTACTTACGGAAGCTTCCTCCCTTTGCAGATGAAAAGGAGCAAGAGAATGAGCCTGCTTTTCAGTTCGCAAGGCATGGCTGAGACAGAGCCTTAAAAGGGAAATTTAAAAGAGAAATGGTGGCTGGAGAAAAAAATGCACTCCAAGTGCAGAAGCAGTTAGCAAGACGAAATGGGGTGGCCCACGAGCGCAGGGGCCCAATATCATGGCATCGTTTACATCGGCGTAAAGCTGACCCTGCCCTAGGGCATACCGGTCACCCCCTCCAACCTGGAAGTAAGGCCAGAGTGAAACTGGCTTCTTCCGAAGAAAGGGCTGGCTTAGCTCCAACAGACTATGTCAAGAAAGCTTTTCGGAAAGATAGCAGGGCTGCTTTTCTCTGTGTGAACCGAGACATCAGAGAGGCGTAAACCAATCGACTGAGGAGGACCTGCCTGTTCCCACAGTCAGTCTTGTCACAGGCTTTTGTCTATTGGACATGGCATTGTTTCATTGTAAATATCACTTTTTTTCTTCTGTTCTGAATTTTGTTCTGATTACAAAAAAAAATCCAAGTAAAATTAATTAATTAATTAATTAATTAATTAATTAATTAATTAATTAATAAAACTGATTATTTGTTGGAGTGCAAAGATCTTTTTAAAAAACAATGTGACCCTCATACTGAAAAGTCTGGAGTTCCCTGACCTGGATAACTTAAATTTAGAGCACAATCCTAAGCAGCGCTGGAATAGCGAGACCGACGGACCAGCGCCATATCCAGCACTGCTTAGGAAAGGCTGGAGCCTCCCCACGGCAAGAGAGCATTCACTCCAGAGGCGTCATCCTACCGGAACAGGGCGGTACCCCGTTCCGGTAGTTCCAGGGAGAGCGGGACAGCGCGCGGCAGACTCCGTGCGCTGTTTTTGCCCTCCCGCCCGCCCCTGCGCCTGGATCGCTCTGTAAAGAGCAATTCCAGGCGCAGGGAGGTGTTGCCGGGCGCCGCAAGGGGGCGGGGAGCTACGGCTTACCCGTCCGTCGCGGCATTCCGGATCCTGGCACCAGCAGCATTCCAGTTGCTGGCGCCAGTGAATGATTCACTCCCTTACTGTAGGGAAGGCTCCAGCCTCCCGTATGTGCTCCCTGGATCTGCCTCTGCTAAACAGCAGGTGCAGATCCGAGAAGACCGTTCGGCCCAAACCAGGGCCGTGCGGCCTCCCAGGCAGGCTTAGAATGCAGCCATATGGCCTCCTCCCAAGCCCACCCATGTCTTGCCCCCAACCTTCCCCCCCTCCCACCAATCCTGTGTCCGTATGGACATGGAGCCTCCCTTGCAGTCGGCTAGCTTCAGCCAACGCAAGGAAGGCTCAGCAGGAGCACAATGGGAAGCCCTGCATCAGCGCTGATGCCATTGCATCGATGCTATAATGTAGCGTCAACGCAACGGGCAGCGTTGGATTGCACTGCCCAAGTAATCTAAGCCAATGGCTGTCCTTGCATCTTATTGAAGTGAATTCCATGTGTATTATGTGATAAATGACAAAGTTCTTTCCTCTTGTCCCCTATCTACTCCTAGTCAATTTACTTGGATGACACTAGTTTTTTGTGGTATGAAGTAACTGGCATCCAGAAGTTAAAAATAATGGAGTTCATTTTTATTCTCGCACTCAGCATCACAATCAAGTGTGAAAAATAGCATCTCTCTTTTTTATATACAAGTATAAATCTGATGATCAAAAGTATTGACAATTCTATAGTTGCTTGAGTGTGACCTACTCTCATTTGGCAGAAGATCTTTTACTGCAAGATCTATCCTCAGTAATTCAAATTCTATTTTCCGAATTTGGGCACAATTCTGGGGAAAGGCAGCACAGAAAAATTAATGACTGAGCGATTGATCAGAAGCATGCTCAGAGAAATCCTACTCGGAACACTACCAACATTTGTATTGGTGTCATTTAATTGTTGACATTGAAATAGTTCATGGCACTGAATTATTTTTAAAAACATTGCTTTCTGCCCTCAAAAATATGCTTATTATTTCTTATGTATTTAATCTTTTTCACATTTTTTATACCACCCTTCCTCCAAGGAGCTCAGGTGTGCTTAGTTCTTCCCCTTCTTTTGCTCCTGACAATAACCCTGTGAGGTAGGTAAGGCTGAAAGAGAGACTGACTGGCCTAAGATCACCCTGGAAGCTTCACAGCTGAGGGCTTTGAACCTGAAGCTTCCAGATCTAAGTCCAACTCCTGAACCTATGACACCATCCTAGCCTGATAGAGACAGTTCATGCACAATGTGCAGCACATCACCCCGACTGCAATGATTATGATTGCAATGATGATTCACTGTTGGGATGACGATGATTTGAATACCCACAACTGAAGGCCAAGCCTATCTAATCCCCCACTCTCCTGTGTCTTCTCTCAATGTCAGCAAGTCCATTTCCCCCATTGCCATAACTGCTGCTCTGTGTCTGCTCTTTTATCTCAGTGTGTGTTTGTGTTTTTTACACAAATCTACCATCTCTTCCCAGAAAAGGAAGAAAGGAGGACCACAGACTGGCAATGAATTGGTCATGTGGCAATACTACATATTGGACTTAGATTTGTTCCTGGAGCTGCCCGTTTCCAATCCTTAATTTAAAATAAAGCATGTGTCAGTCAAATTATGCAGTAAAAATCATCAGTGCATATGAAACTGAGTCTTCCTTTGAAAATTGTGAGTTACTCACAAGTCTGTGACTGCTGTAAAGCGGTACCCACCAAGTCCAAATTCCCTTCCCGGATGTGATCCTGCAGCACAGTTCCATGCAGACCTGCATCAGCAACTGAATTAAGCTAGCACAGGTCTAAGTAGACCCCCCCCCCGCTCATATTGTGGAGACTCCTATAACTCCCCCCCCCCTTAGGATGCAGCAGTCACCATTTTGGCACCACTGAATTGGCAGGAAGGGGAGGATTGGGCCACAGGCAAACTGAGTTATTTTTTACATGCTTTCCTTTACGCGCGCCACTCCTCTTTCTCTTGATAGTGTGATTGTTCAGCCCTATGACTTTAATTGTACACTGAAAAAGCAATCTTACATTTGGCCAGCAGAACATTCCCGTTGTGTTCCCTTTTGTCTCTCTTACCCAAAGAGAGCTGCCTTCATCAAAACTTTTGCTTTGTTCAGGACACAAGGCAAATGACTCTAGACAGCAGCAGGGCCAGATGCTCCTAATTATAAATCAGGGCTCTGGCATATGCACATGGTACATAGGGCCACTCTAACAGTAGGAAAGATTTCAAAAATGCACAAAATCAAAGTCTCCTAGAAGTAAGTGATTACAGATTCTTTTAATGCAGGCAATTCCTGACCCCAGAAGGACTTTGATGGCTCAGGCATTGCTTCTGTTGTGCTAAAACACTATCATTTCAGCAAACTACAGAAGCTAGGGCAATTCTGGATGAAGCAGCAAAGAATAAGCTGTCTCTAAATATTTACATACGGTAAGTTAAAATGCTGCAGTCCTATGTTACTTCAAAAACTTTTGTCAGGAATCTTTTCATTAACTAATGATACTAATGGTGCTTACATCAGTAAATCTGCGATATATAAGCTTAGACCTTAGTGCAGATATAATGCTGACTCTCTTTAAATGGCAGCTTGAAAAGCTAGCCTTGGGAATGCATACTTTCTCCCTTCACCTCACCTTTTCATCTCCACAGTAACTAGCTCTCCTTTCCCATTTCAGCCTTAACCTTGGTATAGCATTACACCTGTACCAATACTAACTCAAGTTAATATTCCCTTCCTAACCAAGATTTGGTGCAGTGGGTTAAACTGCTGCTGCATACATTCATCTGTATGTGTGTAGTTGTTGAAAGATAGAACATTTCTGTAAAAATTGTAAAAACCTTCGGGTTTCTGAATAAAGTCTGCCTATGAGTTATAGCCATTAGAGAAATCTGGTGACCTAAGAAAGGTGGTATATAAATCCAAGTATTATTATTATTATTATTATTATTATTATTATTATTATTATTATTA